>JASPKZ010008379.1:5575000-5944408 GCA_030220185.1 Diploptera punctata | reverse complement strand
GTTGGAGAGAGAGAGAGAGAGGGGTTGGATGAGAGAGGAGAGAGGAGGGAGAAATTTGCAGGGAGGAGAGTTGGAGGAGAGGATTCAGGGGGTAGAGTTGGAGAGAAGAGTGTGAGTTGAGAAAGTCAGTAGTTTGTTCTTTAGGTTTTTAGTTAGTTAGAGAGGGGGAGAGAGTGTGAGGGAGAGACTTAGAGAGTGAGGGGAAGTGAGATAGAGAGGGAGAGGTGGGAGAGAGAGGGAGAGAGAAAGATGGGGAGAGAGAGGGTGAGGGGGAGAGATGGGTGAGGCGGAGAGTGCAAGAGAAAAATGGAGAGAGTTAGAGATATGGGCTGAGAGGTGGAAGGAGAGAGAATGAGAGAGGGACAGATAATTTGAGGGAGAGAGAGCGGATTTTTGAGAGAGATTTTGCGAGATAAATATCTTGAGAGAGATAATTGAGATAGATATGTATTTGAGTTAAGGAGAGAGATTTTTGAGAGTCGGAAATATTTTAAGAAAGGAAAATTTTTTTGAAAATAGGTTTTGAGGAGATTTTGAGAATGAAATTTTTAGAGTGAGAGTGAAATACTGAGAGAGATATATATTTTGAGAGAGAAAGAGAATTTTTGAGAGCGACAGGGGTTTTGAGAGACATGTGATTTTTTTAGAGATAGAGAGAGAGATAGATAGATAGAGAGAGAGAGAGAGGTATTGAGAGACTGTTATTTTGAAGAAAGATTTTGAGAGATATTTTATAAAGATTTTGGAATTTATATTGAGAGAGTGATTATGGGAGAGATTTTTTATAGAGAGATTTTTTATAGAGAGATTTTGAGAGAGTGATATTTTGAGAGAGATTTTGTGAGAGTGGCATATATTTGAGAGAAAGATATATTTAATTGGAGAGAGATATTTTGAGAGATATAATTTGAGAGAGAGACTTTTGAGAAAGATAGCTTTAGAGGGAGAGATGTCTTGAGAGAGAACTTGAGTATGAGATATTTTAATGAGAGAGAGTTAAATTTTTAGAGAGACTGTGAGATATTTAAAGAGTGTGTGAAATTTTTAGAGATAATGTAAGATCTTTGTAGAGAGGGTAATGTTCAGGTAATAGGTTTTAGGAGAGAGATATTTTGAGACGGAGAGATTTTGAGATATATATTTTGAGAGATTATGAGGGAGATATTTTGAGAGAGGGAGATTTGAGACTTGATATTTTGATACAGAGACAAAGGTATTTTGAGAGAGAGAATTTGAGGGTCAGTTTTTGAGACAGATTTTGTGAGAGAGATTTCGGAGATATATTGAGAGAGGTTTTGAAATATATATTAAGAGGGAGATTTTTATAGAAAGAGAGAGAGAATTTGAGAGAAATTTTTACAGAGAGATTTTGAAAAAGCGCTTAATTTCGAAAGAGAGAGAGGGAGAGGGAGAGATGTCTTGAGAGAATACTTGAGTAAGAAATTTTAGAGAGAGAGTTAGATTTTTAGAGAGACTGTGAGATTTTTAGAGAGCGTGAGATTTGTACAGTGAGAGGGAGAAAGAGATTTTTAGGAAGAAATAGATTTTGAGAGAGTAATATTTTTAGAGAGAGAGATTTTGAAATTTAAGAGAGATATTTTGAGAGAGTGATTTTGGGAGAGAGAGATATTTTGATATATATATATATATATATATATATATATTGGGAGATTGATTATGAGAAAGAGATAGATATATTTTGAGAGAGGGATATTTGAGAGGAGATATTTTGAGAGACAGTGATATTTTCAGAGAAGGTGTTATATTTTAGAGAGAGATATTTTGAGAGATATATAGATTTTGAGAGAGAGAATTTTGAGAGATAAATAGATGTTGAGAGAAATTTTGAGAGAGATTTATATTGAGATAAAACGATTTTGAGAGATAATACATTCAGAAAAAGTGATTTTGATAGCAGGATATTTTGAGAGAGATATATTGAGAGAAATGTTTTCAGAGCGAGAATCTAAGAGAGGTTAGAGAGAGTTTTTGGAAGTTTCTGAGAGAGAGAGAGGGGGAGAGAGAGAGAGAGAGAGAGAGCGAGAGAGAAAAAGAGATTTTGTAAGAGAGACATCTTTAGAGAGTGAGGTTTTTTAAAAAGTGGGGGAGATTTAGAGAGAGATAGATAGAGAGAGGGGGGATTTTGAGAGATATTTTAAGACAGAGATTTTGAGAAAGAATTTTTGATAGAGTAATTTTTAGAGAGAGCTATATTGAGAGAGATTTTGAGAGAGGGAGAGGTGGAATTGTAGAGAGATATTTTGTGAGAAGGGCTTCAAAGAGAGAGAGAGTTTTTAGAAATTTTTAGAGAGAGGTTTCGAAAGAGAAATTTTGAGAGAAAATTTGATTGAGAGAGAAAGAGAAAGGCATATTGAGGGAGAGATGGAGAGGTTTTTTGAGTTTTTTTGGAAAGTAATTTTGAGAGGGTTATAGATTTTGAGACAGATATATTGATAGAGAGATATTTTAAGAGACATTTTGAGATACAGAGGTCTTGAAGGAGAGAGAGATATCTTGAGAGTTAGAGATTTTTAGAATTATCTTTTTAGAGAGATATTTTTGGAGAGTGAGAGAGTTTTTTAGAGGGTGATTTTTAGATAGTGTTAGTGTAATTTTTAGAGAGAGAAAGAGATTTTTAAAAAGTGAAAGAAATTTTTACAAAAATATATTTTGTGAGAGATTTTGAGTTGAGATATTTTAAGATATATATATATACTTAATATGTCCACCGCTGAGGTCTCGAGGTAGCGTGCTGCCTTGTCAAGCAGCGGGCCCGGGTTCAATCCCCGGTCGGGGCAGATTTTCTGGGTGAGGTTTTTATCGGGGTTTTTCCTCACCTGTAAGACAAATGTCAGGAAAACTTTAAGGCCCAAACGGTCCCCGAAATCATATGGCCATCATATTTATCATCATCATCCTTATCGTTATTATTATCATCATCATCATCATCATCATCATCATCATCATCATCATCATCATCATCATCCTTCACCGGTGTGGAAAGCAACGGGAAGCTACCACACCTACACAATTCCCTAGTAAAGCTGCAAGCATAGCATGAAAATGCTATGATTGCAGTGAAGGACCTGCCTTCGAACAGAATTACTATGGATGGATACTAAATATTATATATATATATATATATTTTTGCGATTTTGACAATGAGATATATATTTTCAGAGAGATCTATTTTGAGATATATATTGATTTTGAGAGAGACAGATTTTGAGGGAAAATATTTTAAAGATATATATACAGTTTGACAGAGATATTTTGAGAGAGAGAGAGAGAGAGAGAGAGAGAGAGAGAGAGAGATCTTGAGAGAGATATTTATTGTGATTTTGAGAGAAATTTTCAGTGAATTGGATTTTGAGAATAAGAGTGACTTTTGAGAGAGATGTATGCATTTTGAAAGAGACAGAGATTTTGAGAGAGATTTGGACATATACAGATTGAGATATATTTTGAGAGAAATACTTTGAGAGTTATAGATTTTGAGACAGATATATTGTTATAGAGAGAGTCTTGAAAGAAAGAGATTTTCAGGGAGAGAGGTCATTAGAGAGACCTCTTGAGTGAGAGATATCTTTGGAGAGAGATTTATTGAGAGAAAATTTTAGAGAGAGATTTTTAGAGAGGCAGCGATTTTTAGAAGAGATTTTTAAGAGAGGGAGAGTGTTATATTTAGAGAGAGGAAACCTCTTTAGAATAAGATATTTTTAGAGTGTGAGAGATTTTAGATGAGAAATATTTTGAGAGAGAGGTTTTGTGAGAGAGATGTTTAGATATATATATATATATATATATATATATATATATATATATTTATTTATTTATTGGAGAGAGATTTTGAGGAAGAGAGAGACAATTTAAAAGAGATTTTGAGAACGAGAGAGATTTGAGAAAGATATATATTTTGAGAGAGGCTGAGTGATATTTTGAGAGGGATATTTTAAGAGGGAGATTTTTTAGATATATCGAGAGAGTGAGAATTTGAGGGCGACTTTAGAGAGAGATTTCGAGAGAGAGGGAGTGATATTTGTAGTGAGATTCTGTGAGAGAGTTATATTTTGAGAGATATTTTCAGGGAGAGACATGGAGAGATGTCTTGAGAGAGATTTTGATTGAGATATTTTAGGGTAGAGATTTTGAGAGAGAGTATGAGATTATATATATATATATATATATATATAGAGAGAGAGAGAGAGAGATGTTTAAAAAAGGAGGTTTCTTGAGAGAGATATTTTGGGAGAGGGATTTTAAGAGATATTTTGAGTGAGGTTTTGAGAGAGGGATTTTTCGAGAGAGGTAATTTGAGATATGTATTTTTTTGAGAAAAAGATTTTGATAAGGAGAGACACTCATTTTAAGAGTGGGGGATTTGAGAGAATGTATTTTGAGAGAAAATATATTTTGGGAGAAGGAGATATATTTTGGGAGAGATATTTTGGGAGAGATATTTTGAGAGAGATTTTGAGAGATAAATACGTTTTGAGAGAGAGATTTTGATAGATAACTTGAGAGAGATGTATTGAGAGAGAAATTTATATAGACAGATATTTAGAGAGATTACGAGATATATATTTTGAGAGAGATATATATTGAGATAAAGCTATTTTGAGAGAATTTTTTAACCGAGAGAGTTTTTTCAGAGAGATATTTTGAGAGAGAGATTTTGAACGAGAGAATTTGAGAGAAGAATATATTGAGAGTTAATTTTAGATAGGTTTCAACAGGGTTGCTGGGAGAGAGATTTTGTGAGGGAGAGATTTTTTACAGAGTAAGAGTTTTTGAGAGAGAGAGAGAGAGAGAGGGATTTAGAGAGAGAGAGAGAGAGAGAGAGAGAGAGGGAGACTTTTGTGAGATTTTAAGAGAGAGCAATATTTAGAGAGAATACAATCTTTGGTTATTTTGACGTTTGTGCGATCATATCCTCATATCTTAATGTTATAGGCCTAAGTTTGTATTCCGTAATATTTGATATTAGCGATTTTGGTTTTTAATTGTCTAATTTATACGTTAATTGTATGTATATTTATTGTATAGGCCCAGTATAAAGTTTGTATATAGGTTACATCATTTCAAGTTACAGTAATGATGTTTTCGATACATATAATATTTGTTGTCACTTTGTCAAAATTTTACCTTAAACTGAAATTACATAACTTATTAAAAAAATGGCAATTTGAAGCCTGCTGCTATATTCATAAATCATACACATTTCAGGAGTTTTTAAAATTACCTGATATTCAATTTTTTTCATTATGTATTTTTTTAAATATTACTGTACCGTAAGTAGAAAAGTTGCTGGTATGTAATATAAACCAGCAACAATGAACAGGGGGCGCTCTGTGATACCCGTTCCACTGTTGTCGCATTCACCTGAAACATCAGTGGACTTAATGTAGCTTTCTTCTTCAACACATGGTTAGAAGAAAAACGCTTGGGGACTGGATGCAATATTATATACCACACAACTTCCAATACTCATTATTAGGGTGTGAATGTATCAGGAAATTGAAATCAATCATTGTTATTATTATTATTATTATTATTGTTATTATTATTATTAGGATGAATTCATTTTGTTAGTTTTTTAAGTTTAAGAGTATAAATGTGAAGTGAAACTCGAAAATCATTGTAATATTGTCGTCACATATGTCAGGCTATATCTAATTTGCCATTGTAGAATGCACAGTCTTGTTCTCGGGATTAGGAAGTTTTAGTTGCATATAATCTCATGCCAGGAAATGTACCGGTGACCCGCTACAAGCAACGCGAAGTCCCTAACTTTCAGCAAGGATACAATCAAAACGTGGCCAGGATTTCTGGATGGATATGTTATTAGTCCCTATCTTCTTACACTTAAATTAACAGGTGATACGTATATATGTCTTGCAAGGGATTTTGAAGAATGTCCTTGACTGCTGAGTTGTAATGACCCTGCCTGCCACGTGTACAAACAAAAAATTCCTCTTACAAAAACATGTACCGTTCATAGTGAATTATAGTGGGAAGTGGGAGTCTTGATTTTAGATTTTTAAACCTTAGTGTTTGATTATAATAATTTATACCATTGCTGCCTTAATCTTAAAATTATAATGTCGTGTGAATGTGTATTTAGTTAATTAGTGAAGCATTTTGATTTTTCAAATTTATATAATGCTCGTATGGTATTACAATTAGAAAGAAAAACTCTTCACATTCAAGATCGGGAGATTATTGTGAATGTTCATGACGACATGAAAGAGGAAGGAAAAGAAAAGGAACAATTTTCACCCGTGTATTTTAAAGTAATGAAGAAAATTCAAGGAATAGTCTATAAAGCAACAGGTATGTCGGACAGTTGTGAATTTTACAAGAAAGAAGAAAACATGAAGAGAAACACGACGTTCCAAAAATAATAACTCATATTGATGACTGAAAAATGTGTACTTCGGCGTACTATATGTATTTTTGAAGAAGAAAATACTGCACCAACAATAACAAAACTGTTGGAGAAGTTAAAACAAACTATGAAATTTCGTGGTGGAGCCAGCATTCTTAGAACAGTAATAAAGAACTTGGGCTTTCGCTGTAAATTGTGTTTTAATTGAAAAAATAGCACTCGTTCCCTTCGAGAAACTTTTTTTACCTGCATTGAAAAATAGAGAGCTGAGGGAAGGCCAATAGTGTATGAAGACGGAACAGATCGCAGCTAAAACAGGAGACTTCCATGAAGCAATGAACACTGTAAACTACATCAAATGGTTACATACCATGTTGATTCCAAATTTACCCCCAAACTATATCTTAGTTGTTGACAGCGCTTCGTACAATAACACACAATTAAATAAAGTCCTAACATCAAATTCCTTAAGAAAATATATGCAAGCCTGGTTAATTGAACATGTGATTCATATTGATTAAAATAGTACTAAAACACATTTATATGAATTAATCTTAGCAAATACACCAACACACAATACCTACGTTATCGACACAATATTGGCTGAAAATAACCATAGAGTATTGAGACTTCCACCTTATAAATCCCGATTTAAATCCCACGGAATTAATTTGGGGAGATGTAAAACAGTGAGTTGGTAGTAAAAACGTTACTTTCAAAATTAAAGATGTTGAAATGCTGTGCCGGGGTAAGATTTGAATAAATTGGTATATAGGAATGGGAATATGTGTGTAATAAAGTAGAAGACAACGAACGCGGGTACTGGGAGAAAGATAGAATGATGGAAGAAAGAATTGAGAAAATTATAATTGAAGACTGTGGTACGGAAAACAGCGATGAGGAGAGTGAACATAAAACTGACCAAATGGAATATACATATAATGCCAGGTATTGAAGAACTGGAAAATTGTTAATGGTTTAAATTAAAGTGATATTTTGTGGTTATTTAAAACTTTAACAGACTGATATAATACATATACAGTGAATATAAAGTGAATGTACTTCCTCCACAGATAAAGATGACCATAAAATTTAATTAATTTTTATTCTTAGATTTTAAAAATGTTTAACAGTGATTGTACTTTGATATTCGCTAGCGAGGGAATTAGCAATGACGAGTGGTCCTACTTCCTACTGGTTGAGCATAACATCTAATAAGTACAAGACTCGCATCTAAGCTCCCATTACAAATTTCATTCGTCACGAACCATTGGTAGGGTTACACTTGATATTCCTCCAACATCAAACTGCAATGTACCGTTGAACATTCGTCAAAACATGTGGTTTCAGCACAATTACACAAAACTTCATTTATCTCTTGCGGTCCGAGGTAATCTAAATAGGCAAAATCTATTTGGAGAAATGTGGATAGATCTTGCTGGTCTAATTTTTTGACCTGCGCATTCGCAAGACTTTACTTCGCTATATTATTGCTTTGGGGTTACTTGCAAAGCCTAATTTTGAACATTCCTTTGGAAAAAGAAGACTTTCTTGCGCGATTTATGACAGTGGACGATGTTGGACTAACAGATGTTGATGATCATATGTGTACCACAACATAGTATATAAGTACAGTGTCGAAGGTTGTCAGATCGAGACTTTATTGTAAGTGGACACAGAAGCTGTAAAAAATGTAACTTACAGTAGACAGCAGAGGTATAGAGTTAAATGTGTGTTATGGTGGTGTTTTGTTTGTAGCGGGGGAAACAGCACGTTTTTGGAGATGAGACGAAAAACGTAGAATCCCTCAAAGTCTGTAAAGGGAAATTAGTTACAGACTGTATACAGGCCTAACGTGCCTCTTATTCCGCAGTCAGTTCATTTATATAGGACTAATACTAGGGAATACCCGACGTGCGCTGCTACACATAAATAAATTAAACATTGAGGATTAATTAATTATAAAGTATACACTGCGACAAGCCAAACATGGTGGTTGTTGGAGTAAATTTTTAATTTAAAATATCACGTAAACCCCCACTTCTAACAGTCGGATTTTACTGATTTTAGGATAATATATACCTCGGTTAATTTTAATAGGACATTCCGAGTTTTGTTGTGAAATATCGAAAATTGCGATCGCTAGATATATTTTTAAATTTTCGTTTCAGGTGAACTCCTACACCTAATGATTTTAGAACATAATAGAGAACGGCTAAACACCCGCCGCATCTGAAACTCTGTATACACAAATTTTCACAAAGATCTAGAAGTCTATAAAGGACAAACATACATATATTCATTTTTATATAGATTAGTAGACTATAATCATCTAAAGAATATAGGCTACGGCTTCATGTATTGTAGCTTAACATCTGCATGAACTTAAATTTTAAAATTAGGTTAGTTGCTTTAATGATCAAATAGCCTCCCAATTTAATTTTACACATAAAAAACTGTTATTTTAGTCTGTAATTAAACTCAGTGTGATCACTTTATGTGGTTATTGCACTATTTTATACTATTATATGTTGTTGGAGTAAATATATATATATTATATTTGTATACATTGTAGCCTGATTCATACTCGATTATTAAGTCATCCAAAGTATACCGGCATATAATTCAAGTTCGTGTTCAGAAACACCGCATGAGATTCAGTGTTTGTTTTCTATCTGCACGAATCAGTAAGCAATTCGAGTCTACCCCATTAGACCTTCAATCTTAATGAAGACACGTACTCGAATTCTATACACTAGATAAAATTACATCCATCTTAGACTAAATTAGGGGATTGCCATAGAGTTGTTGGTTAAGGCAATACGCTACAACTTGGAAGGTTGGAGGTTCGAGTCCCGATTGACTTAGGATTTTTAAACTTACCTAAACAATCCGGTGACACCATGATCTGGAGTCGACTCAGTCTCTAGCGAAAATGAGTACCCGAAGTTTTATCTGGGGGTAAGACAGCTGTCATGCAGGACTGACTATCCAACTGATATTTCGTTTCGATTGTGTACCAAGGTGGGAGCCTTAACCTCTTACTATCCGAGGGCCTCCTAAGGCTTGTAGAAGGACCACTTTATCCTCTTTTTTTTTTGACTGAATGAGCGAACGCTGGAACGAGATGAATATGTTCTATCGCTTTACTAATTCCGAGCTAAATTCCAGTTGTACTCTAAACAAACTCCGCTGACTCCGCCGTCTATTGTGGGGAACCGTGGTACTACCTACATAACATAAGATTACTTAGGCCTATACAACATAAGATGGTATCAATAATTAGGAACTTTCTCTATTTCTTATGTATTTAGTTATGACAAAAAATTATATATGGACCTTCCTAATTAGACGTTTATGCTTTTTCCAAGACGTCAATAGATAACCTTTATTTACCAATTTCATTATGAGCAGAATTTATGTTCCACGGCGACTCACGTGTTATTGCTGTTATTTTCATCACATCCTCAAATTGGTTAATGCAGAATATTTTTCACTAACTGTTTGAAAATATTCATAAGTAATGTCACGAGCGATTTCCAAATTATCGATAAATTCACGACTCACGAAGTGAGGACTGAATTTATCTAGAGAATTTGGAATCAAGAGTGGTATTTGTTAGGACTATTTAACGAATAAAATTAAGCTGTCTACTCACAAATCATTATTTAACTATAGTTATTTTAAAATATTTATATATTTAATGTAAACGGCGATGTTTGAAAACAAATGAGAAACGATTGGTACGCTTCATTTCCTTCCTTTGTTCACCACTGCAACCAGATCATAATATTATTTATTGCCAAAGGATCACAATATTGTAAGAATGCATCCTAGTGGAAACATTTATAACCAGCATTATAGGGTATTAATTAATTTGATGTCCTATGATGTAAATATGTCAATTATATTTTTCTGCAACGTCATTTCCTGGAAAATAATTCGTTTAAGAAAGTGCAAACAGTGTTTTCTTTTTTTGTGGTATAATCAATTGTTACAAATGTTTTTATATTATCTATCGCATACACTATGAGCTGACATTCATGCACTATATATACAATCTGGTAGCCGTATTTCTTTGATGGTCAGTCACTGCAAAATAATGCCATGACCTATTCAGAATGTTAAAAAGGAGGTGATTTCTTTATTATGATAAACTTTAGTTGCTAAATTTTAGGCGAAACACGATTGTGATGGGTTGTAAAAAAAAATCATTGAAATGTGATTGGTCATTGACTCCCATTTGGGGCATGAGTTAAATAGTCAAAATAATTTGTTTCTCTCCACTTTACAAGTGCTTTTCTTTCCAGTGTTTAAGAAATTCTACAGAAATGTTACCATTTTGAAACAATTTAAATTCCAACGTATTCTGCATTGCGCATGCAGGAGAACAAAACAATGCTTTTATTTTTATTTGAACAAATTCCTACAACCTGCCTTTTACCCCGTGGATATATTTACCGTATTAAAATTGTAATTATATCTTACACGGTGTAAGGGCTTTTAAGTAGTTAGTTTAGCTTTACAAACGAAATTGGACGTGTGATTGATTATTAGCTATAGTGAAAGAAAAACTGAAAGTTTCATATCCTGTATGCAGTAATTTGTTTATTTCACTATTACGTCGTCAGCGTTAAATTTGTAAAAATGGCGATTCCTGTTCAGAAGTCGTTCTGTGTGTTGCAATTTGCGAGGTCTGGTTCCATTGTTGCAGTGCAGCGAGCTTTCTGACGGCAATTTGGAATTGATCCTCCGAGAGATAAAATTATTCGTTGACGGTATAAACAGTTAGAAACAACTAGATGGAATGCAAAGGAAAAGTCCAGGACGTCCACGAACATCAAATGACATGATTCATTCCCATACCCTCCACGGTCTCCGATCTCACACCTTGTGATTTCTTCCTGTGGGGGTATGTGAAGGACCATCTGTAAGTACCACCACTTCCGGTCGACCTTCCAGACTTGAGATGGATTGTTACTGCTGTTGAATCCATTACTCCAAATGTGCTGACCAAGGTTTGGGAGGAATTCGACTATCGGCTAGATGTGTGCCTTGTGACGAAAGGTGCTCAATCGAACACTTGTTATGTATGTTATGAAAACTCGAAGAGTTTCTCTTTAACCCCATGTAACGTTTGTTCTTATATATATCATGTAAGGGAAATTAAATAAGACTACATAACAATGAACTACATGGTCTTTATAGGAAGCCAGATATAATAAGAACAGTTAAGTCTCGTAGACTGCGATGGGCAGGACATGTTGCGCGTATGCGGAATGAAAGACATGCATGGAAACTTCTTGTAGGAAAGCCAGAAGGAAAACGCCCAGTTGGTAGACCAAGAATGAGGTGGGAGAACAACATTAACTCTGATTTGAGGGAAGTAGATTATACAGGGAAGGTTAGGAAAGCATTAGCTCAGGATAGGGATGTATGGAGAGCTTATGTCCGCGCGGCCATTAACCTACGGGTTCGATAGTGCCAGTGAGTAAGTAAGTAAGTAAGGGAAATTAAATAACTTTGAAATCATGTCAATGATTTTGGAACATCCTGTATTTTAAGATTATCCCATATAACTTAAGTATACATGGGATCCATCCATCCATAGTAATTCTGCCCGAAGGCAGGTCCTTTACTGCAATCATAGCATTTTCATGCTATGCTTGCAGCTTTACTAGGGAATTGTGTAGGTGTGGTACCTTCCCGTTGCTTTCCACACCGGTGAAGGATGATGAATGTAATGATAATGGTAAGGATGATAATGATAAGGTTGATGGCCATATGATTTCGGGGACCGTTTGGGCCTTAAAGTTTTCCTGACATTTGTCTTACAGGTGAGGAAAAACCCCGATAAAAACCTCACCCAGAAAAACTGCCCCGACCGGGGATCGAACCCGGGCCCGCTGCGTGACAAGGCAGCACGCTACCTCGAGACCACAGCGGTGGACATACATGGGATAGATATTACATATTTTCCGATTGAGGGTCTTTCCACTTTTACCAGCCGGCTGCTGGCCCTTCACATCCACATGTGTCAATCACAGAGGTAGATGATCAACAGCCAGTGTAGGGATGACATGTGGTTAGCATGTCGAGTCTCCCAGCCGTTATAGCTGGTTCCTCAACCTGGAGCCGCTACTTATTATAGCTACCCAATTGCTTCACGATGCTGGGTGGGCACCGGTCCCATACTGGCCGAAATACCATGAGAAAATTTCTTCCCCCATGGAGACTCGAACCAGCGCAAGTCCCGTAGCTCTGCGCCAAGGCTTCCTACCTTAACCGCTCGGCTACGGGGCGGGACTATTACATATTTTAATTTCCTTTATTTCGAGTGTTAGCGAACTACATTTTCTTACACGCTTAAAGGTAAAACCACTATTCGACCAATGGAAATGCAGTCATACATCTGGTTTATTTTACAAAACAGTATAGGTGAGAAGAGGTAGACTATACATCAAGTCTTACTTTGTATGAAATACTTTATGTAGGCCTAATAAAAGAAACAAAATAAAAGTAAGAAAAATAAATCATGATTTTTATTCACCTTGTACAGTTACCTGAAGGGATGTTATTCAGCTTTAATGTAAAACTCATGCCCTCTTATTTTTTTACGTCAGTGAGTTGCTTAATTTGTATTTTCTATCACATTTCCCTATTTCCCTTAACCCAAGGTGATTTCAGTTTCAAACCCCTTTTGTTATGACGTTATGAGGGTAACATTAATATCTCCGCTAACCCCAGTAGAAGGGGAGAAATTGTTTTTCTTTCCAGATGGTTAATTTCATAAAGATTAGCATTTTATTAAAAACTTCTGCAGTACTGGATTTATTATGGTTTCCAGCTTGTTTGTTAGGTTTGTAGTGTACAAAAATTTAATAAAAACACTTTTAACATTATTGATATAGTCATATAAATCAAACATATTATAAATAAAAAAATATCAACTCGTGTCCAACTCAGGGTAGGGTAGAAAGAGATGAGATGAGATGAAGTCCGTAAATTTATAGAGTTCTGTGAACTATAAGGGGTGGATGCACGAAATGAAACGAAATGGATGAGATAAGTAGTGAGAAATGGTGGAATGAAATTTGTGGCAGGGGAAAATGGGAGAAACCCCGAGAAAAACCTGCTCAAGCACCGTTTCGTCCACCACGAAACCACATGGAGTGATCGACACTCGATCTTGGAACCCCAGCGGCGAGAGCTGAAGTTATAAATAAATGTAACAAAAATAATATTTTCAGCCATTCTAAAAAAAAGTGTTATTTCTGTAATTAAATCACAATTTTTATAATATGTATACTAATATTAACATTCTTAGTGACACGAAATACCGCATAATTAATCAGATCCCTTACCAGAACACATAAGTTAAGTAATTCATATATTTAAAAAAAGGAGAGTAAAATGCCTTCTCGGTTCAATGTAACGAACTTCATATCGTAAGCATAACTTTTTAATGTAGGCGTATTGCAATGCAAATTACCTGACAATGTTTATACTACTGTTTTATTGGTCTGAATTTGCTCTTCTCATTCCATAATTTTCCTTTCTAAATTGGTACACATTCTGCAAAAAGGAACCAACCATCAAATTTGAAATATATGGATAAATGCTATATTATTGTTCTTCAAGTATCGCTCCATGTCCTGCAAAAAAGATCCAACCCACCACCGCATACTTGTGCCATCTATGAACCAAGTAGGAAAATACTGAAGAATATGCCACATTTATCATCCTGCAGAAATAACCGAACAACAAAAATGTGTAAAATCCCAGATTAAAAAAAAAAAGTTACAATCTTTTTAATAGATTAGAAGCTCTTTGATATTTTATTAGTTAACGTAATACGTAAATGTTCACATTTACTTGTGAATTTTTTTATTGACTTTAACTTTAATTAAATTTTTTTTCAAATTAGTTGTCTTGTGGCTTGGTTCTTTTTTGAACTAACTAACTAACTAACTCATTGGCACTATCGAACCCGTAGGTTCATGGCCGCGCGGACATAAGCTCTCCATATATCCCTATCCTGAGCTAATGTTTTCCAATCATTCGCTGTATAATCTACTTCCCTCAAATCATAGTTAATGTTATTCTCCCACTTCATTCTTGGTCTACCAACTGGGCGTTTTCCCTCTAGTTTTCCTACAAGAAGCTTCCATGCACGTCTTTCATTCCCCATTCGTGACACATGTCCTGCCCATCGCAGTCAACGAGACTTAACTGTTCTCATTATATCTGGCTTCCTATAAAGACCATGTAATTCACTGTTATGCAGTCTTCTCCATTCCCTGTCTGTTCATCTCTCTTTGGTCCAAAAATTTTCCTAAGTGGGCCTACTTTATTCTCAAATACTCGTAACCTCCTTTACTCCCTTAAAGTAAGAATCCATGTTTCGCATCCGTATAATATAACTGGTAGAATAACAGTTTTATATATTTTCAGTTTAACGTTTTTTGAAAGGAGTTGGGAAGTCAAGAGTCTCTGCACTGCATAATAGCATGCATTTCCAGAATTGGGCCTATGTTTAATTTCCTTGTGCATCTCATTCCTGTTTGTGATTGTTGTTCCTAGGTACTTGAATTCAGCCACTTCCTCAAAATTTCCCTCATATGTCATTAGCTGTCCATTTCCATTATATAATGTATTTTTATGTGTAACCATATATTTAGTTTTATTGATATTTACTTCCAGTCCCAATTTCTTAGTGTTACTCAGTACCGGTAGTGTGGGTGTTGACTTTTAGTATCTCCTCGCTATCGGCCAATAGTACTAAGTCCTTTTTTGTACAACTCTTTAAATTAAATGAAGTAAAATATTCAAATTACATGCAACAATTTGTGTAAGTATACTCTTAGTTTGTCTATGTGCATTATTAAAACTGATCAATGGATTTATGAGCACATTGCAAGTAATTTATGGTGTCTACTTTTATGTAATTTTTATTTTTAATTTAGAATGACCCATATGCAAGTTGTGTCCCGCGCCATAGCCGAGTGATTAAGGCAAGAAGTCTTGGCGCAGAACTACGGGACTTGCGCTGGTTCGAGTCCCTTTCGGGAAAACATTTTCTCATGGCATTTCAACCAGTATGGTACCGGTGCACACCCTCAACCAGTATGGTACCGGTGCCCACCCAGCATCGTGAGGAATTTGGATAGCTACAATAATTAGCGGCTCCAGGTTGAGAAGACCAGCTAAAACGGCTGGGGGACACCCATACACTGGCTGGATGGTTGTCTACCTCCGTGATTAACACATGTGGATGTGAGATCAGCAGGCGGCTGGTAGGCCAAAAGCTTTCTGGGACTGTCACGCCATGGAGTTTTATTATGTAAATTGTACAGAATAAAAAGAATGTTAAAACAATTAGAGTAAAAATTAATTGAATGAAATAAATCAAATCACCTTAAAGATTTTAGATCGTAAATATACAGGAGAAATATTTCTTCACAGAAATGTATTGTCTTTTACTTTATAATGTGTCTACATATTAAACTACATTTAGTTTAACTCATCAATCATCACCCTTCTCCTCAACATTTTATCTCGCTTATATTCACTATCTTTCAGCTATACCTTAAACAGAAAATTACGAAGTAATTATAATTGTAACTCTATATCGAATGTACGAGCGAATAAGCTTAATGGAGATATCTTCAGACGATATAATATACAATGAAGTTTTAATCTACATTTATATTTTCTTTAACCTTATTTTTAATATATCCACATGTAATGTAAACTAACTCACTGGCGCTATTGAACCCGTAGGTTCATGGCCGCACGGACATAAGCTCTCAATATATCCCTATCCTGAGCCAATGTTTTCCAATCATCCCCTGTATATTCTACATCCTTCAAATCATAGTTAATGCTATTCTCCCACCTCATTCTTGGTCTACGAATTGGGCGTTTTCCCTCTGGTTTTCCTACAAAAAGCTTCCATGCACGTCTTTCATTCCCCATTCGTGACACATGTCCTGCCCATCGCAGTCTATGGGACTTAACTGTTCTCATTTGGCTTTCTATAAAGATCATGTAATTCACTGTTATGCAGTCTTCTCCATTCACCTGTCTGTTCATCTCTCTTTGGCCCAAACATTTTCCTAAGTAGGCCTACTTTATTCTCAAATACTCGTAATCTCCTTTCCTCCCTTAAAGTAAGAGTCCATGTTTCGCATCCATATAATATAACTGGTAGAATAATAGTTTTATATATTTTCAGTTTAACGTTTTTTGAAAGGAGTTGGGAAGTCAAGAGTCTCTGTAATGCACAATAACACGCATTTCCAGAATTGAGCCTATGTTTAATTTCCTTGTGCATCTCATTCCTGTTTGTGATTATTGTTCCTAGGTATTTGAATTCAGCCACTTCCTCAAAATTTTCCTCATTTGTCATTAGATGTCCATTTCCATTATATAATGTATTTTTATGTGTGACCATATATTTAGTTTTATTGATATTTATTTCCAGTCCAAATTGCTTAGTGTTACTCAGTAGTGTGTGCGTGTTGGCCTTTAGTATCTCCTTGCTATCGGCCAATAGTACTACATCATCATCATGAATTACAAGAACTAATGTTTACAAAATGTTATTTTCCGTGTAAACAGTACATTTGCAATCCAAAGTGTAGAATACATTTCGATTATATTTGTGCATGCAGTTCTTACTGAAAATCCGTATATTTATATTACTTCCATTCTGCGTGATGAGTGTGCTATTTTTACATTGGTTTAATATATTACAGGTCTATGATTTCATACTTATTGACATGGTATAATTTGGCACAGTAAATGTTGGAAGCACTTCCAACTGAGAATCCAGTACCATGAATTCAGTAATTTCCATATAATTATGACGTGCCTAAATAATTCTCATTTCATAATACGAGTATTAAAGTAAACTCGACATTTTACAGGAAAGAAGCTTCCAAAGTTTCTGTAGGTCGGGCAGATATAATGTTTTATTAAAGCCATTATACTACTAATTTTAGTGGAAAATAATATTTCCGTAATATACATCGTGGGTATTTAGATATTTTGGCACAGTTACGAAATCTGAAACTTTATAAGTCTTACTTACGAAAGTTGTAAACATGTAGTGGTATCTATAGTCATTCATCTGCAATTGAAGAATCTGCAACAAAGAAACAAGAACAACTATTAAAATATTATTACAAGGTATATCTTTAACGAGGTATTGAAATATTTCTATAATATAGTTTAAACATTTTATAAATATTTGAAAATAACACTATAGGCTAACTGACTACGTATATACAATTAGACTAACAAAAAACTCACACACACATACATATATAGGTCTATAGATTAGCTCATGGAATATGTATTTATTTTCCTCAGAGGCTCAATGATATATTAATCATTGCATTAACATAAACCTTTTCTTCAGAAATATAATCCTATTTTTATATTTATTGACTACCTTAAAATTTAAGGTTGCCATTATAGACATAGTTTAACAGAACATAAGAAAATAATAGGCTTAGGATAGAATAATTCCTATTATAGAAAACATAAATCACCAATTGAGTGAGAAAATTCATGACAAACGCTATCGTTTTCCCTGTAGGAATGATCTATCTCTACCGATGTATGCAGGCGATTTTTTTTTAATATCAACGAGTGAGGCTATAGTCAAGTCTCATAGCTGATTATGTTATTATATTATAAATTAAAATCCAATCACCAAACAAAAGGACGGCTTTTAATTTTTGTGTGATTGCGATTTAACTGATATCATGTATACCTATAACATCATTTATTATCATAAGTAATGCCACGAGTGATTTCCAAATTATCGATAAATTCACGACTCACGAAGTGAGGAGTGAATTTATCTAGAGAATTTGGAAATCAAGAGTGGCATTTGTTAGGACTATTTAACGAATAAAATTAAGCTGTTTACTCACAAATCATTATTTAACTGTAGTTATTTTAAAATATTTATATATCTAATGTAAACGGCGATGTTTGGAAACAAATGAGAAACGATAGGCACGCTTCATCTGCTTCTTTTGTTTATCACTGCAACTAGATCATACTATTTCAGAATATTAAAAAGGAGGAGCTTTCTTTAATATGGTAATTATAACACTGATAAATATTTCGTGAAACACGACTCTGATTGGTTGTAAAACAGAAATCATTGAAACGTGATTGGTCATTGACTCCCATTTGGGGCATGAGTTAAATAGTCACCAAGAAGACCCTGTATATTAATATAGCTGATGCTTTGGAAGACCAGCTACACACCAAAACTGTGACAGATTGGTTACTGTTCCTCTGCCTCCTATCATTAGCCCTGCGACCTCAATTTCTGTAGTTTGTTCTGAAGTACGGCAGTTTGGTAAATAGTATATTATATATTGTGGAAAGCAACGGGAAGCTACCACACCTATAATTCCCTAGTAAAGTTGCAAAGCAGAGCATGGAAATGCTATGATTGCATGAAAGACCTGCCCTCGGGCAGATTTACTATGGATGGATATATAAGAAAAATTAGTTATCATAAGATTGCGATGGGCAGGGCATGTGGCACGAATGGGAAATAAAAGAGTGTCATGGAAGCTTCTTGTATAAAAACTAGAGAGAAAACGCCCAGTTGGTAGACCAAGAATGAGTGAGAGAATAACATTAAACATGATTTGAGGGGATTTGATTATATGCGGGACGATTGGAAAACATTACCTCAGGATAAGGATGTGTGGAGAGCTTATGTCCGCGCGGCCTGAACCTACCGGTTCGATATATATATATATAATGTACACACACACACATATATATATATGTGTGTGTGTGTGTGTGTACATTTACATTAAATAGGATATATATATATATATATATATATATATATATAATTCCCTAGTAAAGCTGCAAGCATAGCATGAAAATGCTATGATTGCAGTGAAGGACCTGCCTTCGGGCAGAATTACTATGGATGGATATATATATATATATATATATATATATATATATATATATATATATTTGTGAATAAAAGTGTTATCTGTCAATACAATATACTTGTGAGCCTCTGAAATGAGAGAGAGAGAGGAAAACAAAGGTACAGCCCTTATTCAAGACGTACTAC
Source organism: Diploptera punctata (assembly GCA_030220185.1). Taxonomy (NCBI): domain Eukaryota; kingdom Metazoa; phylum Arthropoda; class Insecta; order Blattodea; family Blaberidae; genus Diploptera; species Diploptera punctata. Next base: position 5,924,894 of record JASPKZ010008379.1, on the reverse strand, counting down.
ACATTAATAAAATCCTGTATAATAAATAGAAAACAGGATAGCCAGACTTACTAGCTAGAAAAAAAAGTGAATAAAGATTAGGATGAAAAAAAAAGTCTAAGGGAAAATTCCACCGGAAGGAAGTCGTGCACCCCGAGTCTGAAGATGTTCGGGTTCGTAAAAGAAACTCGTAGCTAAATTAGTGCATTTTACGGAAATAAACATAACTAAATTAGATTTAGTTAAGAAACTTCCGTTAAGAAGTACCCATGTCTAAATGCAGGATTAGACAAGACTAATAAATTCTTAACACTACCAATATTAGAGGGGGCAAGCCGTAGCGTAGTTGTTAAGGCAATGCGGTATAAACCGGAAAGTTGAGGTTTCGGTAGGGTCAGGATTTTTAAACTGACCAAAACCATCTGGCGGGACTACGGAACTGGGGTCGACTCAGCCTAAAAAAATGAGTACGAGACGCTTGTTTTGGGGGGTAAAGCTGACATCACGCAGGGCTGACATCAAGTGCCGATTGTCTAGAAAAAGTGGGAGCCTTAACCTCCTATTACTCCAAGGGCCTCCTGAGGCCTGTAACGTGATCACTTTACTTTACTTTACTTTACCAATATTGAACAATATAGATTAAGGAGTTCCTCTTTCTGAGGCTTCCTCCTTGTCGCTTATGAGATCAAATATTTGGAAATAATATATATATATATATATATATGAAGTGTATTTATTTTAATTAATCTATGAATATTAACTTGCTTTATAAAACACAATTAATTGGAACAATAGTAAATTGTCAAAGTAAATAGTCTTAAAATAAATGAATACCAGTTTTAGATATTGTTTCCTCAGTTGCAATGTAATGGGAACTTGACTATGTACCATAATTCTATCAAAACAAAACCCCGTTTCTAGGAGCCTTAACGAGGCCCATTTGCTCTATATTTTCCATCTTCCAACAATTTGTGGAGGCAATGCGCGTACACAGCTCCGCATCGATATAGGAGCAATCCATTAGCTACCAAATTCAACATCTTCGCCGTCTTTCTAACGATGCCTTTCTTTTTATATAGCAAAGCCCTATCCATTCTTTCTATAGAGCTTCTGTGTAAATATATTTTGCTTCAGTATCAGAAATATTTCTGTATTCACGTTCTCTAGGGTTAAACACACTTTCATTACTGACTATAAAAACTTACTTCTAAGTAAAATTTACAATTCTTACAAATTGTAAGCGATGTCGAAAGCGTTTCAACACTCAATGAGAATTTTTCACACACGTTGCTTCAATGAATTGAGACTGGCCACAAGCTCTTGATATTTTTCTCTTATATATAGCTTTTTTTTCTAAATAGCTTTTCAAAAATTTAGATTTTCTGATTTTAAAAGAAAACTGCACATGGTGAGAAAACTGAAACTTTTAAATCGAGGATTTGTGTTTAAACTGGCAGAATTAGGAAAGACATTAGACTTTTTAAAATGTGCTTCAAAAATGTGGAAAAAGAAATGCTGTAATATTGGAATAATGATGAATAACAATATTATATACACTAGGGTTATAACTTATTGGCTTTTGTGAATTAAGATATTTCCTGCGCAATGACTGGTTGAACTTTTGCTTAAAACCATTGAAAAAGGCCTTCATTTCACTAAGCTTCAAGAAAAGGTCATCCCCAAATTAATATTAAATATTGTAATATAAATATATTTGGGGGTGACCTTTTCTTGAAGCTCAGGGAAATGAAGGCCTTTTTCAATGGTTTTTAAGTAAAAGTTCACCCATCAATTGCACAGGAAATATTTTATTTCACAAAAGTCCAAAAAGTTATAACCTTAGAGGATTTTACCTTTTTGGACTGTTTGTTGAAATAAAATATTTCCTGTGCAGTGAATGGGTGAACTTTTACTTAAAACCATTGAAAAGGCCTTCAATTCTCTGGGTTTCAAGAAAAGGTCACCCCCAAATTAATATTAAATATTGATATATAAATATATTTGGGGGTGACCTTTTCTTGAAGCTCAGTGAAATGAAGGCCTTGTTTAATGGTTTTAAGTAAAAGTTCATCCATTCATTGTACAGGAAATATTTTATTTCACAAAAGTCCAAAAAGTTATAACCATAATATACACATTACAATTTGAAGATGATCAAATTATATTAGCTGAATATTATTATGACATTGAATATATGACCGGGAAATTAATGGAAGAATATAAAAGTGGGAATTAAAAATTCATTTAAATAAAACACAAAATATGATAATTGGTGATAGTGGAGAAAATATAGTGTTTGAGGATTCCAAAGGTACCATTAATACTTGGGAGATGAAATAAATGAAGATGGAAACGATTTGGAAATAACAAAAATAATAATTAAAGAACGATCTGCAATAACAATGTTGAATGGAATTTTGTGGGATAAACAGATATTCAAAGTAACTAAATCCATATCTATAAATGAATAGTAAGAAGTTTAATGACTTATGGAGCAGAAACATGGACTGTAAGTTCCAAATTAAAGTCAAAATTGCAATCTACAGAAAGAGATTTTTAAGAAGATTTACACTATGCTCTAAATTAGGATAAGAAACAGTATTAAATTGGGACTGGAAGTAAATATCAATAAAACTAGATATATGATCACACATAGAAATACGTTATGAAATGGAAATGGACAGCTAATAACAAATGAGGGAAATTTTGAGGAAGTGGCTGAATAATTCAAATACCTAGGAACAATAATCACAAATAGGAATGAGATGCACAAAGAAATTAAACATAGGGTCAATTCTGGAAATGCGTGCTATTATGCATTACAGAGACTCTTGACTTCCTAACACCTTTAAAAAAACGTAAAAATGAAAATATATAAGACTATTAATGTACCAGTTATATTATATGGATGCGAAGTATGGACTCTTACTTTAAGGGAGGAAAGGAGATTACGAGTATTTGAGAATAAAGTTCTTAGGAAAATGTTTGGACCAAAGAGAGATGAACAGACAGGTGAATGGGGAAGACTTCATAACAATGAACTACATGGTCTTTATAGGAAGCCAGATAGAATAAGAACAGTTAAGTCTCATAGACTGCGATGGGCAGGATATGTGGCACGAATGGGGAATGAAAGACATGCATGGAAGCTTCTTGTAGGAAAACAAGAGGGAAAACGCACAATTGGTAGACGAAGAATGAGGTGGGAGAATAACATTAACTATGATTTGAGGTAAGTAGATTATACAGGGAATGATTGAAAACATTAGCTCAGTATAGGGATGTATGGAGAGCTTATGTCCGTGCGGCCATGAACCTACGGATTCTATAGTGCCAGTGAGTTAGTTAAGAAACAGTATTATCCGAGAAAAATAACTTTATCGAAACAATTACGCAATTTGTGGGAAATCAACAATTGCATTGTTTTGGACACGTGAATAGGATGAAAGAAGATAGATTGCCAGTTAAGAGTTTGTAGTGGGTTCCAAATAGAAGAAAAAGAAGGGACATACCTAAGAAGACATGAATAGAGGAAATATTGAATTTGATGAAGGACAGGGGACTGCAGGATGGTGACTGGAAGGATAGAGATGAATGTAGGAATATAGCCAAAATTTAATATTGGGTACAAGATGTTGTATAATATATTTAAAACCTGTTGAACAAATAATTAGGAAAGAGTTTATCCTACAATAAAATATGCAAACCTGCTGCGTAATGGAGCATGGAGGCCCATAGCATTTGCAGAAGTAAGTATAAACATATTATCAACCAACGATATGGAAAAGATAATGTTGCTAGCCATCGGTTAAAGCAAATTTTACCCCAGGAAAGTTAACAGTACAAATGAGTTCGCCTTCCTCGCGGCGTTTCCTGGATAATGCTAAGTGAAACAAATGAAAAAGCTACCATAACATAAAATATTTATAAAAACCATATATAATGCACGCCATAGCATAGTGGTTAAGGCACTGCGCTACAAGCCGGAAGGTCGAGGGTTCAAGTCCCGGTGGGGTCAGGATTTTTAAACTGACCCAAACCCTCTGGCGGCACTATGGCCCTGGGGTCGACTCAGCCTCTAACGGAAATGAGTACCAGACGCTTGTTCTGGGGGTAAAGGCGGCCGTCACGCAGGGCTGACAACCCGGCTGACATCAAGTGCCGATTGTCAAGAAAAAGTGGGAGCCTTAACCTCCCACTACCCCAAGGGCCTCCTGAGGCCTGTAGTGGGAATACTTTACTTTTATATATAATGCCAGCTAAAATGCAAGAAATACAGAAAATACAGAACAATGTCCACGGATGATTTTTACTAACAAATTCACTAGCATAATCCGACCCATAGGTTCATGGCCGCCCGAACACACGATCTCTATACATCCTAATCCTAAGCTAATGTTTTCCAATCATCCCCTGTATAATATACTTCCCTCTAATCATTGTTAATATTATTCTCCCACATCATTGTTGTGCTGCCTTCAATTGTTGTACTTTCCCTTTTAATAATAATAACAATACTACTACTACTACTACTACTACTACTACTACTACTACTACTACTACTACTACTACTACTAATAATAATAATAATAATAATAATAATGATTTATTTTAGCTGGCAGAGTTAAGGCCATAAGACCTTCTCTTCCACTCAACCAGCGAATAGTAGAAATACAAAAATTACATACTTATTACAATTTTATATTATTAAAATAAAGACTAAACAAAATACAATAATGATGTGATCTAATACTAGCTAATACTAACAAGAACATGGAATATAATAAAATTAAAATTATATAAAATAAAGTAAGTAGCCTCCTAGATGATTATTTACAGAATGTTGTATATGGTTGTTATGCAGTTAATGTTTTCATTGTGTGGAACTTAAGAAATGAGTTAATTTGTATTTAAATAATGATAGTGATTGACAGTCCCTGACATGACTGGGAAGTGAGTCCATGCTCTAGTCATAGATATTGTGTAATATTCAGAATATAGACATGGCCGGTGCTGTGTGTGGTATAAAAAGTAAGGGAAAGAAGAGGTCATGGGATTTGGTTCCGAAATTGTGATGAGCCGATACATTTTGAAAACGTGTTGTTAAATAACTTGGTAAATATGTGTGCAGAATTTGGAATAGTAAGATAATTATGTGAATGTAAAGTTCTTCTGTCATTTAGGTGTAGCCATGATAAGACCTGAAATAGGGGAGACACGTGGTCATATCGACGGAGATTGAATATAAATCGAATGCACGAATTATGAGCACGCTGTAGTCTGTCAGATAGATCAGTTGTCAGATTAGTCAGTAATATGTCGCAGTAGTCGAAGTGTGGCATTATAAGAGTCTGTACAAGTATTTGTTTTAATGTTGTAGGAAGGTAGTTTTTAAAACTATTTAGGGAGTGAAGAACTGAACACTTTCTTGCTGGTATTATTCACCTGGATTTTTCAGTCAAGGTGTTGGTCCATGTAGATACCCAGATTTTTTACTACTGAGCTATAGGGGATGTTTTTGTCATTTAGGAGAATGATAGGGATGCCTTTTGGTTTTCCCCTGCCCCTCTTTCAGTCCCCATTCGTGCCACATGTCCTGTCCATCGCGTCTACAAGGTTTGACTATTACATAATACAACTGGGGTAAATATTGTAAATGTGTTCTCTTTTCTTAGATTAACCTCTTCATTTGTAGACATACCGTATTACATGTCCTACGCCACTTGGACGTTATATGGACATGATCTGCGGGAGAGCGATTTTAAATTCTTGATCACACACATACTTGTTTTAACCATTAAATGACATGGAGAGACTCTCTGGTTGAGTGATGTGCTCAATTCTAGGACCACCTCCGAGGGAAAACGAACATTAAAAAATATGATATACCATTCACTTATAGTCTTCTAAACAGGGGTAATATGACATGGATGATTGTGATGACCGGGTGGTGTTCGCAGAAAATTAGGGCGTTAAATGTTCCTGACATTTGTCTTACAGGTGAGGAAAAGTCCCGAAAAAGTCTCATCTAGGAAACTTATTTCGACTGGGGATCGAACGATGGCCCGCTTCGTCTGAGGCAACGACGTTACCACTAGATCACAGAGGTATTATAAATTTATATACCTCATACATCCTGCGTGGGGACAAGGGATGTCAACGAGTTACTCTCTTGAAGTAGCCAATGCCTCATCTTCTAATTAATGACGCGCATGAATCGATTAACGAGAGTCCCTGTGTCCCTATATAATAACTAGTAATAGTAGGACTTTAGACAAAAAGTAAGATATTTACAATATTATTTACAAATATGGGTCGCACGGGCAGTAAGCCGTACGTGCTGTTGACAGTCCGTTACAATAAAGTAATAATTGCTACTAGTGTGAAGAAAAATAAACAACAAAAAAGCAATAACATTACAATTACATAAAGAAAACACAATAATATTACAATTAAATAATAACACAATAGCATTATACACTAAAAACAATAAAATTGCAATTACATAAAGAAAACACAGTAATATTACAATTAAATAATAACACAATAGCATTATACATTAATTAATTTATATATAATTATTAAGAATTAATGTTATTTCATTTTGATAACATATACGCGTATTTATTCATGAAAGAGTGTTGTTCTTATTTTCCGCGTTTTGTCCAGAAATTTACCCAAGTTTATACAATTTTCTGGATTTACCAATAACTCGTAGCATGCCAATCTTTCCCGATTTGAATTTAGAAATCTTTCCGGTAATAACTGACGTCTCCAATATTCTAAATCATTACATTCTCCTAATATATGTATCTCATCTTCAAAGTTCCCGCACATTGGACATATTCGCATATCGTGATCGTCGCTAATTTTTAGGAATTTCCATGCCCCTAGCCTAAACCAAGCAAGCCCTGATCTCTCTTTAAATCCTAGGTTGAGTATATACGATTCTTTTCCCCAGACGTGTTTTAGGTCTCTTTGTAAACACAGTGAGCGTTTTCCTGTACATTCGGCGAAAGTATCTTGTTGGTTTATATCTAAGTACCTCCTCCTTATTTTTCTCCACACGTTCTTGCGATTTTCAGTCCCTCTTTCCCATATCCAGCCCATCCCAATCTTTTGGAGTTCTCTCCTAACCTCGTCTGCCCAAAATTTAACATCTATGTTTTTAATTTGGTGGTCATAACAAATTGCTCTAAGCATTGTTTGTTCACCTTGGATTACTCGCAACCAGTATTTGAGTACACGAATTTTACAGTTTATGTAGTCCTGGAATGACCCAAATATAATAACTATTGAACTACCGAGCTACGGGCCGAGTCTCAACAGATCGCAGCGTGGCAACTGCTCCGCCAAGTCTACAGACGATTCAGTAGTTAGCACATCGCCTCAATGAGACATCTAGTAAGCAACTACGGTATTACTTGATTGGATGAAGGCCGGTTAAATTTTGCACAGAGGCCTTTTTATTCAGGCTTGTGGATCTTTTACGAGCCTGAAAATCTTCAGACTGGGGACCCATGGCTTAAGGGGACTGGGTAGTGATTTACACATAATACATTAATTTTTCAGCTTTTATTTCTGATAACTAATTGAAAACTTGCATAGATATACTCTGACACTTTGTGCATCCAATGGTATAAGACACAATTAATTGTTCTTGTATCTAAAGTAATTACAATATTTTAACTGATGGCCTATTTTCCAACATTTTAAAAAATATATTTAATTTTAAGTGCACTTTTATTCAATATTTTTTATTCAAATTCGTTGATATTTTTTTAAAATTTGTTAAATGAACTCTGTTCTCAATTCTAAAGCCAGAGTTATTTAAATATTTAGCCTGAAGGTCAATAGAAAACATCTTTAATTTGATTAACATTTTTAAAAAATATTTTCTCTAACTAAATATTTTATTTGTTTATGTTATGTATAACGTATTTAAATATATATAAATGTTGGATTTCATCTAATCTCAAAATAAGATCAGAAGCTTCCACCTCCGTCATGCACCCTTTCATGTCCAATTTGTATTAGAGTGAACTAACTAACTCACTGGCGGACATAAGCTCCCCATACATCCCTATCCCGATATGTTTTCCAAATCATTCCCTGTACAACCTACTTCCTCAAATCATGGCCAATGTTATTCTCCCACATCATTCTTGGTCTCCCAACTGGGCGTTTTCCCTCTTTCAATTTCCACAAATCAAAATTAACATTTTTTCTAATAATTTTCTTGTTATGTATCAATTGTGAGCTGAATATTTAAAAAAATACATTTAATTCTTGTAGTTATTACTGTTAAATATTTAATTTCCAATCAAGGGTTTATAATCATTGGGAGCCCAAAAACTTCCAATTCTTTTTAAATTTTCATAACCTAAAAGCATGTGTACTGAAGGATTAAATTATAAGTAAATTCAAGGTTTTTATCTTTAATAAAAATTAACTAGTCTACAAAGAAAAGTGTATTAACAATTTTGGAGAAGTAATGGAATTGAAACAATGGATTTAATTACATTATTGGTATTATTAATATTTATTTATTCTGGTGGCATTAAGACCATATGTCCTTTCCTTCAACCCAACCTGGATAAACACATGTTACATTACAATACAAAAATTATAATTACTATATATTAGATAATAATAAATAAGTTGGTCAATTTGACATAATAAATTCGGTCACGCGGGAACTTCGTAAACTAGATGAATAATAATTACTCCGGAAGTCCAACGTTTGGTCCGATTTTGCTCTTTTCGGAATGTATATTTATTTTTATAAATTGGAGAAATTCAATTTCTGATGTCAGCTTATTTAAAAGTGTGGTACTGCCAGTGGAAATAAATCATGCTTAACCGTAAGTTATCACTAGAGTCAGGATTTTTAGAAGATAAAACATAAGACTGCAATACAGATAGCATATATTATTCAACTGTTTGTGTGTCAAAACAAGATAAAAGACAGAAGTCTTACTTCTAATAATATACACTATTGAACTGTTTGTATGTGGAATCAAAACAAAAGACAGCCAGAAGTCTAATTTCTTATTATACTATGTTGCAATCTTATCTTTTAATACATAACAATTCTGACTCTAGTTATCTTATCACATATTCCCTTATTATTGTATAATTTGACATCAATTCAAATAATATCAACCGATTTATTATTGCATTATTTTATTTAAAACATGAAATAAAGGAACAGTATATTACGATGCGAGGTTGTAAGTGGTTTTTAAAGAAGCGAGGATATGTTTAAAACCAAGCGATAGCGAGGTTTTTAAGTTCCGAGATACTGCAAAACACTTCACGAACGTGCGTCGTATATAATTTTTTGCGCGATGGTATTTTCAAAATAATAAATAATAGTAACATAATAATAACTCGCTTCGGCGGTACATATACTAAAATTGGAACGATACAGAGAAGATTAGCATGGCCCCTGCGCAAGGATGACACGCAAAATCGTGAAGCGTTCCACATTTTTCCCTCCATGGTATCTTTACCTTGTCGTGGTGGAGTGGCTTGCGTGCTTAAATGATCCTGAGAGCTATGCCGGCAGTAGCATTGCTGCCGATAGGGTTACCCATGCCGGACTGGTCGAAGGTGATAAGCCAGACGAAAAAAGTACTTTGGTCGAAAGAGTGACGATCTTTCACCGTAAAAATACAACTGTCAAGAAATGCAGACATGGGTTCAACTGGGGTAAAATTATCCGGAGGTCAAATAGTCCCCCATTCGGTTCTCCGGGCGGGGACTACTTCAGGGAACCCATGCCAAAGGCTCAAACACAGGGACATGTTCCTAGGAACATGGAATATTAGGACTTTATACACTAGCGGGGCACTAGAGATAGTAACGCGGGAATTAGATAAATCGCCCTTGGATATAGTCGCTTTACAGGAAGTTAGGTGGCATGGGGAAGGTAGTCAGGAATCAGGAAGCTTTACTTTATACTACGGGGGTGCAGAAAGACCTGCATTTGGAACGGGTTTTTTAGTCAGAAGGAGGATCCTATCCGCTATCTGATATATTAAGTTTGTTAGTGATAGGATATCGTACATAATTCTAAAGGGTAAGGATTTTATAAGTGTAAATGTACATGCCCCCACAGAAGATAAAGATGACAAGATCAAGGATGAGTTCTATGAAGAACAAGAATGCTTATTTGATAGCCTTTCACGATATCATATGAAAATTGTCTTAGGAGATTTTAATGCAAAAGTGGGGCGGGAAGATATATTCAAACCAACAATAGGCAAATTCAGTCTTCATGAAGATAGTAACGACAACGGGGTTAGATTAATCACCTTTGCCACATCAAAGAATCTCATTCTTAAGAGCACAACATTTCAGCATAAGGATATTCATAAATACACCTGGACGTCTCCAGATAGAGAAACTCGGAACCAGATAGATCATGTATTAGTGGACAAACGCTGGCACAATAGCATCATCTATGTTAGATCAGTTAGAGGGACAGACTGCAATTCGGATCATCATCTGGTCAGGGTGAAAATCAGACAACGGCTATCGCTTATGAGAGGAACAAACGCTAAAGATGATTCTGTAAAATTTGAATTAAAAAACTTGAAAAATGATGAAATGCGGCAAGAATACCAAATCAAAATTGCTAATAGATTTGAAGTACTGGAATCTTCAGATGACAATGTGGCAAATGAAGAAGAAACTGATATAAATAAAGAATGGGAGGCTATAAGAGATACTATTAAAGTGTCAGCATTAGAAAGTATTGGTTGTTTAAAAAAGAGGCAAAACAAGAAATGGTTTGTTGAGGAATGTGCCAACATTGTAAAGAAAAGAAAGCAAGCAAGAATGAAATGGTTACACGAGCCAAATGAGGTAAATTTAGAGCAATTGGGTAGTATTAGACGGGAAACCACCAATTACTAAAGAGTAAAAAGAGGGAATATTGAGAGAGAAGATTAATGATCTTGAATTGAACGCAAAAAATAGGAACATTAGAGAATTATATCAGGGAATTAGTATAGAGAAGAAAGGGTTTCAGGCTAGAACAAACATAATTCGGAATGAAAGTCGGGATATGATTGCAGATTCCAGGACTATATTAAATAGATGGAAAAGTTACTTTAATCAGCTATTAAATGTACATACAGAACAGGACATTGAGGAGGATAATTTACAGACAGCAGAAATGCTAGTCGCAGAGCCAAGTGCATTAGAGGTTGAAATGGCGATTGAAAAATTGAAGATGTATAAAGCATCAGGTTCAGATGAGATCCCAGGAGAACTGATAAAATCAGGGGGAGAAAAATTGATGAACAAAATACACTGGTTGCTTAGTATGATTTGGGAAAAATAAGCTCTTCCAGATGAATGAAAAGAATCAATTATCGTACCAATTTATAAGAAAGGAGATAAAACTGATTGCAACAACTACAGGGGCATCTCATTACTCTCAACTTCGTACAAAATTCTAACAAATATATTAGTAAGCAGACTTACTCCCTATATTGATGACATTCTAGGAGATCATCAATGTGCATTTAGAAGAAACAGGTCTACAACAGATCAGATTTTTAGTATAAGACAGATTTTAGAAAAGAAATGGGAATATAATGGTACTGTACATCAACTATATGTAGACTTCAAAAAAGCATATGATTCAATTAAGAGGGAGAAGTTATATAGTATCCTGCTGGAGTTCGGAATTCCTAAAAAGTTAGTTAGACTTATACGAATGTGTCTAAATGGCACAAAGAGTAGGGTGCGTGTAGGCAAACAGTTTTCGGACACTTTTGAAATCCAGAATGGGTTGAAGCAAGGAGATGCACTATCTCCTCTACTATTTAATTTTGTACTAGAGCATGCCATTAAATCTTTAGAGAATGAGGAAGGCTTACAACTGAATGGTATTAATAAGCTGTTAGTTTATGCTGATGATGTAGTACTACTGGCCGATAGCGAGGAGATACTAAAGGACAACACGCACACACTATTGAGTAACACTAAGAAATTAGGACTGGAAGTAAATATCAGTAAAACTAAATATATGGTCACACGTAGAAATTCATTATATAATGGAAATGGACAGCTAATGACAAATGAGGGAAATTTTGAGGAAGTGGCTGAATTCAAATACCTAGGAACAATAATCACAAATAGGAATGAGATGCACAAAGAAATTAAACATAGGCTCAATTCTGGAAATGCGTGCTATTATGCATTGCAGAGACTCTTGATGTCCCAACTCCTTTCAAAAAACGTTAAACTGAAAATATATAAAACTATTATTCTACCAGTTATATTATATGGGTGTGAAACATGAACTCTTACTTTAAGGGAGGAAAGGAGATTACAAGTATTTGAGAATAAAGTACTTAGGAAAATGTTTGGACCAAAGAGAGATGAACAGACAGGTGAATGGAGTAGACTACATAACAATGAACTACATGGTCTTTATAGGAAGCCAGATATAATAAAAACAGTTAAGTCTCGTAGACTGCGATGGGCAGGACATATTGCACGTATGGGGAAAGAATGACTTGCATGGAAGCTTCTTGTAGGAAAGCCAGAGGGAAAACGTCCAGTTGGTAGACCAAGAATGAGGTGGGAGAATAACATTAACTATGTAGATTATACAGGGAATGATTGGAAAGGATTAGCTCAGGATAGGGATGTATGGACAGCTTATGTCCTCGCGGCCATGAACCTACGGGTTCGATAGTGCCAGTGAGTAAGTAAGTAAGTAAGTAAGTAACATAATAACACCTTTATTGAAAATATTTGCGTTAATTATAAACAACTGACCAACGTTAACAGTGTGGGTAATGTTTATTAGTTGAGACTACAGCGGGCCGTGATACCAACCAGTCATAAAATGGCGGCAAATACGTATTTTATATTGTTTCAAATAAAGTTCAGTTCATTTAAAGTGCAGTGATTTGTTTCGTATAGTGTACATTAACACTGCCTTTTGGATATATTTTTGTATATACATTGTATGTGCTATACATAAAGGGCAGTGGTTTTTTTCCTACATGTGGTTTGTAATATGTAATATTATAGTATAATTATTTAGGTTAGCAACCAAGAAATTTAGGAAGTTGAACTTTTAATCATGGTCGCCATTGCTGTAAGTATGACAAAACGCACTATCGCGCAAAAGCTAATATATATTATATGATACATTGCCAATTTAAGGGCCAATTAATTGAATTGGTATATATTGTGACGAACAAAACATGCCGGTTGCTAACGGTTTAATTTCGGGTCCAGAAAAACCCCATTTATAATGGTCACTGATATTCGGGGAATACCTATACCGTTTTATGATGAAAGTTAAAAATTAAATTGTACATGTAGGTAGGTGCCGTCGTCCTCAACTTTGTTAATATACTGTATATAACATTAACTGGAGCGCTTTCGGAAGTTACCTTCCATCTTCTGCAGGTTGAGTTTCCGCTACTTGTTGTTGTTGTGTAGGGTGATATATACTCCTAGTAGGATAACTATATTTGAAGATCTCGAAATTATAAAGGAAACAAACAACACCTCACTTCTTAATAAGAACGCACCCCAGTCAAACTCATTATACGAGATCGTCAAAAACAAGTTAGTTGCTGCTACAAACAATTGAAGTATACATCACCGTACACAACAACAAGTAGCGGAAACTCAACCTGCAGAAGATGGAAGGTAACTTCCGAAAGCGCTCCAGTTAATTTTATATACAATATATTAACAAATATGAGGACGACGACACCTACCAACAGATACAATTTAATTTTTAACTTTCATATGACTTCACCTCAACGGAATTTGATATGAATTTCACTAGTATTGATTCTATACCGTTTTATTTTAATGACATATATTAAGTTTCATTGAGAAACAACGGAAATTACGATCGCTAGAGCGATTTTTAATTTTTCGTTTCAGATGAACATGTACAGTACATATAATCGTCCGATTAACGAACTCGACCTTACTTTTTTTTAATTGCAATATGCCATATTTGGTTTGGATGAAACAAAAATTCTGGCCGCCAGAGCGTTAAAGGAAATTTTTAAAATTTTTTCATGAGAACTTCAATAGCTTCATTGTTTCTGAATTAGCTCAAAGTTATAATAATGATATTGCAAATGTCCATAAAACAAATAGAAACGTGGATAAGTACAATATATAAGATATATTATATACCATGCCACATACAGCACGCGAGCTGTGCATTTCAAACCGCTAGTTATTTATATCCTTGAAGCTATTCTTCAGTTCACTCCATTGACTCTGTGATAACAGAATTGTCCGTTGTCTTCAGTAAAAATGTTTCTAATCTTCCCACTACGGCTAAGTCTACGTTTTCCCACAGAGATAATCGCTTAAACGAAGTAAATGAAGCGTGTCACTGACAAAAAGAAGACATTTTTAACCTCCTCTACCAATTATTGTAAGTACTTGTTGCGCCAAATTTCCGCTCTTTTATAGTCATATAACAACACGGCCTCGTTGTTTTGCATTTTAAAAATGAATGAGTGCACCGCCCTTGTCTATGGGATCCTTACGTCATTACCTCACACCCAGTGAACTAACGTTCGATCCCCGTCGAGACAAGTTTCCTAGGTGAGGTTTTCTTCGGGTTTTTCCTCACATGTAAGATCAATTTCAGAAAAAGTTAAAGCCAAAATGGTCACCGAAAATTATTTAGCCATAATTAAGTCCACCGCTATGGTCTCGAGGTAGCGGCCTTGTCACGCAGCGGGCCCGGGTTCGATTCCCGGTCGGGACAGGCTCCTGGGTGAGTTTTTTTCCGTTTTTTTTTTCGCCTGTAAGACAAAATGTCAGGAAGCTTAGGGCCCAACGGTCCCCGAAAATTATCCGGCCATCATCATCATCCTTATCGTTATCATCATCATCCTTCACCGGTGTGGAAAGCAACGGGAAACTACCACACCTATAATTCCCTAGTAAAGCTGCAAAGCATAGCATGTAAATGCTATGATTGCAATGAAAGACCTGCCCTCGGGCAGAATTACTATAGAATCATCCATATCATATTTGCTTCATACTGTATGAACGTAGACTTATGAATTTATGAATGAATGATGCGTTTTGTCTTAAATGTTGGTGCTGTCTCAAAGTGGCTATGACATAGAGCTAAATCACTCTTCGGGGATGTCTTCCACGTCTTTATTTGAAAAAAAACAGAGTGATGCATGTGATCCAGAGTTTAAAATCCTCACCGAACAAATTGTGTTCTTTACAGCCCGGAGGCATGGGGCACGTATAGTATGGTACCTATAAAGGGAGAGATTACAATAAGTAAAAGAAAAGAAACAATAATGGATCAAACATTCAAAATCTAACGTGTTTATTAAAGATAAGTGCAATACATTTGTATAATAAGACTGCTAAATTAGTGAGTAATGCAAATGAAATCAATTCCTTTGATTATAATATTATTTTAAAGTGCTGATGTGATGGTTGGACATTCCGGGATTTTCGTTTTTTTCTGGGTTCTCCCGTTTTCTGAATTTCATCCCACAAATAATCTCCAATTCTCCTTTCCTCTTCTTCGTGTTATTTCATATCTTATTCATTAATTTCAGATCTCATGTCAAGGAAAAAAAATGGATTTGTTGTCAATCTACAGGTGTTGAAAATAATAATAATAGCTTTATTTTACCTAGCAGAGTTAATGTGTTTGGTTGTGGGGATATAGTGAGAGGCCACCAAAGTGCTGCCTCATTACCCCGAACCTGTACAGAAAGGGTAAGGGGAGATTTGTAGTCCCCCCTCTCGCAGCAACGGGCCTAACCCAAATATAGTGCTATGGGTCCCGAGAATAATAGTATTCTAGCGTCCTGATGACACAGAGAGCCAAAATTAAAGACGTCGCCGCCCGATTGACAGATAATCGGTTTTAATTAGAAGAACTTTCTTTTGAAATGAACTTTTGAACTTTTAACAATACCGGTACCAAAAACATTATTAACAGAAAAAAAAAAAAGGTTTCCCGGAAATCCGACCAGTAGTGACGCTATCTAATGTGTCCTATAAGACGACCAAACAACGTACTAGCACCATAGAATAATAGATTTTCATACCATTCAGCTCCATAATATTGGATAGATCTTTCAGGTCGCGATGCTAAGAGCAGGCCTACAGAGAGTCTATTTGCTTGATAAAATTAATTTACCTATGATTAAGGACATTCACGAAAAATTTCGTTACATTAGAGGACCTCTGGTTTGTATAAAGGATTATAGCACGAGACTCGAATTCGGGAAACCCCGGGTTGAAATCCCGGTGCCGATATAACTGACTGAGGTTTTTTACTATTTTTTTCAGGTTTCGAGACAATTGCTGGCTTGTAATATAATTGTCAGGATCTATTTCATCAATTTAAATTAGATGATAAAGGACGTATAAAAATAATTTTTTTATTTGGAATTTTTTACGCTACAATAGTTTTTCCTTGCCCTAAATTAATTTTGATTCTTCAAAAACTTCCTGTCTTGCGCATCTTCTTCCGTCAATCCAGTTCTATTCATACTCCCCCTGATCCCATCCACCCATTATTTCAGTGTTTTTTCCTCTTATACTTCTCCCTTCAGCTTTCCATTTCAAAATCATTTTTGCAAATCTGTCTTCATCCATTTTTTTACGTGCCTAAATCATCTCAATTTTCGTTCTTAAATTACTTGAAAAATATTCTTATCCACTTTCATTATCTTTGTAAATCTTTGATTTGTAATTTCATTTATTCTTGATTTTATTGCCATCTATGCCAATAGTCCGTTTCTGTAGCCAACCATTCACTTGCATGTGGCCTGTCTAAAGTTCACGTTCTGCTTCACTTTGGACTAATGAGGGGTAAATCATTCCTCTTTCTGTTATTTACAATGTTCTTGTTTCAAAGAACTGAATTCAGAATACCAATTATTTTTCTATCTGTACTTATTCGATTTTGCTTCAGCTTCTTCCATCAGCTTCTATAATATTTAAATTTATTGTGAATTGTGAATTTATTCATCATCTTCCATCTTCAATGTTAAATATTCAGTTTTCTCAAAATTAATATTTCATTTTTATATTAAAAAAATATTGTCATATATTAAGCATCCTCTATATCCTGAGTTATTAAAACTTGATCATCCGCATAAAGCAAGTGATATAGAAAATATTATGTTTCCATAGTTATTCCTATAACATTTCATTTTCTGGATCAACTCTTAAACAGACATCAATCTATATAGACTATTGAAAAATATTGGAGATAAACAGCATCCTTGTAACAACCCCTTTGTTGTAGAAAATTCTTGAGATAAGCTATATACAATTTCAATTTTATATCTATTATTTGAGTATATGGAACTTAAAATTTCTATTATATCTTGACTAATTGACGCCTTTATATTTTTCTCGAGTAAGAAACTCGAGTTTTTTTCAAATCATGAACAGAAGACCTATTTCTTTAAATTTCGCTAATTGAAAAAAGTCTTAATGTAATAATATTATCTACACTAGATTTTTCAGCTGTAAATCCTCCTCGTTCCCTGAGTTATGGTATTGTTCTATAAGCTGTTATGTTATTCTGGTGTAGATTTTTTAAAGGAATTCAATACACAAATTAATCTATACTTCTGAAAAAAAATTCTTCCTATCTCCCTTTTTATGAATTTAATTAATGCAATTGGATTTAAGCAGAATAGAAGAGGATTAATTCTACATTAATTTTACAGTATACTTTCTTCTTCTTCTTCCTTCCAAGTATTAGGCCAAGGCCTGTTACGATCCTATAAAAAATGTTCGCTCCAGCGTTTCATAGGACGGCCCTGAGATCTTCGTCCTCTTGGTATATAATTATAAACAGCTTTGGGGATCCGATTTGCCCTCATTCTTTCAAGATGGTGTTTCCAATTTAGTTGGTACTGTTTAATATATTCCAACATTGGCGTAGTCTTCAATTCTTTTAAGATATCGGTGTTCCTTTTCAGATCTCATCTGGTGTAACCCGCTGTTCTGCGCACTGGTCTAGCCAAAGTGTTATATAAACGTAATCTGGTGTTTTTTTGTACAAGGGATGGTTTCATAACTTCATTAATAATTCCCAAACTTTTATTATAACTAGTAATTTTTTTAGGGATTTCCTTTTCATCCCAGATAGAGAGTATATACGTTAGAAAGTGTAAATTATAAACTGATAGAACTAGTTAGTATTATAAGTGTAAATACGAATCATTACTTGTTAGGATAAGAAATAGAACATTATTTTAAGGAAGTGTAAATATTGATCGTTACTTGTTAGGATTAGCCAGCGCTATAAATAAGTCCCATATAATTTGTTACAACTAGTAAGGACTGTATATTTTCTACATTCGTAACTACATAATATTCGAACATTCAGACTCTACTAGAAAGTACGAAATGACGATTTTCTGCTATATTTCGCCTGTGGAGCATCCCTCTTGATGGTCCAACAATTATCGGCCAGCATATTAGGATTCCATTTGCCTTGATATCTCTTTTCCATAGCTGAAATCATTTGAATTAGCTCATTTGGTTTTATTTTCAATGGACAAATGGACGAAAAAAGTTTATTAAAAATAATTATTTAAATCCATTAATTGAAAATGTATTTAATTTAGTGAAAATTATTCATAAAATGTTAGAATTAGTCAGCTCCTTAAGTGTAAATAGGTACTAATATTCTTAGATTAGTAATGGACAGAATATTACTTTAGCGTGTAAATATAGATCATAGCTTGATAGGATTAGCAAATTAAGCGTAAATAGCAACCATATTTTGTTATTATTATTATTGAATCTCCAAATATTTTGAAACTCTATTTCGCCACAAAGGCATGTTGGGGTTTTAGCTTACTATAACAATATTATACTATACATTGTAAAACAGAAATATTATCTTACCGTTTTTAATGAGTGTTATGAATTACTTAAATCGTCTGTAAGTGTCTTAGAAAATACTACATATTGTTATGAATGCGTGTTATGAATTTCACAAATTGTTTATAATAATTTTAGTTCTTAAACCATATTTTGTTAGGAACAATAATGGAGAATATATTAATTTAAGTAAGTGCAAATAGGAATTATAACTAATCAGGTTTAGTAGCTACAATATCAAGCAATTGCAAGTGCTATTATAGGTGTGAAAAGGAACCATTACTTGCGTTTGTATAATTAACAGAAAGCAATGTTCGAAATGCAAATAAGAACCTTAACTAATTAGCATAACTTAGCGTCACAATAAGCCAAAATTATAATTTTAGGAAAAGAAAATATAAATTATGTCTTCACAGTTTAAGAATTATATTGTAAAATGTTAGCCATAAATATCAACACACATAAACAGGATACAGATGTTTTAATATTGCCAAAAGAAAACCAAGGCATGTAGTTCTGCAGAAAACTGTAGTAGAGCATGCTGCCATATGAAGACAAAAACAAAAAAGTACAATAGATCATCTATTCATAATGAGACAATAGGCCTATATAGAAAATAGAAACGAATACAATATTAAAATCCTCAGATATATATATATATATATATATATATATATATTTGACATACTGTCAAATAAGTTAAATCGTTTCCAAATACTAGAAGCAATGAGAGAATTTGGTATTCTTAGAGAGCTAAACAATGTTACTAAACTAATTTTTTTCTAAGACATTTAATGCATTCAAGTTACAAAACCAACTATCTGAGCTATTTATAACTGAAGGAGTTAGCAAAGGAGTATCCCTTTTTACAATTATGTTCAACGTTGGGCTAGAGAAAAGTGTACGCAGTTTAGAGATAAACAGTATCACAATATTAAACAGAACTATAAAATGCGTGGCATATATATAACAAATATACAGTATTATTAATTCTGGAGAGGGCTATTCTAGATAAAATAATACTCTATTAATCTTGGAATAAAAACAGTTTTACTAACTACAGAATATCGATATTTCTCGGTTTATGACGGTTCATGCTATCGACATCAACGCATTTGTTCACGTTTTCGCTATATACTTACCGTTCTTCATGTGATTTTTATGACGCTGTTTCAATTCAAATATAAACTTACAATAACAACCTATAAAAATAAACAAAATGTTTGGGTGAGATATTTTGGTTAATACCAATAAATTTCATGGTAAATGTTTTGTTTGACTTTAAGTCGATATCTGATTTGGGCATATTTTCTTTTTCACATATGGCTACAATAATTTTATTTTCTACTCGATTTACTGTAGGCTGTCATTTGCACTATAATCCAGGTAGGGAGTACTGTAGAAGATTACTTTAGGATATGCAGTGTATTCTATGCGTGATTTAATTATTGGTAATTGAAAGCAGAGATTATCCTGCTAGAGCAAGGCTGTTAATAAGTACTCACCAGGTGTGAAAAGGCGGTCCCCCTCCTACCCGCATACAGGTGCACGCCAAATGAAACAACACAACTAACAAGTGAGTAGCAGTGTCTTACCTTATCAGCCTTTCCGACCTAGTGAGCACTTATTAACGTGCGTGTGGTAGAACTACAAACTTGGCAACAGTACATGCGAATGGAAGAGTTAAAGATATATACAGTACTTACCGCTCTTAAGAACTGGTACATGTGTTTAGGATTGGTATCCACGATGAGTTTAAAAATCTCCTTCTGACGAATTTCTTTAAGAACCTGTCGATATGTACCAGGACTTGCCTGTCTGATGTACATTTCAGTGCGCATGGCAGGTGGAACTTTTACCAGATCCTGTAGTTTGAACAATCCTGAAACATCAGCAAAGCATACAGTTTAACGGCTTTAATAATAATAATTCAAATAATACAACAATAAGGGTGTAACAAAAAGGTACACTTGAACCTGGGAGTTGTGGTTGTAGGGAAGCCAATTTTTATTGGTGGTTTTATCCCTTCTTCACTTTTTTATCTCCGCAATTATTAATGCAAATCCTATTAGTGTAAAACCTGAAGACTGATGAATTATAAATAAATATTAAGTTATTAATGGAGGAATTATACATTAAGATAATCCATGATCCTGTTAGATATTCATATAATCGTGCCATTGAAGAACCATAACTTTTAAAATCATTGTTACTGAGAAATCGCTGTTCAGAGTGTTATCCAATTTTATAATTTACTTTGTATTAAAAATGCTATTATTGATTTGATAAAAATTGTATATGTTGTTATGGGAAAAGAAGAAGAGACGACCGTCCTAAGTGTAGACGGTCAGACGATTACCAGACCGCAGTTAGGAGAAACTGAACAAGGATCGCCAGGGAGAGAATGCAGTGGGAAATCGTAAGGAGGGAGGTAGCGAGATGTAATGCTGTATACAAGTTACGAGGTAAATTCCAGTTGCAATGAAAAAAAAAACGGATGTATGCATTTTCATTGGTCTAGTAATGGTTTTTACCTTTAAGCATGTAAAGAAATATATTTCGCTCTCTAACACTCAAAATAAAGGAAATAAAAAGAATAAAAATATGTATTATCTAGCATATGTCTATATACGTTATATGGGAGAATGTTAAAATATATAATTGCAATTTTTAATAAATTAAATGAACATATTTTATTCTTACGCATGCTCAATGCAGAATACATTGGAATTTCAATTGTTTTATAATGGCAAATGTCGATAACATAATATGTTGACGATAAATAAAATTAAAACTTAAACCAATAATAAAATGTACATAAGCAGAATAAATTAAATTGTTTAGTAGACTGTCACCATCAAATATACAACGAAAAAGAGATATAATAAACTAATTTGTCTGTTAAATAATATTTAAAACAAAGAACTGAAAATAATTATTAATATTAATACTGTTCATAAAATAAATTAAATCATTATTAGTTGTTAAAAGAATGCTATTAGCGAAGTTAATTTCTTATTAAATAACTCTTCAGTTTGTTTTTGAACGATGTCATAGCTTGACAGTCTTTGACAGGGCGGAAGGGAATTCCATATTTTGGCAAGTGAAACTGTAAAATATATGTGAAAATGTTCTGAGATAGGCCCTATTAGAGAATTCGGGCGAAGATTATTCGTGTTAAAGCTTTTCTCACCATGCACAATGATTTAGGGTATTAGGCCTACATCGCTTAGATGCTTTGTTTCTTTCCTACAATTTTAGCGTGTTATGCGATGTAGTGTACTTTGCACAAAATAATTATTATAGCACTCTACAAAAATATAGATTATGCCAAAATAATCTAAACAAAGCGGTGGAATATAAATTATTTTATTAAATGAAGTTTTTCTTAGGGAAATGTTAATATATATATATATTCTTCCTTTAGGGGCCTAAATGTGAGAATGTTTGTCCGAAATTTTAACGTACCTTTCTATTATACCCTTGCTCTGATTACACGAGAGAAACCAGTTTCTGCATTTACGGTGAAATAATTGTTTCATACTATCATTTTAATTGATAATTTTAGACTGGTAAAAATAAAAATAAATATATACAAAGTAACTTTACAGATGTAATAAACAAGGCAGGCATATTAATGTGTATTAAAATTAAATGGATGCACTATATATATTTAAATTAATGTTAAAACTTAAGCATTCAGTATGTGCTACTGTAAAAAGCGTGCTATTAATGTATTAAGGGATTAAGCAATGATACAGCATAAGCTTGTTATTGGATAAATGTTAGATGAATAGGGAAATAATGACAAAGGTTTTAAAGTTATAAGTGGAGTCAGGGTCTTTATGTAGTAAAGAGTAAGATTGCAACATAGTACAATGACAAGTTAGACTTACTGTCTTTTGTTTTGGTCTCACATACAAACAGTTGAATAGTATAGTGAGAAGTAAGACATCTATCTGACTGTCTTTTATCTTGGTTTCACACACAAACAGTTGAATAGTATATAGTGTGTACTCGCTGACGATGGGGCTAAGAAGCTCTGAAACATATGTTCGACAAAAACAGCTCTAAGAGGTAAGAATGAACAGACAAAATGTTTTAATTATTAAACAAACCTCTTAATGTTACTTCCTATTGTATTTTAAAATATACTATATGTATTGCAATCTTAAATTTTATTACATAAAAGTCCTGACTCCAGTTATAAGGCTGAAGAAAAGGAAACTTCAAAACTGGATAGTCTCATTTTAACGCACTTAGAAAATAAAATTTTGAAATTTACTTTTTATTTTTCTTATTTATAACCTTTACCCCTGGTGCGGGGATCACTAACTCATCCACTGGCACTACCCGAACGTTAATTGCCGCGCTGACATAAGCTATCCATACATTCCTATCCTGAGCTAATGTTTTCCAATCACTCACTGTATAACGAACCTCCCTTAAATCATGGTTAATATTATTCTCCGAACCCATTCTTGGCCTACTACTCTCTGGTTTCTACAATGAAGTTTTCATGACCCTTTTTCATTCCCCGTTCGTGCCACATATCACGCCCTCAAATCATGGTTAATGTTATTCTCATAGCTCATTCTTGGCCATCTAATGGGCGCTGTCCCTCTGGTTTTCCTACAAGAAGTTTCCATACACTTCTTTCATTCCCCATTCGTGCCATATTCCTGCTCATCGCTGTCTACTAAATTTAATGTTCTTATTACATATGGTTTCCCCATATAGATAATGTAACTCACTGTTACGTACTCTTTTCCATTCATCTGTCTGTTCATCTATCTTTGGTCTAAAAACGAATAGGGGGAATTACATTTTTGTTACAAGACTAATGGAAAGGGAACAACAAAATGGACGTAATGTAAAAACTTCGTATGAAAACAAAATTCTAAATCGACTGTTTACCTTCCATATTTATGATCTCAATCATGGTTTGAAGAAGGGAATTACTGTAAATAGAGAATGACTGGAAAGTATTAGCTCAAGATAAGTTTGTATGTAAGCACGGCCATGAATCTCCGGTTCGATAAATGCTAGTATATGAGTCAGTATTTATATTCTCTATCTATTTTCAGATATCCACTAGACATTTAGTATCGCAGGGGTGAATAGACGAAATATAAAGTACAGACAATTGCAAAGGTATAGTCATATAAAACAAATGTATGATGAAAGGATACCAAGAGGAGTTTTGGATTGGATCCTACCGGGAACAAGAGATAGAGGTAGACCAATAAACACCTGACCTAAATGATAAAGGATATACTGGGAAGATATATTTCGAGGAAAAGGATAAGAGAATAGAACATTGGATACAGGATGTTGAGATAATACCTTGTAAACTTGTTCATGATGATATTCTTATTAAAAGACTAATGAAAAAGTAAAAAAAAAATGAAATTGCACGGTAGTATTTTAACAAATTTCATGTGAAAATATAATTTCGAAATCGACTTGCTATGTTCCTTATTTATATTCTCTACTCCCTTTTAGATAACAACAGGACAATTCAGTAGTGCGAAAGTGTGTATAAAATATTTTTTTAAATAAATACTGTGGAAATCAACCATTGACTTTCTTGCTTTCTATAGAATTAGGAATTTATGGAAAATTATGCATGGTGTAAATCCATAATTAAGGTCTCTGACTGTGGTGCAGCGATACTGTCAGGACTTTAAACTATAAAATACTTACATTATTATTATTATTATTATTATTATTATTATTATTATTATTATTACTATTATATTTATTATTAAGTCTACCGCTATGGTCTGCCTTGTCATATAGTGGGTCCGAATTCGATCCTCGGTCGGGACATGTTTCCTCGGTGATGTTTTTTTTTTTAGGGTTTTCATCACCTGTACGACATCTATGGGAGCATGTTCGCAATTATAAAACATTTTCTTTTAAGTCAAATTAATTCTACAGTCATTCTCCTCCACATTTCTTTGTCATTTGAATATCCATTATCCATTTATATACCTACGTGGTATGTAAGTATGTATATACGAATATATATATATATAATCACAAAATAATTACTATCAATAAATTATCAACTCTAATCTAATTGGAAAATTTTGTTTCTCAGGAGGGAAAATTTAGAACGTGTATTTTGGGATTTTAACGTAATTTGTTCGTTTTATGCGATAGCAGATGTTAATTGGAAATCTATCGATTTTCTACTTAATCATTCAAAGGCACTCTCTTTAATGTAGGTTCATATGTCAACATGGCTTATTTAAAAACTTTTCAGTAATATAGACCTATGTTTTCGTTAGTAGCCGATTAACTATACATGGAGATCTCTTAACTACTAATTACCACAAAGTGTTACTGTGTTCATCGACTACATGTTTACGTATTATGCAAGATTAGAGTAGCTAAATAACAGCGATTAGTATGACGCGTTGCATGTTTTGTGGTTTCCTAATAACCTCATCCACTGTCAGAAACATTGTATTCTCTAAAATCAATCCACCCTTAGTAACACATGCAAAAATAAATTGTACTAGTAAACAAGCCATCTAGGGGTGATTCAGAGACTATATTACAACATTTTAGGATGAAAGAGGAGACAATGTAATAAACAACTTTCATATGGGAACCAATGTCCGGAAAAAATACTATTAGTAATACTACAGTGATTCCACTACAGGCCATCAATCCATAGTAATGCTGCCCGATGGCAGGTATTTTACTGCAATCATAGCAATTCCATGCTATGCTTTGCAGCTTTACTAGGAAATTATAGGTGTGGTAGCTTCCCGTTGCGTTCCACACCGGTGAAGAATGATGATGGCCGGATGATTTTCGGGGACTGTTGAGCCCTACGCATCCTGACATTTGTTTTACAGGTAAGGAAAAACCCCGAAAAAGACTCACTCAGGAGCCTGTCCCGACCGGGAATCGAACCCGGGCCCGCTACATGATAAGGCAGCACGCTACCTCGAGACCACAGCGGTGGACCTACTGGCCATAGGACACCTTAAAAGTAGTAGGAGGTTAAGGCTTCCACTTTTTTCTAGACAATCGGCACTTGATGTCAACCAGTTTGTGAACTAGAACAAGTGTCTGGTACTCATTTCCGTTAGAGGCTGAGTCATGATGCTATCAGAAGGTTTGGGTCAGTTTAAAAATCCTGACTCCACCGGTACTCGTACCTCGACATTCCGGTTTGTAGCGTATTACGCTACGGCGCATCCCACTAGTAATAGTAGTACTGGGGTAATTATTTAGTTCTTTATTCGGACTGGGGGACAGACTGTCCTAAGCACCATGGCCTAAAATATCTATTGTGCTAACCAGTATATTAAGGGTGAATGGAATGAAGTCTATTCTACTGCGTTATGTTATTTTTATCAGACCATATTGCCATATAAGTGTTTAATAAAAATGAAAAATAAAAACTAATATAATAATATTACAATTTAAATAATTATCAACAGTAATCTAACAAGAGGTTGTGTTTTTCTGAAAAAATCACGAGCGACGAAGTCGCGAGAGATTTTGTCTAATGAAAAATTTGTAGTGAATATTTAGCGAATAATACAATATTCCGATTGAGGGTCTTTCCACTTTTCAGCGGTTGCCCTTTTACCAGCCGGCTGCTGGCCCTTCACATCCACATGTGTCAATCACAGAGGTAGATGATCAACAGCCAGTGTAGGGGTGACATGTGGTTAGCATGTCGAGTCCCGCAGCCGTTATAGCTGGTTCCTGAACCTGGAGCCGCTACTTATTGTAGCTACCCAATTGCCTCACGATGCTGGGTGCACCGGTCCCATACTGGCCGAAATACTATGAGAAAATTTCTTCCTCCATGGAGACTCGAACCAGCGCAAATCCCATAGCTCTGCACCAAGGCTTCCTACCTTAACCGCTCGGCTACGGCGCGGGACTAAATAATACAATATCAGAAGTTAAAAATACAATATCAGAAGTTAAAAATAATTATAATATTTACCAAATGTGAAGTTGTGTATTCCAATCTTACTTCCGGGCGGTTTCTAAGCCGGCTGTATAGTTATAATTATAAATATCATATATTTACTGTTAAATCTCTTTGGGCTTGGAAAAAATCAGCGACAGATGACTGTATGAGAAATAACTATTAACAATAATGCAGATTCATTATATAACATTTAATACATTTTTTTAGAACAACTGAACTAACCTATGTTTTTTGGTAATATTTGAAGTTGTTTTCTTTTGGTGTTTCTTGCTGTACCATATCGATTGTATATTGTTCAATCGATATCCTTGTCAAGTTAATTTGCGGCGATATATCTCATTACGAACAAGAAGAGACAAGATTATCAACAGGAAGAGGCACGATTATCGGTCTATGAGTTAAATAGTCAGCATAAATACTATTAGTTAGTACATTTTACACTTTTAAAATCCTTCATTTTCTAGAACTGAATTTCTTTATAGATTTTGCAACTTGTTCCATAAATCTGTAGTCTCTGTACTTCCTCGGACACTAACAAACATACGTCCGCTCTCCACGATGTTTCGGATCCAACTCCCATGTCGGAAATACTTGATAATTACAATAATAACATTTCACTTGCTATTATAAACTTTTATTTTTTCAATATGCTTCAAATAACAGTGAAATAAAAATATCAAATACACTTTACAGGAACTGTTGAAAATGTCTCCAGAAACCAAGCATTAGTTAAGAAATACCGGCTTGTTCCTGTTTATCATAATCATCATTTCACGGGTTTTTAAAGGCTCGTTCCGGTCCCATAGACTTTAATTCAAAATTTGGATCCATCTCTTCTTTTCTACCGACATTTCTTCTACCTTCTGGGCTGTAAATTAAAATGGTTTTTGATATTAGGTGTGATTTTATTCTACGAATATACTTTCTCCAATTGTTCCTGTTTGCGTCATAGGAAATTATTTTCCTTGGTACTAGGTTATCTTGTGATTCTATCGGTGTGTATTGGGTGTTACCAAACTTTACACTCATTTAATGTATATGCTGATAGCCGGGTTCTAATATTTGGAACAAAGGATCTTTTACAAAGGCATTTTATAATTATTTACATAATAGGCTATAATAAAATGTATAAAGTAGAAATTTCAACCATCAAAAATAAGTTGATAATTTTCTGTGGAAAATTTCCAATTAGAGGCAAAATTGTGCACAATAATTTGCCAATAGAGCAAATTCATATACGGTATTAAATTATTTAGGATAACAAATAAGCGATAATTTTAATCAGAAAGAAAAATTCAGCATTTAAAAATATGTGGCACAATTTTAAGAACTCTGAAAGGAAGAACTCATCGAGACATTCTGCTAAAATTTTACGAAGTAATGGAAATATCTGTAATGTTGTAGAGAGGTTAAACTTGAACGTTAAATAAAATGGTCACTTATTGATTCAATCTCATGAAAACATTCTGAGAGCAGTGGCAAGTTAAATATTAATCAATAAGAAAAGAATTGGCGAAATAGCGAAATAAGGCAAGAAATACATACATTTAACTTAAATGAGAAAAGTAGTTGAATTTAGGACAAAATGAACAGACCATTTTAATCGGCAAACAAAAGAAAATACAGCAAAACAGGCATTGTTATACAAAGTCAAAAGACAGAGGAGTCAAGGACGACCATTGACAAGATGGATGGATCAAAGCATTAGTATTTTAGGGGACGGAAAAAACAGAAATGTCTAACCCCTGAAGTAGAATAATATGAAGTTTTACGTAGAAAACAGCAAAATGGATTTAAGGAGTCGACCAAAGCATGCTCAAAAGAAAAATGAGACGTTTATGAAGTAGAGTGTGATTTAGAAATGATCGAAAAAAAAAAAGAGATAGAGAAGACAAACTAGGGATAGTGGAACTTGGAGGGATACGCTATATATATAGGACCTTAATTGGTAAAATAGAGTTTTCAAAGTTGATAATAAGTAATAAAAATAAGACATTCTTTATTTTACTCTAATGTCCGCAACGTACTTAAAATTCAAAGGATTGAAAAATTGTGAACAGATTTTGTATTTTTATAAGTAAAAATTACGTTAATTGATAGTGTTTTAGGCAGAATGAGAGAAAAAGAATCTTACGATAGAGATTGGAATGAGAGAGATGTAGAGGAGAATGACAGTAGATTAATTGAGGGCAAAAATATGTGAAACCTGCTAAGTAAATAAACATGAAAACCTAATACACATATATGTTTCTAATGCAAATATAATTTAGGACGATCTGGGTTAAGATGTCCTACAATTTACTTTACCTTATTTATTCTTATTTGTAGCCGGTTTTGTAATCTAAGGTCGTATAGCGTCTATTTATTATTTATTTCTTATGATACGAGTACTATGAAATGGATGCTGGTAATAGCATTCCAACCCAGAATTTGCCTTTGCAATTGTGGAAAACAAGGTGAAAATCTAACTCATGTTGAACATTGGTACCACGGCTTAACATCAAATAAATTTCCAGAGAAATCAGTGATGTCATATTTTGTCTTTTCCTAAATAGCCTACATAAAGCATTGAATCAAGAAGTTACTGATAACGCCATCTTATGAAACATAACTTGACAATTCATTTCCGACCAGTCAAATCTTTTTTTAAATGTTCATATTTTGTATATGTGACGTTTAGGATATTTGTTTTTATTAATTGGGATTCTAAATATTTATAAATTTTAAAAACTTCGAACATGTATTCATACAATAACAGTTTTATGTCCAATTGTAAGTCTTCTACAATCTCAGCACTCTCCACTCTCTTCTATTTTCTTCTTCCCTTCGAGTCTGCACGCGATTCATTTATCTTTATCTTGTACTTCATCTTATACCTTTAATTCGGGGATTTATTCTGCCCATCATTCCTTAAAGTACATTCTTCAAAAAGTAGTTTATTCTTACCCAGCGATCCAACCTAATTATTGTAAAAAACATATTAAAAATCGCACAGTAAAATACACCAGTAAAAAATAAGGGATATGGATATATTTAGAAAATTAAGAGGGGTGAATGAAATATAACAGGGACTTATATGAGTTGTATAAATCATCAGATAATGCAGTTATTAGTAAAGATACTAAGATAGGCAGGGCATACGCAACTGATAACTAAAAATGAAGTATTTAGAACTGTAGAAGGTAAACCAGAAGGAAAACGGACAATTTGAAGATCGAATTTGAGATGGATGGATGGTGTACTACAGAATGCCAAATCTTTGAAACTCAAGAATTTGTGGACGTTTGCCAAAGATAGAGAAGCCTGGAGAAAATTACTGAAGGAAGCTTTGATGCACTCAGAGTCATTGTGCTAATTATGATGATGAAAGAATAATGGTATAAAATAAAGTTCTTAGTTTTACACTTTACTGTAAGATGCTTCAGGGTTCTTGCACTTTATATAAATAATTTGGTAGGCCTATATTGTTTACATTACAAAACAAAAGTCATTAAATTATTGTATTGCCACCATTGATTAATTTTCCCTATAAATATTAATCAATACATTATATAAACCTTAGTCCACCGCTGTGGTCTCGAGGTAGTGTGCTGCCTTGTCACGCAGCGGGCCCGGGTTCGATTTCCGGTCGGGACAGACTCCTGGGTGAGGTTTTTTTTCGGGGTTTTTCCTCACCTGTAAGACAAATGTCAGTAAGCTTAGGGCCGAAAATCATCCGGCCATCATCACCATCCTTTACTGGTGTGAAAAGCGACGGGAAGCTACCACACCTATAATTCCCTAGTAAAGCTGCAAAGCATAGCATAAAAATGTTATAATAGCAGTGAAAGATCTGCCCTAGGGCAGAAGTACTATGGATGGATATAAACCTTATAAGCATTTTTATCACTTAATTAACTCATTGGCAAATGGAATCCAACAGTTCAAATTACGTATTCTTTAAGGCCCTCCATTGGTTGCTATCCTCAAACACTCGTTTCAATGAAGCATGCGATATCTTCCGCTATTCTTTCATCACATTTAAAATATGGCTTTTAGCGAGAAAAAAAAGCACTTTATTATTCATGAAGTAGGACACGGATGTTGGTAATATTTTAAAACTGAAGAATTTGCATTGTTAATGCTCATCAATGTAGGATGGAATTCGAAGTGCTCCTAAAACTTAAACTACGTCAATTAAAGCCATTTGGGGGAAAGCCTTTTAATAGGAGTAATATGCTCGATAAATTCATCAATGTATATGATAATAATGGTAAATCTGCATAGAGCAGTGTTATATCTGCGGATATACTAATCTACATACTAATGCCAACTATTAATACTTGGTCATGATTGATTAATTACAAAGCCTGCTACCAGATCGATATGAATCACAAATACTCACTCTTTTCCATAAACCACATCCACTATGTCACATGGAACAAATAATTTTCTCATAGTTTATGAAATACTAGCTAATACCCGGCGTGCGCTGCTACGCCTAAACAAATTAAATGTGTATTTATGTTTAGTTAAATAAGTAAAAATAAAAGTATTATACATTTAAATACTCCGTGCTGATTATTCGGCGTTACCCGGGAATCTACTTATCCCGATCCTCTTGGCATCAATGAGCTGAAAGACAAAAATTGCTATTGTGAGTTATCCGTAAAAGACATATGTTGTCGCAGACTTTTTTTGTAGATTTTTTGTGAAATTCAATTCTGTGCACATTAATTTCGTGTATTTATTTTAGGCAGCTTAAGCCATTTAAGCGTCCAAAATCTACTTTCTTAATGAACTTTTTTTAAGCTTCGGCCCCGTAGTACGTACGGTAGTAAGTCATTAAATACGTTAATTGCACCAAAAAAATCTCTAAATGATGGTAAAACCCCTTATTCAATTCGGTCAAGTACTTTTAGAATCCATAAAGGTCAGACAGACTCACAGACGTTCATTTATTATATATATAATTTTGTGTTTGTTAACGCATGGACCGAATGGCGGGTCAAATCTAACCATTCAGATATTCTTTTAGCTGTGTGTGTGTTATAATGCCACCCTGCACTTTACATGCTTCGGATTCCGTGCTGGGCGGTTAGATGGCGTGAATGCGGTAAATTTTTAATTTACGTATCACTTCGGTAGACCACTTTACCTAGGTGATGTATTCTTATATTGTGTACAGAGAGGAGTGTAGAATGAGTTTATGCTTAAATTTGTGTAGCGTGTTATATAAGGCATGGCGATGAAAATAAGGGAGAAGGTGAAACCTGGCTCCGGCACGTAGGCTACTCCTTTCGCAAAGCACCAAGGGGGAACCAACGATATCATATGCCTTCTCAACATTATGTACTGCGGATATATTTGAAATTTAATGCAGTTATCTTGTGTACAATCACTGATCATTTTGCTTCACTACCAACTCAAAGGAGGAACTATTGGAACCCCATAACTGGACAGAGGTTTACGGTCTCTTGATGTTGAAATAGCTCTATGACCTAATTCCATGACGAAGAAGAATATATATATATATATATATATATATATATATATATATTCCACTGATGTGGTCTCGAGGTAGCGTGCTGCCTTCTCACGCAGCGGGCTCGGGTTAAATCTCCGGTCAGGGCAGGCTTCTGGGTGAGTTTTTTTCGGGGTTTTTCCTCACCTGTAAGGCCCAACGGTCCCCGAAAATCATCCGGCCATCATCCTTATAATTATCGTAAGTAATGCCACAAGTGATTTCCAATTTATCTAGAGAATTTAGAAATCAAGAGTGGCATTTGTTAGGACTATTTAACGAATAAAATTAAGCTGTTTACTCACAAATCATTATTTAACTATAGTTATTTTAAAATATTTATATATTTAATGTAAACGGCGATGTTTGAAAACAAATGAGAAACGATAGGTACCCTTCATCTGCTTCTTTTGTTTATCACTGCAACCAGATCATACTATTTATTGCCAAAGGAACGCAATATTGTAAGAATGCTCTCTAGTGGAGAAAAAATGAAACACATCAAACTGTATATTAATTCATTTCTAATGTCGTATGATGTAAATATGACAATTATATTTTTCTGGATTGTTACCTGGGAAAAAATACATTTAGGCCTAAGAAAGTGCAAACAGTGGTTTCTTTTTTGGTGGTTGGTATAATCAATTGCTACAAATGTTTTATATTAACTCCCGCATGCGGCATGTGTTGACATTCATGCACTATATATACAATCTGGTAGCCGTATTTCTGACTGGCTCAGTCACTGCAAAATAATGATCAGACCTGTTAAGAATATTAAAAAGGAGGAGCTTTCTTTAATATGGTAAATATAACACTGGTAAATATTTCGTGAAACACGACTCTGATTGGTTGTAAAACAGAAATCATTGAAACGTGATTGGTCATTGACTCCCATTTGGGGCATGAGTTAAATAGTCATCATCATCCTTCACTGGTGTGGAAAGCAACGGGAAGCTACCGCACCTATAATTCCCCAGTAAAGCTGCAAAGCATAGCATGAAAATGCTATGATTGCAGCGAAAGACCTGCCTTCGGGCAGAATTACTATGAATGGATGGATATATATAAGCTCATTGGCACTTACGAACCTGTAGGTTCAGGGCCGCACGGAAATAAGCTCTCCAGACATCCATATCCTGAGCTAATGTTTTCGAATCATCCCCTGTATAATCTACATCCTTCAAATCATGGTTAATGTTATTTTCCCATATATATATATATATATATATATATGCGTGTGTGTGTATGTGTGTGTTTGTATATATGCCATGAAAAGAAAAGTAATTGCCTGAACTGGTATTTGACCCGAGACCTAAATTTATATATTAGTGACTATATACATGCACGCTAAACATGGACTCTTACTTTAAGGGAGGAAAGGAGATTACGAGTATTTGAGAATAAAGTTCTCAGGAAAATTTTTGGACCAAAGAGAGATGAACAGACAGGTGAATGGAGAAGACTACATAACAATGAACTACATGGTCTTTATAGGAAGCCAGATATAATAAGAACAGTTAAGTCCCGTAGACTGCGATGGGCAGGACATGTTGCGCGTATGGGGAATGAAAGACGTGCATGGAAACTTCTTGTAGGAAAGCCAGAAGGAAAACGCCCAGTTGGTAGACCAAGAATGAGGTGGGAGAACAACATTAACTATGATTTGAGGGAAGTAGATTATACAGGAAATGATTGGAAAGCATTAGCTCAGGATAGGGATGTATGGAGAGCTTATGTCCGCGCGGCCATGAACCTACGGGTTCGATAGTGCCAGTGAGTAAGTAAGTAAGTAAGTAAGTAAGTAAGTATACATGCTCGCTAGACTTTTTTTTGCATTTTTTTAAATGTTACTTGTTGAGTGGAAGAGAAGGCCTAACACTTTTAACTATACCAATCTAAATAAATATTTTTTGACGATTTATTAATACTTTGATATTTTGCACCTCTTGATAATATTTTTTTTATTCATATCGTGTTTGAATATGGATTTATACTTTACACCATATAGTCGTAATTTATACTTTATTTTAGATTTTTTAAAATATATTAGCAGTATAAGTTTTGTGACTGCGAAACTACCCTATGAATACATTTTCTTTGAGATTCAATATAAGGGGAGTGTTGAATATAAGTCTGTTTGTTTGTTTAATTAATTATGAATTAGTGAGTAATACGCTTTACATGGCAGACACCAGTTTTGAATTAACTTTATAAAAGGGTTTCATTGTACGCTGGTAATGAAGGATTCTGACGAGGAACAGGTTTACTGTATAAAATATCAACTTCTACAAATAGGAAATTAATTGGCTTCCATGTAAAGGAGAAGGGAGTCTATTGTATCAGCTTCCAATTTGCTTTTAACTAAAAAGAAAAAAAAAATGGTTCTAACCTTTAGCACCCACCAGTTCCGCTGGAAGAGAAAAGTAAATTAATAAAGACAACATTCCACATAATATCTATCATTCAAATCGATCAATAGAATTTTGTAAAAAAGTTTTATTTCAGTATAAAATAAATCTAAACTCATTAATTTGATAATAAATATGACATTTTAAAAAAATAACCACAATGTGTTCTTAGCAATTTGGGCTTCATGCAACATTCCTAATTGTATCTATTTGAGCTTTTCTACCTACCTTTTCCATCTTATAGACATTGCACATTTTATGTACCATTTTCACGTGAACCAATGCTTGAATAGCGCCATATTGTAGTCTGTTGTGACAATTATAACAAGCATTTTCGTAAATACATTCTTTATTAGCATATTTAAAGAATATCGTTGGCATATGTTCATTATAGTTTAATACCATATCATTATTATCTATCATCTTATAATGAAAGTATGTTTTTGCAGAACTTCTGAAAAGACTTAGCTTACAATAAATTAATATATCAAACAGTTCCAAACACATTATTATTATTATTATTATTATTATTATTATTATTATTATTATTATTATTATTATCATTATTATTATTATTATTATTATTACGCACTAATTTTAACATGGTAATTCATATCTGGAACAATACATAAATTAAATTATGCAGAAATTGATTTTTGGAGGCGTTCAGCTAGAATTTATAGAAGGGATAAAATAAGAAACTGTAATTAAACTAACGATGAATGTTTTTTTTTCCCAAATGCCCCAGGTTGTCTTTCGACATTCCTGGTTTCTCTCCTGGCATGGCGTACTTGTAACCCACTTCTGAGGTTGGGGCGCCTGGAAGGCGGGGTTATGTTGCCCCGATGATATGATGGGTGATGATGATGAAAATGGTGCGCCAGGAGAGTCCCTAATCCTAAGCTTAACCTAAGATGAATATGAATGATGATGATTGCGATGGCCATATGATTTCGGGGACCGTTTGGGCCTTAAAGTTTTCCTGACATTTGTCTTACAGGTGAGGAAAAACCTCACCCAGAAAAACTGTCCAGACCGGGGATCGAACCTGAAACTTCAATTGTGGATTGTATGAAAAACAAGCAATTAAAATGGTATGGCCACGTTAAAAAAGACAGAAGACAGATTCCCAAGAAGAATACTAGAATGGGTGTCATTTGGTAGAAGAAGAAGAAGAAGAGGAGGACGGCCAAAAATAACGTGAATTAGTGGTGTTTTGAGCAACATGAATGAAAAAGGATTGGACGATTAAGATTGGAATGACAGAGAGATGTGGGCGCAGGGAAGTTTTGTGAAACCTGCTAAATACACATAATAATAATAATAATAATAATAATAATAATAATAATAATAATAATAATAATAATAATAGTAATAATAATAATTATTATTATTACTCTGAACTTACGCATTTACACACACACACACACATATATAAAACAGTTAAGTCTTTTACACTGCGAAAGGGAGGACATGTTGCAAGAATCGGGAATAAAAAAAGGTACACAGAAACTCCTTATAGGGAAAGCGCTCAGTAGGTAGGCCATTAATCATGATTTGAGGAAAGTAAATTATGCAGGGATTACTTGAAAATATTAGTTCAGGATAAGGGTGTATGGAGAGCTTGAGAGCTTATATGAAAACGAGAAGCTTAGAAGAGGGCCACTAGAAGAGTAGAGAAGAGTGGCGGTAAGAATTGGACATAGAAAGATGCTTGAGAATATAAAATGTTGCTCATATAGGCCTATTATTATTATTATTATTATTATTATTATTATTATTATATTCTATTAAAATTACTAAAAAGTACAACTGTACAATTCAATACTAAACGTACTGGGTTTATGGGGCTGAAACATTGAAATTTAATATATATATATATATATATATATATATATATATATATATATATACCGGTATATGTTTTAACAATGTTACACATTTTTCCGACACCAATGATTTGTCTTCAATTTCGCTTTATAATTTTCCTCCATTCACCTCTATTATAACACATTTCCTCTTCTATTTCCCAGTCCTTCAAAGTTTCTCTAATCCTGGATCCACGTGAGATTTGGTCGTCCTTTCCTTCTCGTTCCTGATAGTGTCCATTCCATTATTTTCTTCGGTAATCTTTCATCCTCCATCCTGCCCGCACCATTTTAGTTGCTTTCTTGGATAAATTCTAAAATTGAGTTTTGTACATTCATGTTATCTTTTATAACTTCATTTCTAATTTTCTCTGTCCTTGATGTCCTAGCAGATCTTCTCCAATAGTCCATTTCTGTTACCATTAATTTTCTTTTCATCTGATAATTTAGAGTCCAAACCTCTGAACGATAGGTCATAATACTTCTAACTATTATTTTAAAAATTTAATATAAATGTAATTAAAACTTGTGTCATATAACTTGATTTTTCAGCGAGATATTCAAAATTAGAAAAAAAAACATTCAAAATATAAACACATCAGTAGGGGGTAAAAAAATGAATGTCAAGAATACCGTTATATTCAAATAATTGAATCGATATGAAC
This sequence comes from Diploptera punctata, assembly GCA_030220185.1. Classification (NCBI taxonomy): domain Eukaryota; kingdom Metazoa; phylum Arthropoda; class Insecta; order Blattodea; family Blaberidae; genus Diploptera; species Diploptera punctata. The sequence continues at coordinate 5,887,599 of JASPKZ010008379.1, read as the reverse complement.
TCATAAGAAGGATGCAAAAAATAAGAATACCTACAGTCTGTCCGTGAAGTCTGTAGAGAAAGCTGTTCAAAATAAGCCATCTACGCAGGAGGCGGGCAAAAATGGACGGCCAATAAGACTGCGGAAGGAAGTGAAGGAGGAAGGGCAGATCACGTGACATTAACTTCGCTCTTGAGATTCAAGCGAGAATGATCTCTAATCGGAAAGCTGGCGAATTTCTCTACAGATTCCACGGACAGACTAGCAATTGTTAAAATGGGATCCGCCTAGGAAAAGGAATCGAGGAGACTTTACTATTCATGGATGCAGAAGATGATAACAATTTAAAGAGTATTAGAAGTATGGAATTGGACAAGTGGAGAAACAAAATCAAACATTCGGCACAAAAATGTGTAAACAATAGAAATACAGTATGTATAAAAAAATATAAACTATTATTATTACACTATCACTATCATTATTGGCCTATTATTATTAATGAAAGTTTTAGCAGAAAAATATGTGATATCTCAAAACTATGTTTAAAATCAGTAGATTAAAAAAAATCGGGTGGGTGTGAATGAAGAGCTTATGTTTGCGTGACCATTATTATTTAGGGGGTAATTTTTATTATCACTTTAGGATTAGTATTAATATATCTCCGAGTTTGATAGTGTCAGTGAGTTTATATATATATATATATATATAATATATATATATATATATATATTATAATTAAATGTTTAACATTGAGCAATGCAAGCTTAATATGGTATGATAAGAAAAATAAATGCCTGGACGGAAATCGAACCCGGATCTCTGAGTCTGTACCTCAGCGTGATATCCATTACACTACCAGGCGAATCCAATTCAAACACTTATTTTTCTTATATATGTATTATACTCTCCATTATTACTAGATTTTTCTTATATATGTATTATACTCTCCATTATTACTAGACATCTAGTAATAATGGAGAGTATAATACATATATAAGAAAAATAAGTGTTTGAATTGGATTCGCCTGGTAGTGTAATGGATATCACGCTGAGGTACAGACTCAGAGATCCGGGTTCGAATCCCATCCAGGCATTTATTTTTCTTATCATACTATGTATATATATAATTTTGCAGGTGTATTGCAGTCATGACACATTATTTTATACATACTGTTTTCTTTATTTAGGAATGATTAGATGTGAGTTTTAACTATTTTAAGAGTTAAAAATTACATAAAATGCAATTTATTCTGCAAAAATTCTAATATTTAGAAGTAACGTGCTATGCACGACGAAAAAGATCCTATAAAAATGAGCAATGGAATGAATATATGAAGTTAAATATTCTCCCAGACGTACACAACTTAGAGGAGAAGTAGAGTTATACCTGTTACTGAAATATGCTTTTCTTTTTAGAAAACAATGGTATGATACTGGGATAGAGAAAAATAATATTTACTCAACCTATGTACAAAGAGGGAAATCCTAAATGGCTCAAAAGAGTACAGTGCGTGTAGGTAAACAGTTTTCAGATACTTTTGAAATTCACAATGGGTTAAAGCAAGGAGATCCACTATCTCCTCTACTATTCCATTTTTTACTAGAGCATATCATCAAATCTTTGGAGGATGAAAAAGGTCTACAACATGTAATAAACTGTTAATTCATGCTGATGATGTAGGATTAGGTGATAGCGAGAAGACACTGTACTGCAGCCACTGATTCTTCGGTCTTGACGTTTTCAGGACAGTGTTGCCGATATGGATATTCAGTAGGAGTGGCCGCTATATGTATGCGGTTAGCAGACATACAGCTGACAACATCTCAGCAATTTCAAACTTTACCAGCGCGCTATACCTGCGTCAAGAGCAGTGATTGGTCGTGGCAGATATCTACTCCCACTACAACCATATCATTATTGGCAGTAGAGGGCGAATTCTCCCTTTACCCCTCGTATAACCTAAACTTCAAAGCCGGAGATATGACGCTCGGGTATAAGGGTCAACACGCACACACTATCGAATAACACTAAGAAATTGGAACTAGAAAAATAAACATAAATAAAACTAAATATATGGTCACACATAGAAATATATTATATTCAGTAATGAAAATGGACAGTTAATAAAATGAGGGAAATTTTGAGGAAGTGGCTGAATTCAAATCCCTAGGAATAATAATTTCAAACAGAAATGAGATGCACAACTAAATGAAATATAAGCTCGATTCTAGAAATGCATTCTATTATACATTAAAGAGACTCTTGTCGTCCCAACGTTTCTATAAAAATCATTAAATACATTATATAAAACTGTTAGTCTCCTAGTTATATGGATGCAAAACATGGATTCATACTTTAAGGAAGGAGAAAATATCACGAGTTTTTGAGAATAAAGTTCTTAGGAAATTTTTTTTTAGAGGAATTAAACCCAATGGGTACAACTTAGACATTACACACACCCAGTCCCAAGGTTGAGATTTTAAAATCCCTTACCCCGCCGGGAATCGAACCCGGGTCGCCGGAGTGGAAGGTAGGGACTCTACCGACTACGCCACAGCGACGGAAAATTTTGGAACCAAAGAGAGTTGAACAGACGGACGAATTGAGAAGACTATAAGACAATGAGCTACATGATATTTTATTGGAAACCAGATATAATAAGAACAATAAATCTTGTAGACTGCGATGTGCAGGACATGAACGGGGAATGAAAGAAGAGCATGGAAAATAAAAAAAAAACCAGAAGGAAAGCGCTCAGCAGTTAGATCAAGAATGAGGTGTATGAATAACATCAATCATCATTTGGGGGAAACAGATTTTACAGGGGATGAATTGAAAACATTAGCTCGGAACACGGATGTATGGAGAACTTATCTCATTGTCTCCATGAACATACGGGTTCGAGAGTGCCAGTGAAGTAGCTAGTTTTATGTCCAAAGAATTCATTTTAAGGGATTTGCTGCTTCAAAGAAAATTTATATTGTTGAAGAATCATTAATTGCTCACTAGATAACTTTTTATTTTATATGTATCTTTAATAGTTTTGTAAACTTTATTACCCAATATTTAATGCCTAACATATGAACAATATACCGATAGTCTTCATAATGCCTTCAATGTAAACGTCAGGGGTCAATAGAAATCAATACTTAATAATCAACACATTTTATTCGATTTGTTGCAAAGGGTTTAATTGAAAAAAAAGTTTATATCATCCTGACAAAATATAGTTTTAATTTAGAGAATCTATTCGATTGTTAGCGAAAATTAAAATGATGATTTAAGGATTGATTAACGTAGAGATTAATATTTCACACGAGCATTATATCGACAGTATTTTCTCTTTAAATAATATTATTTACTAATAAACAAAATAAATAAAACTCAGAACAAAGTTCCTCGTGAATTTGTCGATAAAATCTGAGTCATTCGTTATAGTACTCATGATAATTGAATATGAGTTTCCAAACTTTTTAATGTACGAAATTATAGATACATCGTAATTCTTTTCCAGAAGTAGCTTTTTATTGGTCATACGTTATAACTCTATGATTTAATTTTTAATTCCAATAATGAAAAAAATTATTGGTGAGTTATGTCTATGAAAATTATTATTCTATATCTATGGCCTATAAATCAGTGAGCATGAGATTAGGCACTTGTAGGATGTTTAAAGTGAAGTTTAGCGTCAGGTAGTGGCCCTCTAGTGTTTGATTTAACTTGCCTTTATTGGGTTACAGGCGTCACCCACGCTCATATATGCGAAGGCTTGAGTTATACACCTCCGTTATTACATTAAATAAATTTGGCTACATGCTTTGTAATATGGCGCAAGTACGTTCCACAAGAGGCAAATATAACTCTAGCTATTATCTCTCCATCTCTCTCACTCTCTAGTTTTGTATTGGTGTTGAAAGTGTACATTTCCTACAGCCCTGATATGCCTCTAAAATTTGCTTTCCATACAAACATCGTCGAACCCTCTCAAAGTTTTAGCATTTTGTTTGTTCTTTCAAGCTGTTTTCTGACCACGTTAAATTGCTTCGTGGCAGCGGTTTAGAGAACTTCGTCATGAATTTATTTCAGAATTTCCTCGAGGCCCAAGTGCCACTGATTATTTCTCGTAACACAGGAAATTAAAAGGAGTACGTGAAAACATGGTCGTAAGAATCCTCTAATTGCTTTGTGTTTCTAAACTTTCTATTTTTTAAAATTGTGTTTTAATTTAAAATTAAATTTTAAAGTGAAATAAGACAAAGTTTAAATTCTGAATATTCTAGAAATTTACAAAGTTGAACATATTAATCTTAATCCTTCCTAAAAAAGTGTTGACTATTTTTTTTATAAAAATGACTACAAAACTAAATAAATATTTATTTAATCAAGCTTATTAAGTTTGGTAATTCAGCATATTTGAAAATTCATTTTATTAACACGGTATTTGTTTTTATATTTTATGACACACATGTTTATAACTCGAGAAACATAAAATTAATTGAATAACAGCAACGTTTGCTGGATTAAAAAGTATAATACATAATTGTTTTACTTGACATTCCATTTTATAAAGATGAATTAATATTTTCTTATTGTATATGTTATATTTTAGAGATTTTTATGTCATGTTTTAGTATTTGTATTGGCAATGTCTATTGTATTGTATGTTATGCCAAACGACAAATGAAGAATACAGAAAAAAAAAAAGAGGTAGGTCTCTTTTTCTTGAAACTAAGAAAAACAGTTTTAAGTAGAATACCAACTTCTTTACTAATTTGAAGGCATATAAACTTATAACCGAACTGTTTCTATGACTGTTTCGATCGTCTAAAATAGCCCTATACATCAGTATTCAAATAGTATCTAAAACTCCATAGTAAAAAAGTGACTTACCTCGTTATTTCCCTGCACCTTTTAAATATTATTATTATTATTATTATTATTATTATTATTATTATTATTATTTTATAACATATTCGAAATACATATATCAGACAGGAAATGGATGCACAAGAAACTGTTATCGATAGGATAACAAAGAGAGCTCTACAGTGGTATGGACATGTACAACGGATGTCGGAAGACCAGTGGCCTAAACAGGTGTTGGATTGGATGATACCAGGCAGAAGGAAGAGGGGGAGAAGTAGAAGAGCATGGTATGAGGGAATATATGATGCCATGATGAAGAGGGGTATGGGAAGATAGGAGTCTCTGGAAAGTAGGAATCAAGGGCAAACTGCTGTAAAGTGGAAAGCCTGTATTAAGTATTAAGTAAGTATTATTATTTTATACAAGACAATGGCAGTGCTTATTATTACTTATGGATCCGAAATCTGGACAGTGATAATACAACAATCTGCCAGAATACAAGCTGCTGAAATGAAATTCCTCAGACCAATATCAAAGAACAGACAAAAAACATAACACAGAAATAAGACAAAAACTACTAAAAGTAGAGGAATTAAACACAACAATAGTGAAATACAGAACAAACTGGAAAGAACACTTTGCAAGGATGACTGAGAATAGAATACCAAAAGCAGCATACAACTGTTCACCACGAGGAAGAAGACGTTTGGGAAGACCAAAAAAAAGGTGGAATCAGCAGCAATCTGGAGCCGAAACTGGCTAGTAAATAAGCCTAAACCGTGAAGAAGAAGATTATTATTATTATTCCTATTATTATTATTCTCTTAGTCTGGAACCATTTTGAAATATCTTAATCTAGTATTCGTTAATTCCGACAAGTTTAAAGAAAAATATTTAATAGCGTATAATTTATTTCCTTATGTTTTAAGACATAACAATTCAAGATTTGCGCAAAAGAATTGTGTTAGTTGGCTTTTTAACGGGTCTCCTTGCTTTAGTTTAACCTCTCCATTTTTGCGTATCCGACGTCTTCTGAGTCTTACAGGGCACGAACTGCAGTGAAAGGATTTTCATCTCTGAACAACAGTAACCAACAAATATGGCTGAGTGATCAAATCAATGCCAGGAACCTTTCATGAGTTTACGAACATTTGAGGCAAATTACATCACTAAAAATTAAATTCCTCGAGAATTTCTCGAGTCAACATGAACATTACTCATATATTCATATTAAACAAAGCGACAATTATATGTATGATAGGATGGGCCGAAAAAAAACTAATTTTTTTTATTTCGAAGTTGTAATAGAGCGGAAAAGTTGCGAATTATATAGCTAAAAAAAAGAAAAAAATATCAAAATCGGTTGACATCTTCCGTTCGCGCAAAGGCTCTGAAGTTTGGTAAAATATGAAAAAACCTTAATTTTTGCAATTATTTTTTTAATATCAAGTAGGTATTGCTGATCTTTGCTAAGCATGTTTATGTCTATCTGTGGGATCTGACAATCAATACCCTGGAAGTTATTTATCAAATACCAAAAATGCGTAAAAAGTATAACTTGTTCATTATTCTGGCAAATTTTGGAGCTTATGTGCGACCGGAAGATATCAACTGATCCAAACCAAATTAAAACACAATGTTTTAGGCTCTATTTGAAGACGTTACAAACTATTACATTACGAAAACATCTAATTAAAAAATTAAAGAAATAATCTCAAAAATGAAGTTTTTTCATATTTTGTCAAAATTTAGAGCCTTTGCACGACCGGAAGATGTCAACCGATTTTGATATATTTTTTTTATTTTTTTATCTATATAAGGAACAATAATCACAAATAGGAATGAGATGCACAATGAAATTAAACATAGGCTCAATTCTGGAAATGCATGCTATTATGCATTGCAGAGACTTTTGATGTCCCAACTCCTTTCAAAAAACGTTAAGCTGAAAATATATAAAACTATTATTCTACCAGTTATATTATATGGGTGCGAAACATGGACTCTTACTTTAAGGGAGGAAAGGAGATTACGAGTTTTGAGAATAAAGTTCTTAGGAAAATTTTTGGACCAAAGAGAGATGAACAGACAGGTGAATGGAGAAGACTACATAACAATGAACTACATGGTCTTTATAGGAAGCCAGATATAATAAGAACAATTAAGTCCCATAGACTGCGATGGGCAGGACATGTTGCGCGTATGGGGAATGAAAGACGTGCATGGATGTTTCTTGTAGGAAAGCCAGAGGGAAAACGTCCAGTTGGCAGACCAAGAATGAGATCGGAGACTAACATTAATTATGATTTGAGGGAAGTAGATTATACAGTGAATGATTGGAAAACATTAGCTAAGGATATGGATGCATGGAGAGCTTATGTCCGTGCGGCCATGAACCTACGGGTTCGATAGTGCCAGTGAGTAAGTAAGTAAGTATATAATTCGCAACTATTCCGCGCTATTACAACTTCGAAATAAGAAAATTAGTTTTTTTCGGCCCACCCTAATGTATGATTATTTATAATAGTAGTGTTCGGGGTTTTTTAGGTTTAAATTTCATGACATGTCTCATATTCTACAGATGTGGAAAAAGATCGAAAAATGTCATCTAAGGAACTTGTTACGTCTGGGGATCGAATCCGGGCTCACTGCGGCGAAAGCAGTAGCGTTACTCTTAGTGATGGAAGTTTTATTTTTAACATGAAGAAATTTTAAATCCACCGCTGTGGTCTAGAGGCAAGTTGTTGTTTCACACGTAGTGAAACCGTACTGGTACCCCGGTCGAAACAATTTATCTGAAACCTAGTTTTATTTCTTTTTTAACTCCATGGAAAAATGTGTCAGGAAACTTTAATGTCATATAGTCTCAAAATGCCACCTGGCTGTCATTATCATCCGAATTATATTCGAGTTTATTATGATGTACGTATGAATTAAATGTATATTATTTTAAACGTAGTATTGTCTTGGAGGTGACCACGACATTGGTCTGATCGCTCATCCAGGGAAGCCTGTTTTTATGTGATCAAGAAAGTATGTATGTGATTTACAGAGTTAAAAATCCTCTCCCGAAAGATCGTGTCACTGTAAAGCCCAGTTGGCATGGGTCACGTAAAACTGACTTTAAAAAGAGAGAGTTTCAATTGTACTATGATATGCATCAACCGGCTAAACGCCATTAAAAAAAGATATTCAAGCCAACTGTTGCACTGGCTCATGAAATAAGTGTCCGCACATTTTTAATGCCAAATATTTATACATAGCCTTATTATTAAACAAAAATGTAAACCTCATCAGTCCTATCAGATATTCTGTTTTGCAACAAACGGTTATGAAACCAGATCTTCATAAATGCTAATCTAAATTTTGCACCATGCAGCTAAGCGCCAAATGTTCCCGCTCTTAAGATTGTTGATACATAACTGTCAAACAAGGAAAATAATTTACAATATCCAGTATTGTTAGTTTGGCGCTACAATAAATAGTGTAGATAGACTTTAAACGTATTTTTCTCAAAACGTAGATAATGGCGCGTAGCCGGTTGATGCATAACGACGTCCAATTAAAGGAGAGAGAGAAAAAATAAAGAAAATAATCTTAATACTTAAATTATTTTAATATCGTAAATTGAAATAGAAATGTGTTTCTTAAACTTATATTTACACTTTCTACATTAAAAACAAGCGCTTTAATTTAAGTGGCAAAGGAAAATAACTCACCATAATCTTCCTCATATACAATGGCAACTTTTGTCCAGTTAAGGAAGGTCATGACGTCTTTGAATGCGTGGTTCATATGTTCCTGAGATGGATGGAGGTTAATAGAGAATTCTTTGAAGGCTGGCTCGAAGTCGATTCTAGCCTCTACGTGAGGAATGTCCAGCGCCTCGCATATCGACTGTATGTGGGCGCCTAAAAGAGGATCCGAAGGTCCGAAGATTGCCTGGATGCCGAACTCCATCAGCCGGCATGCTGGAATATCAAACAAAAGAATGTTATTATAGCACTGCTGACCAACTTCATATATGAGAATCCTGTCTGTTCTGTTGGGGGAAAAAACTGCACGGTATTCCAGAAAATATTCCTAACGTTATAAATGAATGTATGTCTATATTGATCTCTATTTTATTCTATCGGCACCTTACTGGCACACTTCATTCCATATTCATTGCAGATGTTATCTTTCATATTTATGATTCAGGGACCAATAGTTTTTAATGTAACTGCTGGTCTGTTAATTTCATCTATTAGGTAAAGAAGACGTAAAGAGGGAATTGCAATAAAAATTAAAATGATAGCGGGGGCAATTGCTCATGCAACTTCAATTAATTGACCTTCAAGTAGGAACCGATTATTAAAATAATTTATAATCAATATCACTATTAAGACATATTACATGTTTATACACGGTTTTAAAGATCGCAATCAATTATTTGGAAAATTCAAAATCTCCAATTTTTTTATCGTTATCACTTCAAGGATTAGGTCATTGCCTATTCCGTCTTCAGAATATGTCAACCATCGTTTTCAAGGGTGTCCAACATCTCGATGTCCTCTATCTTGATAGTTCCTCGCTAGTAGTGGATATCATTCCTCATTCATTCTGTTTATATGTTAATTCCACTTTCTTCTAAAATTTATTCCTTTATGATATGGTGGTTTTACTTTAAATTAATTTCTTATTTGCTCATTCTATTTTTATTCAATTTAATACAATATTTGACTTGTCTAAGGAATCTCATCTCTGTCTATTTAGTTCTATTTATTTTTGTTTTCACTGGGAATTAAGTTTTACAACCGTGAAGCAGTGTAGGGATTGCCGTATCTCAAGAGTTTAATTTTTATCTTCTCCTTAAAGCCCTTCCCTTTCCTGTGCCGGGATTAGGGCGCTCCCTAATGGGAACTTATTGAACAAGCTGATTTAGTTAAGCTTATTTACCCATACATGTCAGAGAGTGATAGGGGGTCGGCCTAGTGCCTCGATGAGACATCTAGTGGGAAACTAAGATATTGCTAGATGGGAAATGGTCCGAAAATTTTGTACAGAGGACTTTTTATTCAGGCTTGCGATTCTTTTGCGAGCCTGAAAATCTTCAGACTCGGGACCCAAGGCTTAACGTTCCTAGAGGATTGTTTCTTGGATTTTTCCATCCTAAAAATCCATCGATCATGGCCGAGTTTGAACTCATGTCTCTCTTAACTAGAGGCAAGGAACACAACCCCTAGCCCCCGTGGGCCGAATTATTTTTGTATCTTTCAATCACTTTATTTTTAATAGTTATTTGAATCAAACCATACACTGTCTAATACATATATTGTATCTATATCTCCTTCTAAGTTAAAACTAATATCACAGCCTAAAAATTAAGAAAAAAACCAAACATCTGCTCCAGAATGCGACCTTCTACATCTCACAGGACTTTTATATTTCGTCATTATGATCATCATGAAGGATTAGATCTTGAAGGTCTCTACTGATCTCATGTTATAATTTATTTGTCCATCTTTTACTGGGTCTTCCTACATTTCTTCGTCCTAGTGATCTGTAGTGAAGAATCTGTTTCGGGATTCTTATCCATTCTATTGATGTGGTCTATCCTATGTAACATCTTGAATATATTTAGTTCTATTCGTATTTCGTCATTTCGTTTCCAATACGCTATTGTAGAGCGAGCCACACCCCTCAAAAACATAATTTCTGAAGTTTCTATCCTTCATTCCTAGTTTTTGGTTAAGACCCAGTGTTCCGATTCATATAATAGTGTTGGAACCGCCATTGTTTTATACAATTTTTAAAGTTGTCTCCTTTCTAGTTCCTTTGAGACTTCGTTTTATGGTTATCTTTAAAAAAAATAACTTTCGTTTTGCTTATTGATATTTTAAAATAATATGATTTACAATTTAATTTAATCTATGCGATGGCTATGTAGATCATCTTCATGTATACTCCATGTGGGGTAGGCCTACATACACACAATGTTAATAATTCTTCCGGAATTCGTAAAAACATAAAATTTGGTTCATGTATTTATCCCGTAAGTCCTATATGAAGAGAAGGATGCTCCACCAGAATTTTATTGACTTAGCTAATACCCTTATTTCTTTACAACTGTCAATGAGTGACATGTGGTCAGCACATTGTCTCAATGAGACATCTTGTAGGTAACTAAGGTATTACTTGGATCGGGATGGTCGGTTAAATTTTGCTCAGAGGCACTAATTTAGGCTTAGGGTTCTTTTATGTTCCCAAATTCCTATCCAAAGTTAATATTTTCTAACCATATTTATTTCGCAAATGGCGAGCACATGATAAAAATTATCATTCGCTTATTAGTCTTGTAGCTTCTCAATTCCGCTTCGTCTCAGTGTATTTAGTACATTGTTGTAGCCCAGAGCAGGATTAGAGTTGAACGATCCATTTAAAAATCAAGGGCACACAACTTGCAGTTTAGAGACAAAAGGTTGTCAAACCGATAGAGATGTCATGTCCTGCAGGCAGGTGAAATATATCAATCGATTACATTCTTTATTTTACTTTTTATATCGTACTTTCGACAACTAACAAGTAATATAGAATATATATAATAGCTTCTGCAAGTCATTTTCAGAATCCCCCATTAGAGCTACATCATCAGCATAGCAAACAATGTTAAGGTCTTTATAACACATTCTATATCCAACTTCTAGACTTATGTCTTTAATAATTACTTTCATTATTTAATTAAACAAAAGTGGTCTTATGGAATCTCCATGTCGAATTCCTAGCATCTGATTGGCATTTTTTGCCTACATTTTCCCATCCACTCTCATTCTGTTACAATTACCAGTAAAAAGTCACTAATGATTAAAATCAGCCCATTCGACACGTTATTCCCTTCTAAAATATTTAAAACATTTTAACTTCCGGTATATCAAAAGCCTTTTCGAGGTCAATAAAACATAAAAATGTAGGTTTATTATATCCAATAGCTTCCAAAATTACTTGTTTGAATAACTAACTAAAATCTAACTAACTCACTGGCACTATTGGACCAGTAAGTTCATGGCTGCGCGGACAAAGCATCTATACATGCCTATCCTGAGCTAATATTTTCCAATCATCCCCTGTATAATCTAATTCCCTCAAATTATGGTTAATGCTATTTTCCCCCTCATTCTTGGTCTACCAACGTGTCGTTTTTCCTCTGATTTATCTTCAAGAAGCTTCCATGCCCCTCTGTCTTTCACCATTAGTGCCACATTTCCTGCACATCACAGTCTATGAGATTTAAGTGAACTTATTATATATGTTTTCCCGTAAAGTTAACGTAGCTCACTTTTATGTATTCTTCTCCATTCGCGTGTCTGCTCATCTCTCTTTGGTCCAAGCATTCTCCTAAGAACTTCATTCTCGTTAATCTCCTGTCCTAACTTAAAGTTAGAGTCCATGTTTCACATCCATATAATATAAGTGGAGGAATAACAGTTATATATATTATTTGAGTTTAATATTTTTTTGAGAGAAGTTGGGACAAGTGTCCGTATGGTGTATACTAGCATATATTTTCAGAATTGAGCCCATGTCTAATTTCTTTGTGTATTTTATTCCTATTTGTAATTATTATTCCTAGGTATTTAATACTCATTTAAAGACCTAATTTAAATTTTAAAACTCAGCTGCATACATTTTTTAAAACGACGGACATATTTTCACAGGTGATCTTGAAATCTCTTTCAGGATTTAATAAAATTTAAAACATTTTGTAAATTGATTCGTTTGAAATTACATAAAACAGCAGAATTTCAGATTTGTGTACATATCTAAATCTTTGTATAAATGCAGTGGCTTTCTATTCTGAGGAACTGTTTTCTTTTCCATAAGAATAAATTTCTAGATTGTTATATAAATATCACATTTTCTTCTGCCATAAATTTGCATTTCATATATTTGATAAGATGAGAGGCTCAGGGCTCAGTTGAGACAAGGGAAGGGAAAGAGGAAAGAATAAGAAGCTTTTCCTTTAAATTGTACCTCTGGGAAAGCTTGTTATCCTATTTGCTGGAAGATGCTTCACGAATACACTACAGAGCTTTGGGAAGGATGTAGCTCGTGTCCAGCCATTGCTTCTTCCTTAGTCTAGTTAAATATAAACACGAGATCGTATAAACAATACTAATGGTAGTAACCTATATATTCCAATTAACTTATCTAATGATAACGTAATAATAATAATAATAATAATAATAATAGGCCCTAATAATAATTAATAATAATAATAATTTATTATACTTAGTGTGTCCACCGCTGTGGTCTCGAGGTAGCGTGCTGCAATGTCACGCAGAGGGCCCGGGTTCGATCCCCGGTCGAGGTAGTTTTTCTGGGTGAGGTTTTAATCGGGATTTTTCCTCACCTGTAAGACAAATGTCAGGAAAACTTTAAGGCCCCAAACGGTCCCCGAAATCATATGGCCATCATCATCATCACCCTTATCATCATCATCATCATCATCATCCTTCACCGGTGTGGAAAGCAACGGGAAGCTACCACACTCACAATTCCCTAGTAAAACTGCAAGCATAGCATGAAAAATGCTATGATTTCAGTGAAGGACCTGCCTTCGGGCAATGTAACATATCTCTATTTGGTATGCTACTGACACGTAACCTATAATATCCGGGCATCTGTCGGAAGAGGATTTTTAAGCTTCCGATAAAATACATACTTTTTGACCATACAAGAACATGGAGGATCTCGCTAGATGACGGATGCTGCTCATCGAGACATTTTGACTAGTAGTAATAGTACCATATTTAATGGGGGAATTGTCCCTATGGTGGTATGCTATGTTTCATAAGCCTAATGGTGTTGCTCATTCAGTGTTGTTGGTTGGAGCCAGATTCATCTGCACTGAGTTTATGATGACCCGTTCCATTGGGTGAACTTACAACCATTCTAGAACCGGCCAAGTTCACATTCATTCCCGCTAGATTCTCGCTCTCCAAGCTTCCCGACCCCATTGCTTCTACGCAGGCACTTGGTGTATTCAGGGGAGTGGGAGGGGAATGCCAAACGCGTGCGCGGGAGTAGAATGCAAGTGAGAGCAAATGGAGTCCCGTTGGATCAGATTTTACGTGCAATGAACAGTCTTCATAAGGAAAATAATGTATACAATGACTACGAAAGATAAAGAGAATGTATTAAATGAATTATCTGTTGAAACCTAAATTCTGCAAGCCTTATGAATAGAATCCATCCATCCATAGTAATTCTGCCCGAAGGCTGGTCCTTCACTGCAATCATAGCATTTTCATTCTATGCTTGCATCTTTACTAGGGAATTGTAGGTGTGGTAGCTTCCCGTTGCTTTCCACACCGGTGAATGATGATGATGATGATGATGGCCATATGATTTCGGGGACCGTTTGGGCCTTAAATATTTCCTGAGATTTGTATGCTTAGAATATAAGCCTGTATATTACACGTGAAAAATAAATTAAATATATGCTTAGTACTGTAAATGAAATGTTCTCCGATAGCATTAGCAGGTGTTTAGAATTTATATTTTTTTTTCATGCGAAATTGTTGAGAAAATGATAAATTATGAGGTTTTCTTTCATCTACCAATAGCCTAAATAAAAATATCAGAAAATAGTTGATCAGAACAGAATAACGTTTTATTATTTATTGATATAAAATGGTTTAAATGGTCAATTGTGCATTTATTTAATTTGCATCATTCAGAAAAATGTAAATACCAGCGAACTAATTTTCAAGGTATAGTGCATAAAATTATATATAATGTGACTATTCTTTTCAAGTTCAGGGAGTATTTAACCTTTGAGAAATTTATATTAAAATCAAAATACTTCTTTTTAAAAATACGATAAGTTGACAGATTTATTAATTTTTTAAAAACAGTACATCAAACCGCGACCTGAAACTCAATTTAGACGTTCAGCGCTCATAAAGTTCCACTATGAAAAAATCATAAACTTTTGAAAATGAGAGTTCGGTCTTTATTTATTTTTTGCCGATTTAATGTGGAATGACCCATAAACGTTTTATATATTTATATTTAAGTAATAATAATAATAATAATAATAATAATAATAATAATAATAATAATAATAATAATAATAATAATAATAATAATAATAATAATAATAATAATAATAATAATAATAATAATAATAATAATAATAATAATAATAATAATAATAATAATAATAATAATAATGATAATAATAATCTTATTGTAATCTTGTAAGCACATGTTTCCCTTAACAGAGATTTAGGCGCTCTCCCCCTACAGAGAAGAATTAGAACCATACTAATTTAGTTACACTTGTTTTAGTATAGACGTCATTTAGAATGGTCCGTGGTCAGCGTTCCGCCTCATACTGACATCTAGGAAACCAAGGTAGTACTAGGACGGGAAAATTTGGTAAATTTTGCTTAGAGGCCTTTCATTCTGGCTTAAAGATCTTTTACGAGCCTTAAAATCTTCAGACTCGGGACCCACGGCTTAAAGTCCTTCTCGGAGGACTTGCTCCTTGGATTTTTCCGTCCTAAAAAATCCATCGATCCCGGCCGGGTTTGAACCCACGACCGTCGGGACCAGAGGCAAGGAGCATAACCACTAGTCCATCGCGGCCGATAATAATAATAATAATAATAATAATAATAATACTAATAATAATAATAATAATAATAGTAATTTTTAAATTAGGAATATTCCATAATACAGTCTTTCTCCTTCAACCCAAAGTGATATGTCGCCAGAGGTTCCTGTCTAGAGCATCTTCTTCCCTCAGATCTGTAGCTTCCATACTTCTCCTCACTCCATCCATCCAACGGTCTCTAGGTCTGCCTCTTCCACTTCTTCCATTAGATTTCCAATTAAGGATCTTCTTTGGTATTCTCTCTTCTTCCATTCTTATGAGGTGTCCATACCATTTCAAACGTTTTCTTCTATTTTTTCAATATTCTTATCTTTAGGTTTTTTAGCATTGTACATTTTTCAGTAGAATGAGGAGTTGGTCCATTGCTTCAACCCCCAACCTGGAGGACCAGGTAATTTGTAATCAAGGTTGTCTTCCTCTAGTCTTTAGTGAATCAATACTGAACTACAAGGCAGTAGCTGTTAGTTTTGGTTCTCCTCGGGTATGATGATGATAATAATAATAATAATAATAATAATAATAATAATAATAATAATAATATTAATAATAACAATAATACTAATAATAATAAATAAATGTTCATTCGTAAAATAAGTGATTCCTTTGGCAATTGAAAAACGTATGCTTCTTAGGCCTACGAACAGTAAATATTTCTTATGTGGCACGAACACTACATGACTTCATTCTTCGTACTCACTGCGAGAATTCCGGGACTTCTCATTCTCGAGTTCTTGTTACCGGTACACGAGACTGTCGTGGCCGCACTCCCTTTCAACCACTCTTGCTTACGAGAGCGAGGGAGATTAAGAGTTTGACCGCCTTTACACTATATCAATATTTGTCATCGTATTTTAATTACCCTCGATTACATCGTCATAGATGCCAAGATTTGCAGCGGAGTCCCTTACAGTCAGCCATTGTTACCGTGAGCAAGTTGAGTTTCGGGATTGCTAAGCTGTAGATGACAAGAATATAGATAAATACCCGAGGAACACCAGATAATTAGCTAGTGATAATATAATGAGGAAATTATGAAAAAATACTTAAAACAGGTGAAGGTTAAAAGATGGAGACAGAAAGCCTAGAAATAGGGAAGAATGGGCAGATGCTATAAAGGAGACCAAGGTGAAGGTTAAAAGATGGAGACAGAAAGCTTAGGAATAGGGAAGAATGGGGCAGATGCTATGAAGGAGGCCAAGGTCCTTAGAGGACCGTAGAGCCAAAGGAAGAAGAAGAAGATTATGAGAAATATGAGTTTATAAACAGTTTTTATCATTATTGTTACAACAAATCTCTAACATTGTTAAATTTAAGTGGACTTTGGAGCTCAATATGCAGGATATTCTAGAAAGCTGAGCATGCGCGTTTAGAATTTTCAAATCTTTTGGTTTCAAGGGCTGAATGTTTGCAGGCTACAATATTTATATATTTTCTGCGTCTTTATTTAAAATCCGAGTTTGAATGGATGCTGAAAGTATAAGCACAAGTAGTTTGCATAATACGGGCTATAGTGTCCAGCATCATAGTGTTATGGGGCCAAATGTTTACTGCATGGTTGTCTCTTTCCACCACGAGAGCAAGGGAATGAGGCGTTTCACCGAAACTAAACTTTAGCCAGTTTTATGGGAGACCAGGATTACGCTAAAAAGGTTCTCCACCCACTCAGCCTAACCCGAGCTATCATTTCTCTCAACTGATTCCCTTGCACTGCATGGAATAAGCTGGGAAAGTAAAGAATGCAAAACATTTTTTTTCCCCTTCCAAGTTAAAAGGTTGTAGTATGAAACAAAACTTAAAATGAGAGTTGGTTTACGCTCACAAGTTTCTAAGTACTTTTAAGTGTACGTATGATTTTAGTCCGGAACACTTTACCCCACACGTTGCTGGTTTTCCAAAACTTTAAAACGCTTAAGCGAAAAAATATAACATTTTAAGTATAACATTAGTATTTAAACCGTTGATTTAAATACTAACTTGCCACATTAAAAAAAGTATGTACTTTAACTATTATACTGTTATTTATTGACATATTTTGAACATAAAACTTATGTTATTAACAACAGACATGGGTTACTGGAGAAGATCATCACGGAAGTCCAGATTAAAAAAAAAATGAGAGACGATGAAATTAAGAAAATTATGTAAGTTGAAAGAAATGTATTACAGACAATTGAAGAGAGACGATTAAGAGGGTATGGACATCTCAAGAGAATGACATCTGATTGAATCCTAAAGATCTTGGAGTGGAAAATATATAGGAAAAGAAGGGTTGGAAGACCTAGTAGTAGGACTTTATTAGACAAAAGTAAGATATTTACAATACTATTTACAAATTTGGGTCGCACGGGCAGTAAGCCGTACGTGCTGTTGACAGTCCGTTACAATAAAGTAATAATTGGTACTAGTGTAAAGAAAAAAACAACAAAAAAAGCAATAACATTGCAATTACATAAAGAAAACACAATAATATTACAATTTAATAATAACACAATATCATTATACACTAAAAAATAATAACATTACAATTACATAAAGAAAACACAAGAATGTTGGATGGATGGTATGAGAAGACGTATGAGTGATATGGAACTTACAGACGAGGATAAGAAATTAAATGACGTGAAGAGGGTGAGAAGAGAAGGGAGAGCATAGTGGGATGAAATTCGGGAAATCTAAGAACCCGAGAAAAAGAACGAAAAATTCCGTTGTGGTCCAGCACCAATCTCCTCAGGAACCTCCAGGATTCGAACCTGAGATTCCAGTTGGGGCATACACGCGTTCACCGAGACTTAGCTCTACGTATGAAAGGTAAACTTAAATTTACCCCACTTTTAGGAGACAAGTGTTTAATAACCATTTCCGTTAAGGGAGAGTCAGCTCTGGATCATGGTACAGCTAGAAGATTTAGGCTATTTTAACAACCTTGACATCATCGGGAATCGAAATCCTTCTGGCTTGTAACGAATTGTCTTAACCAACTACGCTAAGGCGTGATTTCTGGATTATGTGCAACGTTAATAACACTGGTCAATATGATTTTTGTCTCATGAGTACCAATAGTTGTACTTAATGCAGTATTTTTTATCGTGTTTTCAAATACGTATTCGAAATTTTTCCATCACTCACAGTTTTTTATTTAAATTTCAATGAATGGATTTAAATAATAATTTTTTAATAAACGCTTTTTCGTCCATTTGTCCATTGTAAAATAAATGGGGACTTTCATCAGGAGATTTCAGCTATGGAAAAGAGATATCAAGGCAAATTCATCATCATCATCATCATCCTGCCAGGTGTTAGTCCTAGAAGAACTGTTACGGCCTGAGAAAGCGGTTTTTCGTGCCATCTTCAAGGCAAATTGAATCCTAATATGCTGGCCGATTATTGTTGGGCCATCAAGAGGGATGCTCCACTGGCGAAATATAGAAGAAAATCGTCATTTATTACTTTCAAGGTGAGTCCAAATGTTCGAATATTGTGTAGTTACGAATGTAGAAAATATGAAAGTGTTTGAATTATAAATTCCTGTCTCTCGGAAACCTTGCATGATGGAGAAAAACCGATATCATATTTGAATTCAGGAGAAAAAAAAACTATCAGAAGCACATATTTTTCTTTCTGAGACAAAAAAGTTTATTTTTTGTTGCTCAGTGTAATTACATATTACATATTTTACATGAGATCCTATAGAATAATTCATTACAGTTTAGTACTTTCTTTGTATTTTTTTATGTATAGTAGATTCGAGCTGTTCTTCATTTGCGTATAAATTATTTTATTTGCTTCAATTTTAATTGTCTTCAACTTCATTGTATTAGTCGATATTATTTTTATTATCAAGCTATATTTAGTCCAAAAACATTCAAGACTAAAAGTGAATAAACTCTTCCAACGCTTATGTATGGTAGCGAAGTATGGACATTGAGGCAGAAGGATATACAGAGACTTAGATCTGCTGAAATGAGATACCTTCGGAGGACTCCACGATACGCACTACTAGATCATAAAAAATGGAGACATCTTAGAAGAATTAGGGCCTATACATGGAACCTTTAGAAAACAAAATTTATGATTATACTTCAAGATGGATGCAGCAGTTCATCGAATGTAAGATCGTAAGATACCCAAACAAATGTTAAGCTATCAATCTGCAGGAAGAAGACCAGGACGTCCACTCATAATACTTTTGGATGGTGTTTCTCTTAAGGCGAAACAGGTCATCAAATGGCCTAAATTCGTGAATAGACTATGCTGATGATGATATTTCTTTATTGTTGTTCAGTTTGGCCAGATAATCGTTTAGAATCTAATATTATTGTCATTTTTGTATTTGAGAGTAACATATGTTTGTCCAGATGAGTGGAAGAGAAGGCCACATGACCTTAACTCCACCAGCTAAATAAATAAATAAAAATAAATAAATTTCCCATCTTAAATTATCTCTACAATTTCAAATGCCTCCAACTCAATTCAATTACACCCTGTATTCCAATGCTTGAGTTTTATAACTTTAACATTAATGTGGAAATAACTCAGGCAATTACTTTTAATTTTTGTAATCAGGAAAATTTCCAGCAGCCGCCCCAT
The DNA here is from genome assembly GCA_030220185.1 of Diploptera punctata. Lineage (NCBI taxonomy): Eukaryota > Metazoa > Arthropoda > Insecta > Blattodea > Blaberidae > Diploptera > Diploptera punctata. The sequence continues at coordinate 5,867,506 of JASPKZ010008379.1, read as the reverse complement.
GAACTGCCCGTAATGACAAACTCTAAGCTCTTACACTTTAGACGTTATGGGGTTATCTCAAATTCAAGGGGATACAATAGTTTTTCGACCTAGCCGTTAGAAGTTTCATGGAATTGCACTTATTTGTTGGTGGAAGGGGTTGTTGGTGGCAGAAAGGCCGTTATGGTCAGTTCATTTAAGCCCTACATGGGGCGTGTTGTGACGAAAGAAGTAATCAGTATTTTTTATGGAGATGGCGGAAGGAGTAAGCTATACAACATAGATGTGTCGTAGGCTGCCACAGTCCACAGCCTATGCTTCTCCTTTCTCAACGCTACTAAAGCAAGGATTATCTAGAAAAACGAAGGTCTTACTCGTCTTTTTCTCCTAATAAAAATTAAGACATTGGTAATTAACCAACTATGACGATCAACACAAAACAATTAAGTTTAAGAACTTACTGTTATGAAGCACCTTAATTCATAAATTCGACTCAAGTTTGTCCCTGTAACAATTATTCCTAATATATTATAACTTTGTTTGCATTTAATCATACCCATACGAGGTGGCATTAATAAAATACTTAAATTATATGGGACCTGCAATGAACTAATTTCAAATCTATTCTTTGATAGATAGATTGACATTTCGTCCGATTCCTAATAGTCAATTTCCTGTCGGCGTCCAATCAAATCTCCTGGGCTGGTTGAAGGATATCTGCTTGTTTCTACTAATGTATAAATGTATTTCCCTACTGCAGGCATTTTTTATCACCTCCACATTATCATGGCTCCGTCTACACGATAGCGTACAAATGTACAGTCTAATTATCTTAGTTCAACCCGAGTCTACGTAGTTCGACTCCCAATGATTTTAGCCTCTAGTTTCTATTACCTTTCTTCCACAACCATAATGTCAACACTAAACGATATTTCATCCCATTAATTTCATTGCTTGATTATATCCACAAAATTGGGCATGTCATCACTCTATATCATATATTATCTCCAATTCCGAAAACAGGGTTTCGCCCGGATATAGAATCATTGAAAAGAAATCTAAATTAGTATTTCCTTTAACATTTTTTATTTAGGCCACCTCCACATGTAATGTGCATTATTAATTGGGTGTTCTCTGTTTAATTTATTATTATTGTTTTTATTTATAGGTGAACATTACAATATGTATTGCGCACAGTAAGCTGTTAATTGTTTGATTGAAATGTACCCTATAATTTGTATTATCGTATACACAATTTTAGTGTAAAGTCGTTTGGAACCTTTTGATGGTTCTTGAGTGGATGGAATCGCGCTTTATATGACCTTAACTCTGCCACAATAAATAAAGTATTATTAATAATCGTTAATGTCTCAAACGTAACGAAATAGATTTTTAGATTATATGTATATTGTTAAGTTCCAAGAGAAATAAATAAAAGTGGAATCGTTTTTCGCTGCAATATTAGCAATATACAACGCCCTTCATACTTATTAAAACCAATTATTTTCACCCAGTTACTAATGTGTTATATCTATAAAAGTTACTTGTTTGTAAACATATGTTTTGATTTAATTGTTTGCTATCAACGAGTCTCTTTTAAACAGCTCTTTATTAGCTGATTCACTATTACCCTCATTGAACGTATTAACATCTTTTACACTCCACAGTTTCCTTGTCCGTTACTATTCGGATTAAATTTTCACTGGTTCACTACTAGGAAAACATGCACTCCGACTTCCGCGACTTATTTCCGTGACCTAACTGAGCATCTGTTAAATGCGGCCACTTATATATATCCCTTTATATGCGATGGACGAAGAATCTACAGTCCCCAGTCTGGAACTCTCTCGAATCGAAAGCCGAGAGGCAAATAATTATTCCAGAAACGATGTAGTCCTATATATGCATGAGGAAATATCTCAGCGGACTCTTCTGAATCATGAGTCATAAGCTCATGAATCTCCTTTTGTCATATAAGGCGAGACCTGATTCCAGCCACCGCTCGTGAATTTAAAAATCCAGCGCAACAAAACATACGTGTGTAGTAATGTCACTGAATTCTACCTAAACGCCTGGACCGGTTTTGATGACATTTTTTTTTTTGTGTTTAAGTGGGTACCTGGATTGTTTAGATTCACAATTGGACCCGATGGATGGCGCTGTGATCCGGTTATAGGAATTTAATAAAAAATTGCTTTATTTATATAATTCTGCTGTACATGTGTATGTCACTGAACTCCTCCTAAACGACTGGACCAATTTTTATGATTTTTTATGTGTGTGTTTGAGTGGATCCCTGGATGGTTTACAATCACAAATTGGACCCGTTAGGTGGCGCTGCGATCGGGTTATAGGATTTTTAAAATAAAACAAATATATATATTTAAGATTTTTCGTATATCAGAACATATAACCCCAAAATTCTTCCCACACTACCCACCAATTTTTTTATAAATTAAAAAAAAATGATCTTTAAAGCCTTCTGAGAAGTTCATGAATAATTAACCTTCTGAGGATAATTATTAGTAATTATTATAGTAGGCCCTATTATTAGTATTAGTACCTTTCGTGGCGCTGATGTCGAATTCTTGGTATTTGACGTACGCATCAGTACATATGCAAGTCACTTGCGTCTTAGTTTGGCGTTGTTATATAAAACACATGTGCAAATGAAAGTCAAGAACAATCAATGCAATCGAAGAAACGATTTTTGAACCCGCTAATAGGAGGCAAACCATCTTTCCGGTTCGCTAGGACATATATATATATATATATATATATATATCGGGGCAGTTTTTCTGGGTGAGGTTTTTATCGGGGTTTTTCCTCACCTGTAAGACAAATGTCAGGGAAACTTTAAGGCCCAAACGGTTCCCGAAATCATATGGCCATCATCATCATCATCATCATTATCATTATCATCATCATCCTTCACCGGTGTGGAAAGCAACGTGAAGCTACCACACCTACAATTCCCTAGTAAAGCTGCAAGCATAGCATGGAAATGCTATGATTGCAGTGAAGGACCTGCCCTCGGGCAGAATTATTATGGATGGATATATATATATATATATAATTTTATACGTATTTTTTCATCAGTAAAAGCGAGATAACATGAGACAGTATTTTTATTTCACGTTTCTAATTTCACAGATGAGTCGTTTCTTGTAATAATTTTTATTTACTCTTTAAATGAGTAGTCAACTAGCGTGTAATTTTCAAATTAACTTTTTTAGAAAACTAAGTAGGCAGAAGAGACGTTAAGACTGAAAGAAATCTACTTTATCATTTTTCAAGCAAAGGGGGCGTATCTGTACTTTTGATGTGGGGTTGCTCATAAAATTACGTATTCATTTGCTTGGTTGGGAAGCACATGAGTCCAACAAGTTACCAGCCACAATGCAAGCAGCCACTTCACTGCGTCCACAAAGCAAACCATCCCCGGCTCATGTTTTAAAATTCGTCAAAGTCAAGATTCATAAGTGGCTCCTCTAAAAGGGATATGAAAGACGAACTTGTGCTACACAACAGCATAATAAGCATTGGATTCCTAATCTCAAACTGTCATATGGTAGTGCTCCTTCTACAAAAGAGGGCTTTAGAGAATATTGCCAAGACAAGATAAAAATTTCATAAAGAAAAAATCAAAGTAAATTGAAATAAACAAAGTGCCCATAAAAGGTCCACGTCGAATCTAGTTGGTTAAGGCAATGCATTACAAGCTGGAAGGTCGGAGTTTCGAGTCCCGATGAAGTCAGGATTTTAAAACTGGCCCAAACGTTCTGGAAACAATATGACTCTGACGGAATGAGTACCAGATTTTGGGGGTAAAGACGACGTCACGCAGGGCTGACAATTCGGCTGAGTTGGCGTGGTGATTTTCTTGAAAGGCGGAAGTCTTAATCCCTTACCACTCCAAAGGTCTCCTAAGATATATGGATAACTTTACCTTTTTTATGTCCAAAGAAACGCTTGGTTATTAAATAAACATATAATTGTCTTGTCGATTATCGTATACCTACTCAACAACAGTACAATGGGCACTGCATATGACACGGATCGGGATTATAAGAGAAAACACAGCAACAATTTTGCGCCAGTTACCTGAAAAGTACATTAATTTTACGTAGTTGTTTACAAGATCTTTGTCAATATCCAAACGTGTTAACATAAAAAAGAGGCAACTTTTAAGATATTAGATTCGTAAAACACAATTCCACGTCTCACTTAAGAAGACATTAATTAACTGTTGGAATAGGTAAGATTAGTTTAGGTTTGGGTTGGTTGGATTAATTTACATTAGGCTAATGTAGGTCTCTGGCGAAATGTCCGGGATTTCCAAGTCTCGTTACCACTTCAAAGTACTATACAACTCCGGCCGTGAAAACGGAAGTCATTACAAAAAATAATCTTGTAAGAGGAAGGAGATGTCTGAGGATAGATTCGCCAAAAATATTCTTGAATGGATTCCTTCTGACAGGAGGAGAAGAGAAAGACCAAATATAGTTTGGATTGGTGTAATTTTAAGCAACATGTACAAGAATATGTTGAAACATGGATTAGGCTACTGGAAAAGGAGGAATAATTGATCATCGTTACTCGGCGAAGGAGGATGTTGCCAACGTTGAAAATCTTACTAAATAAAAGAGATAGATAATTTATTTCCAGTAACCAATTAAGGCATAGAAATCCTCACATAAAGTGTACAATAATATAGACTATTAAACAATAATTATATCAATACGATGTTTAAAAAAAAGTAACACTATATAATGTGTTTGTCACGAATATAGTGTTGCTGTTGGTCGTCGCGTTCAGATAGAGTTTAGTTAATGGAGTCAGGCATAACGTTTCGGACATTTCATCTGGTAGATAAAATAAAACAATTTATCTTAGTAGTAATTCTGCTAAAAGAGTTAGCAATCAATCTGCGATGCAAATATGCCCAATTAAAACCACAGATATCAGTAAAAGTGATAAAACAAGACAAGAAACATACACAAATTGATCCCGATACGTGTTTCGCCTTTGAACAGAACATCATCAGGGTGATCACATAAAGTAAATACACTACTAAAAAGAAAAACAATAAGCTCCAACTATATATACTATATCTAAAGGTGACGGCACGTGACATAATCCACAGATTGTTTTTCTTTTTGGTACATGTACTGTTTTTTACTTTGGTGTGATCACCCTGACGATGTTCTACTCCAGGGGGAAACACGTGTCGGGATGAATTTGGGTAACACTTTTATTGGTGTCTGTGGTTTTAATTGGATAGTTTTGCATCTCAGATTGATTGCCGACTCTTTTAGCGGAACTGATACTAAGGTAAATTATTTTATACGTCAGATGGAATTTCTTTAAAGTATTTCATAGATATTTACACAAAATTTCCAAATTCACTTTCTTTATTTCAGAATAATTTCACTTATTTTCAGAAATAATTTGCAGCTAATAAAATATTTTCCTTCACAATTTATTATCACTCAGTTCTTTAAACATGCTGACGATTTTACTTAGAACTTCATTTTGTCTTTAAACTTACGTCATGTTTACTCGTCGACAATTTGAACATGACTAGCTGGCCAATCTCACGCATCTCTTTATATATATGGAAGGTCAAGACGCCTGTTCAGATCTTTCTCGTATGAATACTTCCAGAGGCAGATAATTCCAGACTCGATGTATCTGGAAAATTATTTCTTCAGATAGCACGTCATTTGCCGATTGCACACGACACGATTCCAACTCTTATTGACTGCTGCCCTCGAAACTCAAAGGCGGTAACTTGATCAACGAATCAATAATGCGTCATAATAGTAATGATATCCTTCTTCAAATAAATAAGAACATCAACATAGTTTTATAATAAAAAGAAAGAGAATTATTTTTTTCTCAGAAAGATGAAACAATACTTTTTTGAATAGGCCATACTTTAATTAATCTATATAAATATTATATCTATAGGCCTGTCTACTGCACACTGATGGAAAAGTAAGAATACCGAATGTAAGAAAATGTGGCTACAATTCCAGATTGAACTCTTGATGCATTATATAGAGCCATTTGCAAACTTCATTATGTATTGTTATTGAGTTTATTTTGTATTTTTTGTTTGCTTGTTTTGTTTTTTCAGGAGGGTTTATCTTTTGTAAATTGTTTTCATTTGTAATGTTTTGTTTTGTTGTAAAATTGTGTAAGTTTTGATCTGGTCAGATCAACGGGGGGCAGTATGTTGCGACAAGAGTCGCTCTCTCTGTCGGTAATAGCAGACACCTGCCGTCTGTTATTACGCTAATGATGTAGTTCGTCTGACCGCCGCTTGTAGGCGCCTGAATACAGTAACGCTGAGTTGTGTTGGTAACATTTGGTTATACTGTTGCCAACTTCTGCGTATTGTTCAGGTCTGCAGATGACTACAACACTCTCTCTCAGTGTTAGCCGGGCCATCGCGGGCGATGATATCGTTTTGATTATTGGAGGTTGAATACCTCAATCAGTGTGTGCCAGGCCGTCGAGGACGACGGTCCTGTTTTAGTTAAGAGGTTTAAGAACACCTCATTTTCAGTGTGAGTTTCGAGCTCGTGTTAGGAGCTCGTTGTGCGTTAGGCTCTCGCAGTGTGCGTTAGGTAGCCTCAGTGGGTGTTAGGCATACGCAGTGTGCGGCGGGCACACTAACGTGGTTATTCAGGACCACGTGCTGCCTGATCCGAAGTTGATACTCTTCGAGGCCCCTCTAGTCCTAGGAATGGACTTTGATTAAACATTTGATTCTGCTTATTTGTATCTAGTTAAGTTAGCACAAAAATAAACTTGATATTTCCACGATTACACGTCTTTGTAATAAACTAAATTTCCCTTTTATAAAATCCAGCACACCAGAGGAATATTAGGCAAAGAACTCAAAATTGGACCGTGTTGGCAACAACAGAGGCCATGATTGAAAGTTCAACTTTCTATATTTCGGAGTTGCCAACCTAAATAATTATATTGTAATAAAATAATTATATTGTAATATTACATATTATAAACCACGTGTGGGAAGTGAAACCACTGCCCTCTATGTATACTACATACAATGAATATACAAAAAAAATGTCCAAAAGCTAGTGTTAATATACATTTTCTTACTTACTTACTTACTCACTGGCACTATCGAACCCGTAGGTTCATGGTCGCGCGGACATAAGCTCTCCATACATCCCTATCCTGAGCTAATGCTTTCCAATCGTTCCCTGTATAATCTACTTCCCTCAAATCATAGTTAATGTTATTCTCCCACCTCATTCTTGGTCTACCAACTGGGTGTTCCCTTTGGCTTTCCTACAAGAAACTTCCATGCAAGTCTTTCATTCTCCATACGTGCAACATGTCCTGCCCATCGCAGTCTACGAGACTTAACTGTTCTTATTATATCTGGCTTCCTATAAAGACCATGTAGTTCATTGTTAAGTAGTCTTCTCCATTCACCTGTCTGTTCATCTCTCTTTGGTCCAAAAAAATTCCTAAGTACTTTATTCTCAAATACTTGTAATCTCCTTTCCTCCCTTAAAGTAAGAGTCCATGTTTCGCACCCATATAATATAACTGGTAGAATAATCTTTCTTCTTCTTCCTTCCAAGTATTAGGCCAAGGCCTGTTACGATCCTATAGAAAATTTTCCCTCCAGCGTTTCATAGGACGGCCCAGTGATCTTCGTCCTCTTGGTATATAATTATAAACAGCTTTCGGGATCCGATTTGAACTCATTCTTTCAAGATGGTGTTTCCAATTTAGTTGGTACTGTTTAATATATTCCAAAATTGGCGTAGTCTTCAATTCTTTTAAGATATCGGTGTTCCTTTTCCGATCCCATCTGGTGTAACCCGCTGTTCTGCGCATGAATCTCATTTCACAAGCCGTTATTCTGCTTTCATGTTGTTTTCTTAGTGTCCATGCTTCACTACCATAGGTCTGGTAAAATAATAGTTTTATATATTTTCAGTTTAACGTTTTTTGAAAGGAGTTGGGACATCAAGAATCTCTACAATGCATAATAGCACGCATTTCCATAATTGAGCCTATGCTTAATTTATTTGTGCATCTCATTCCTATTTGTGATTATTGTTCCTAGGTATTTGAATTCAGCCACTTCCTCAAAATTTCCCTCATTTGTCATTAGCTGTCCATTTCCATTATTTAATGTATTTCTACGTGTGACCATATATTTAGTTTTATTGATATTTACTTCCAGTCCTACATTCTTAGTGTTACTCAATAGTGTGTGCGTGTTGTCCTTTAGTATCTCCTGGCTATCGGCCAACAATACATCATTAGCATAAACTAACAGCTTATTAATACCATTGAGTTGTAAGCCTTCCTCATTCTCTAAAGATTTAATGGCATGCTCTAGTATAACATTAAATAGTAGAGGAGATAGTGCATCTCCTTGCTTCAACCCATTCTGGATTTCAAAAGTGTCCGAAAACTGTTTGCCTACACGCACCCTACTCTTTGTGCCATTTAGACACATTCTTATAAGTCTAACTAACTTTTTAGGAATTCCGAACTCCAGCAGGATACTATATAACTTCTCCCTCTTAATTGAATCATATGCTTTTTTGAAGTCTACATATAGTTGATGTACAGTACCATTATATTCCTATTTCTTTTCTAAAATCTGTCTTATACTAAAAATTCGATCTGTTGTAGACCTGTTTCTTCTAAATGCACATTGATGATCTCCTAGAATGTCATCAACATAGGGAGTAAGTCTGCTTACTAATATATGTGTTAGAATTTTGTACGAAGTTGAAAGTAATGAGATACCCCTGTAGTTGTTGCAATCAGTCTTATCTGCTTTCCTATAAATTGGTACGATAATTGATTCCTTCCATTCATCTGGAAAAGCTTCTTTTTCCCAAATCATACTAAGCAACCAGCGTATCTTGTCCATCAATTTTTCTCCCCCTGATTTTATCAGTTCTGCTGGGATCTAATCTGAACCTGTTGATTTATACATCTTCAATTTTTCAATCGCCATTTCAACCTCTAATGCACTTGGTTCTGCGGCTAGCATTTCTGCTGTCTGTAAATTATCCTCCTCAATGTCCTGTTCTGTATGTACATTTAATAGCTGATTAAAGTAACTTTTCCATCTATTTAATATACTCCTGGAATCTGCAATCATATCCCCATTTTCATTCCAAATTATGTTTGTTCTAGCCTGTAACCCTTTCTTCTCTATACTAATTCCCTGATATAATTCTCTAATGTTCCTATTTTTTGCGTTCATTTCAAGATCATTAATCCTCTCTCTCAAATATTCTCTCTTTTTACTCTTTATTAACTTGATGGTTTCCCGTTTGATACTACCCAATTGCTCTAAATTTACCTCATTTCGCTCGTGTAACCATTTCATTTTTGCTAGCTTTCTTTTCTTTACAATTATACGAAACAAATCACTGCATTTTAAATGAACTGAACTTTATTCGAAACAATATAAAACAATAAATACGCACTTGTCGCCATATTATCACAAATTGGTCTCACGGCCTCCTGTAGTTCCAACTAATAAACATTGCCCACACTGTTAACGTTAATCAATTGTTTATAATGAACGGTATCGCTCGGTTAGTGAACATTTTCCTCGCTTCTGTAAAAACCACTTCCCAATCTCGCATCGCAATATACTACGAGTATTATACAAAAGTTGTCCAACTACTAGAAGAAATAATACTGATCGTTAGTGAACTTTGTAGTGTTATTTATTAACTAGATACGAACACTAACTTTGTTTTCTTGAGTGACACTCTGCCCTTTTTATTCGATGCGTTAATTAAACATTCAAAGACATATTCAAAAATGTATCACAATGTGTCAGTCTAATAAATACAACTGTATTAATGGAAACCCGCCATGTATCTTTACCTTGTTGTGGTAGAGTGGCTTGCGTGCTTAAATGATCCCGAGAGCTATGGCGGCGGTAGCATTGCTGCCGATAAGATTACCCATGCCGGATTGGTTGAAGGTGATAAGCTAGACGAAAAAAGTGTCTTGGTCGAAAGAGTGACGATCTTTCACCGTAAAAATACAACCGTCAACAAATGCGGCCATGGGTTCAACTGGGGTAAAATTTTCCGTAGGTCAAATATTCTCTCATTCGGTTCTCCGGACGGGGACTACTTCAGGTAACCCATGCCAAAGGCTCAAACATAGGGACATGGAATGTTAGTATACAATAGCGGGGCGTTAGAGGTATTAACCTGTGAATTAGATAAATCGCCCTTGGATATAGTCGCTTTGCAGGAAGTTAGATACCAAGAATGAAATGAGAGAATAACATTAACAATGATTTGAGGGAAGTAGATTGTACAGGGGATAATTGGAAAACATTGGCTCAGGATAGAGATGTGTGGAGAGCTTATGTCCGCGCGGCCAAATCTAGGGTTCGATATTTTGCCAATTAGTTAGTTAGTATTAATGGAAACATAAGATGAAATTATTACTGCCATATAACATTACTAAACAGAGGCTATTATGAACGGTAGAACATTCACATCAAGTTCTTTTCAGTGACACGCATGCCACTGAATGAATGGAGATTGTTTTCTCCACTATTACTGGCTGAATGGAATTACAAGCATGCAATACGGTTCTGCGTTTTCTCTGGAGTTATCGGAATATCTCGATAGAGAATATCTTTAATACCTCCCCAGAATGAAAAAAAAAAGTCCAATGGGATAAGATCAGAAGAGAGCGTAGGCTAATGAACTACCTCTCTACGACCACTTTATGCTTCCATTAATAAGGTTATAGGCCTATTTATTATAATGGTACATTGTAATAGTACTTTTTTGAACAGGTCTTGGAGTTATTAATTTAGAATAGATTTTAGAATATATTTATTTATCCTGGTGGAGTAAAGGCCATGTGGCCTTCTCTTTCACTCACCAGGACAAACATATGATACATTTAAATACAAAAAAAATTACAATAATAGTACATACTAAACAATTAATTATCTGTCAAACTGAACAATAATGAAAATGATGTCTAATCCATCCATAGTAATTCTGCCCGAAGGCAGGTCCTTCACTCCAATCATAGCATTTTCATGCTATGCTTGCAGCTTTACTAGGGAATTGTAGATGCGGTAGCTTCCCGTTGCTTTCCACACCAGTGAAGGATGGTGCTGATGATAATGATAAGGATGATGATGATGGCCATATGATTTCGGGGACCGTTTGGGCCTTAAAGTTTTTCTGATATTTGTCTTACAGGTGAGGAAAAACTCCGATAAAAACCTCACCCAGAAAAACTGCCCCGACCGGGAATCGAACCCGGATCCGCTGCGTTACAAGGCAGCACGCTACCTCCCAACCAAAGCAGTGGACTTAATGTTTAATAATACAATAAAATTAAATACAATTAAAACAAAACTAATGAAAGAATGTATACATAATGGAATAACAGCTGGAATCTACTCTACATAAAAAAAATACATTAATTAACGCACTGAGGAAAAAATACATAGAGCCATTGAAGAAAACAAAGTATTTGTATCTTCTTAATAAATAATGCTACAAAGTTCACTAACCATAAGTATTATTTCCCCTTCGTAGGTGGACAACTTTTGTATAAAACAATTTTTCATTTTGTACTTAACGTAGAAAGTTATTTCTGATGGTTTACTAAATCAGTTTACTAAATGAAACATGATTGCTCTACATGATTATACTATCACCAAGGTAAAGAAAAAAGTATATTTGAATTTAAATAAATGTGAAAGCAAGTATAAAGAAGACATATTATTAAAGTCAGAGCTGGCCTCTCTCATATGAGGCAATTCATATCTTAGAGAGATGGTTTGTCTACCATCTCTGCAAGCTTCTATAAGCGTTTTATAACTTGTATTGAAATTCTGGACATGCAATGCTTTGCTTGGCGTTTTATGCTCCTCTTAAACATAATTTCATCTCGATGCATGAAAACTAAACGGATCCATTTCCTAAACTCATTTTCGACTCGTGATTTAGCTTACAACCTATTACAACTTTTGACACTCTTTATGACTGATTGTAAAATTCTTCGACATTCGAATTTGTTACAAGGAATGTAGTTAGCTATTTCACGATAACGTGGCTTCATATTAACCCTTAAATTCGTATCTTTTGGATACATCGGTTGGTTCAATTAATCTAATATTTTTAATTAATCATAAGAAAACGAACAAAAAGAAACCATTTAAATGTGTGTCTAATTATACAATATACCTAATAATAACAGTTACACAATATTCCGTTTTCACTGTGGTCCGGATAAAAATGTATAATGTTATGGCGGTTCCCACAATATTGTATGGATGTGAAACTTGGGCTCCAGTGAAAAGACAGAGGGATAGAATACAGACGGCAGAGATGCGGTTCCTAAGACAAGTAAAAGGATGTACAAGACTTGATAGAATAAGAAATGAGGATATAAGAGAAGAATTGAAAGTACAGCCTTTATTGGATAAAGTCACGAATTACAGACAGAAATGGATTGATCATATGGATGGAATGAGTAAGGAGAGATATCCATTGTTAGCCAGAAATTATCAAGCAAGAGGAAGGCGTGATGTTGGAAGACCTAGAAGACGATGGGCTGATGCAATATGAAGTCGGAACGGGCAATTGCCTAATCCCTGGAGTGATGATGAAGATGATGACTGTGGTCCGCCACATTCAAATAGCTAACAGAAGAAATTTGTGTTTTGCCAATTTAAGGGTTAACAATTATTATTACATGAACTTTATCAATCAGAATGTGACCCTATAAAATCCTGGAACCATTAAATCACTTTATTCCGTACTCGTTAAACCAAAAGTATATAATGGGGTTATTCTTTCTGTTGTATTATATGGGTGCAAAACATGGTCTCTTACTTTAAGGTAGGAGAAAAAAAAAAGTATTTGAGAAAAAAGTACTTAACTACATTTTTGAATCAAGAGAGACGGATAGACATGTGAATGGAGAAGACTAAATAATACATGATCTTTATCGAAAACCAGAATGAAGTAAGAACACTCTGATTTCGTAGACTATGATGGGCAGGGCACGTGACACGATTGGGGATTGAAAGGGGGCATTGAACTCCTTGTAGGAAAATCAGAGAGAAAAATCTAAATGAGTAGGCCAAGAATAAGATGGGAAAAAAATAATAACAATTATTTGAGGAGTAAATTATACAGGAAATGATTGGTAAGCTTAAGCTCTGGATAGAGCTATTACGTTTCAGGTTCAATAGAGCCATGAACTTGCGTGTTCGTTAGTGCTAGTTAGTTCATCATCATCCGGTATCATGGCAGCTGCCGCCGTCTTCCGGAAACCAAACGCCATTCCTCTCTGTACATCCATTGATCTTCCTCCAATCCTCTGATATTCATAGCTGCTTGTACCCCTTCTATCCAAGTTTTCTTCGGTCTTCCTCTCTTCCTCCTTTCCATTGGGATCCATTCCATAACAATTTTAGGCAATCTTTGCCCTGGCATTCTTTTGACATGGCCATATCACTGTAGTGTTTTCTTTTCTATAATGTCTATGATGTCCGGCTCCTCTTGTACACCCATAATTTCCCTTATTTCTTTATTTCGTATTCTATCCATTCTAGATTTTCCAGCTAATCTTCTAGACATCCATTTCTGTACTTAAAATTCTTTTCATTTCCTTGGTAGGAATTTGCCAGACTTCAGCACCATATGTTAATATGCTCTGAATTATGGTTTGATATATTTGTAATTTTCTATTTTTTGTACTATTTTTACTCCACCAAACAGGGTTTAAAGCATTTATTGCTTGTTCTGTTTGTGCGATTAATCGTTAAAAACCCCAGATTTATTGAATATAAGTAAGAGACAAATGCGGTATAAAAAATATCCAAATTCGAACCTATTAGAGATTTTTACTATCTCCATAATTTTATCTACTGTCCTCCTCCTTCGAGTTTAGCGCTGGGAAGTAGGGTATTCTTGCCATTCGGTTTATTACTCTTGCAAGTTGTTTATTTTGTTCCTACAGCCGATTCGGAGAGTATTATTCATTCACAAATATGCCGTTTTCAGTTTGCGGTTTTCTGTGACTGCGTCTTTCGTAAATAGGGCGAATTTTTTTCAATAAGATTGTACATTCTTCCTGACTGGTGTTGTCATCCAGTACCCATCCCCACACCACATTCCTTTGAGCGCTAAATTCGTCGTCGGAGGACAATATCTAAAATGGCGTAGCCCATTGCTGAGCGATTGCTTTGTAAGGAGTTACTAGACCAAGTTAATTTTTAGTTACTTATTTGCTCATAGATGTCATGAATGTCATTGCGGACAACACATCGATTCAATGAGACATCTAACAGGCAACTAAGGAATTACTAGGAAATTGAGTACGGTAAATTTTGCTTACAGGCATTTTTATTCAGGCTTAAGGATCTTTTACAAGCCTGAAAATCTTCAGATTCGGGGCACACGGCTTAAAGTTCTTCCCGGAGGACTTGCTCCTTGGATATTGGCGTCCTAAGAAAATCCATCGACTGCGGTCGGGTTTGGACCCGCGACCCTCGGGAACAGAGGCAAGGAGCATAACCACTAGTTCACCGCGGCCGATCCACAATTTTATACATTTCAGTTAACGAATACATCTTATTATGTAATTGTAAGGTTAATGTTTTTAGTGTATAATGCTATTGTGTTATTATTTAATTGTAATATTATTTTGTTTTCTTTATGTAATTGTAATGTTATTGCTATTGTGTTATTACTTAATTGTAATATTATTGTGTTTTCTTTATGTAATTGTAATGTTAATGTTTTTAGTGTATAATGCTATTGTGTTATTATTTAATGGTAATATTTTTATTGTGTTTTCTTTATGTAATTGTAATGTTATTGCTGTTTTTGTTTATTTTTCTTTACACTAGTACCAATTATTACTTTATTGTAACGGACTGTCAACAGCACGTACGGCTTACTGCCCGTGCGACCCATATTTGTAAATAATATTGTAAATATCTTACTTTTTGTCTAATAAAGTCCTACTACTACTACTATTATACTTTTCTATTAACGAATACATCTTATTACACTAACGTGCAAATGTTTTTCTTTTACAAATTGAAGAGTTCCCTCGAAAAAAAGTGGTGTAACTATTAATTTATGCAAGGATGCTATTAAGCTGATTAAATGATTGCATTATTCACTGTCACTGATTTAACCTTCCCCAACTCACAAATTAATTAGAATATAAATATGTGGATGAAATCATTTGCCACTCGATTGAGCTTGGTTGTAAGATAGTCTTCTATCTGAAATCAATGTCACACAGAAATGTTGGCTACATCCTTAATCGAGTGAAGTCTTTAATTCGCGAGAACAACTCAGTGCTGTATACACTTGTAATTTATCATAAGTAATGCCACGAGTGATTTCCAAATTATCGATAAATGCACTACTCACGAAGTGAGGAGTGAATTTATCTAGAGAATTTGGAAATTAAGAGTGGCATTTGTTAGGACTATTTAACGAATAAAATTAAGCTGTTTACTCACAAATCATTATTTAACTATAGTTATTTTAAAATATTTATATATTTAATGTAAACGGCGATGTTGAAAACAAATGAGAAACGATAGGTACGCTTCATCTGCTTCTTTTGTTTATCACTGCAACCAGATCACACTATTTATTGCCAAAGGAACGCAATATTGTAAGAATGCTCTCTAGTGGAGAAAAAATGAAACACATCAAACTGGATTCATTTCTGATGTCGTATGATGTAAATATGACTAGTATATTTTTCTGGATTGTTACCTGGGAAAAAATACATTTAAGAAAGTGCAAACAGTGGCTTCTTTTTGTGGTGGTAACATCAACTGCCGACAAATGTTTTTATATTTAACTATATCCGCATGCGTAATGTTTGCCATTCATGCAATATATCTACAATCTGGTAGCCTTAGATCATCAAAAATTTCCATCTGAATCAGAATTCCTAGAAGTAGCTAGAGAGGTGCGTGTTTCTCTTGTTATAGTTATCAATTTCATAAGCGCGTTCCCATGTTTCGGTCAGATCCGATTTTGCTCGTGATGTTACACATGATTGTGCCTAAAAAGATTAAGTGAGATTAAGCTCAATCTCTGAATCTCACAAAGATTATTTGGAAAAAAAGCTTCATGAATTGAAAACAATAATTATGGAACTTCCTGTATCCTGTTTTTTTCAAAGGTGCGGAAAAGAATACAGAATATGTACCTGAACCAAAAAAGATTAAAACACATGAGAAAGAGAAACCATCCCAAAATAGTTCAAATGACAACATGAATACAGTTTCAAGTAAAGAGAAACCATCCCAAAATAATTCAAAAGTTAACATGAATACAGTTTCAAGTAAAGAGAAACCATCCCAAAATAATTCAAAAGTTAACATGAATACAGTTTCAAATAAAGTGAAACCAACCACAAATAAGGCAACTAAGGTCACATCACGACAAAATGAGGAGTCGACTGTGCCAGTGCAAAATAAATTTTCAATTTTATCCGAATTACCGGAACCAATGGACACTGTAGACCCTCAGGCTCCTCAACTTGGATCGTCACGGGACAAGCAAACTACAGCAGCTACCAGGCGTAGTAGCCAACCGTCCAGGGAACCTCAAGTAATGCCGCAGCCGAAAAGGGAACCACGCCCACCACCCATAACGGTGATTGGACATGGTGACCTTTTCAGGATGAATCGGGAATTAAAAGAAAAATTCGAAAAAGACGTGAAAGTAGTTAAAACCCAGGACGGTTTGAGATACTACGCTACCTCGGAGGCAGACTTTCATCTACTCAAAGAGTACTTCAAAAATGCAAAGAAAGAATTTTATACATTTCAACTCAAAAAAGATCTGCCTCTGAGGGCTGTTCTAAAGAGGCTTCCTGCCAGCATCACTGCTGATGAAGTCAAGGAAGAACTTAAAGAACTAGAATATCCAATAATATCGGTAAAGCAAATCACCAAAAAAGAAGGAGAAGTTTATACTCCCTTACCATTATACATCCTGGAACTTCAGAACAATGATGCTGGTAGGGAAATATATAACTTAAACCGCCTCTGTTTGACAGTGGTGGCTGTGGAACCATACAGACCTAGAGCTGGCATGAAGCAGTGCTTCAGATGCCAGAAGTTTAACCATACTTTCATGGGGTGTTCCTTAACCCCATCTTGCGTAATTTGCGCTGGTACTCATAGTCATCGTGAGTGTCCGGTGAGAACCGAGGCACTCACGGACAAGAGCCTGCTGAAGTGCGCAAACTGTGGGGAAGAGGGACATCCCGCTTCCTACCGGGGTTGTGAAGCCTATAAGAAAGCAAAAGAAATTTATGAAAAAAGAAAACCAAACCAAAGTCCAACAACTCCGGCGTCCCAACCTCGAACTTTCACATCAAAATCTGTTAATCCTACAGTCTCATATAGTTCTATGGTAAATTCTGGCATCACAGTTAAACCTACTACAGGCACTGTCCCATGTCAGCCAGGGTCTGTGGCTGCTATAACCAATGACGGATCAGGGACAACAACTTTTCCATAACATTCAGCCTCTGCTGAATGGTCTGTCGACACCTATGGAAAGGTTTGTGTTCCTGACAAATCTAGTGAACTCATGTTTCATATCATCCATACCTGCTACGGTAATGAACACATAAGCAGCGAGACAGCAAGGCTAAGGAACAAAACCCCATACTGAATAAACACAATGGTGTTTGGCCGCCAAGGGACCTCAACTGGTTCCCAAAAAGCGGCACACTGGGCAATGCTAGTCATTGCCACAAAACAGTCAGTCAGTCGTATTTCTCACAGGCTCAGTCACTGCAAGATAATGGTCAGACCTGTTCAGAATATTAAAAAGGAGGAGCTTTCTTTAATATGGTAATTATAACACTGATAAATATTTCGTGAAACACGACTCTGATTGGTTGTAAAACAGAAATCATTGAAACGTGATTGGTCATTGACTCCCATTTGGGGCATGAGTTAAATAGTCTTTATAAGCTCATCTTCTGCATTGACATCATTTTGTTACAAATGGTAAAAAATGATAATTATAATTATCGTAATAATAATAATAATAATAATAATAATAATAATAATAATAATAATAATAATCATATTTGAAGAGAAAAATTATACGCACAGACCGGGACTTGAACCCGGGACCCTTGGTTGTCTAGACCAAGTGCTCTACCAACTGAGCTACCTGAGCAAGTACCGATCTAAACGCAAATCTTTCTCTATATACATTGTAATTCCCATCCACCAAATGCTGTGAAGCCATGCTTCTATCTTGCAAATGGCGGCTCCTTTATTAAGAAGACATATTTGGAATTATACATTACAGCCAGTGCGGCTTTTTTCAAGTTTTTATTATTGATTTCGTACATCTCAATGATGGATAAATCATATTTGAAGAGAAAAATGATACGCTCAGACCGGGACTTGAACCCGGGACCCTTGGTTCTCTAGACCAAGTGCTCTACCAACTGAGCTACCTGAGCAAGTACCGATCTAAACGCAAATCTTTCTCTATATACATTGTAATTCCCATCCACCAAATGCTGTGAAGCCATGCTTCTATCTTGCAAATGGCGGCTCCTTTATTAAGAAGACATATTTGGAATCATACATTACAGCCAGTACGGCTTTTTCCAAGTTTTTATTATTGATTTCGTACATCTCAATGATGGATAAATCATATTTGAAGAGAAAAATTATACGCTCAGACCGGGACTTGAACCCGGGACCCTTGGTTCTCTAGACCAAGTGCTCTACCAACTGAGCTACCTGAGCAAGTACCGATCTAAACGCAATCTTTCTCTATATTCTTCTTAATAAAGGAGCCGCCATTTGCAAGATAGAAGCATGGCTTCACAGCATTTGGTGGATGGGAATTACAATGTATATAGAGAAAGATTTGCGTTTAGATCGGTACTTGCTCAGGTAGCTCAGTTGGTAGAGCACTTGGTCTAGAGAACCAAGGGTCCCGGGTTCAAGTCCCGGTCTGAGCGTATCATTTTTCTCTTCAAATATGATTTATCCATCATTGAGATGTACGAAATCAATAATAAAAACTTGAAAAAAGCCGCACTGGCTGCAATGTATAATTCCAAATATGTCTTCTTAATAAAGGAGCCGCCATTTGCAAGATAGAAGCATGGATTCACAGCATTTGGTGGATGGGAATTACAATGTATATAGAGAAAGATTTGCGTTTAGATCGGTACTTGCTCAGGTAGCTCAGTTGGTAGAGCACTTGGTCTAGAGAACCAAGGGTCCCGGGTTCAAGTCCCGGTCTGAGCGTATAATTTTTCTCTTCAAATATGATTTATCCATCATTGAGATGTACGAAATCAATAATAAAATAATAATAATGTTCGGCGCGTCCACCGCTGTGGTCTTGAGGTAGCGTGCTGCCTTGTCACGCAGCGGGCCCGGGTTCGATCCCCGGTCACAGCAGTTTTTCTGGGTGAGGTTTTTATTGGGGTTTTTCCTCACCTGTAAGATAAATGTTAGGAAAACTTTAAGGCCCAACGATCCCCGAAATCAAATGGCCATCATCATCATCATCCTTCACCGGTGTGGAAAGCAACGGGAAGCTACCACACCTACAATTCCCTAGTAAAGCTGCAAGTATAGCATGAAAATGCAGTGAAGGCCCTGCCTTCGGGCAGAATTACTATAGATGGATGGATGTCCGACGCCTAGCCGCGTGGTTTAAGGCATGATGTCTTGAAGCAATATTACGGGACATGTGCTGGTTCCTGTCCCCATAGAGGAAGAAAATTTCTCATGGAATTTCAATCAGTATGAGACCGGTGAACACCCAGCTTCATTGAGGAATTTGGATAGCTACAATAAGTTACGGTTCCAGCTATAACGGTTACATATTAGCTTTTCACTTCACTGGCTAAATTATCGTACACCTCAGTGATTAACGCATATGTCTGTGAGACCAGCAGCCGGCACGTAAGCTAAGGCCCTTCCTAGAGCAGTTGCGCTATGGAGTTCTTTTGGACTAATAATAGTAATAACAATAATATTAATAATCCTAATTATTATTAATATTATTATTATTATTATTATTATTCTAACAATAATAACTTTTATTAGGAATGAATTTTTTCTACACTATAATTGTGTTTTTTTCTAAGTAAGGTATTTTATTCTTCCAAAAAATCCTGCCTTGCACATCTTCTTCCGTCAATGTCATTCTATTCATATTGCAGATTCTATCTATCCATTGTTCCTGTGATTTTCCTCTTCTACTTCTGCTTTCAGCTTTCCATTCCTAAATCATTTTCGGATTCCCAGTGGGGGAAAAAATCATCACTCAGTCTAAAAGTTACACATAACCAAATAACTAATCTCCTATTATTATTAATAATTATTATTATTATTATGATGATCATCATCATCGTCATCATCATTATTATTATTATTATTATTATTATTATTATCATCATCATCATCATCATCATTATGTGTTCAAACTTGAAAAAAAAGAAAAAGAAATAAGCCATAGGCCTACGAAAAAAATGAATATTAAATATTGGTATAGTAGATTATATAAGATAAAAGCAGTTAAACTGGTATGTGCAAATACGGCGAATGCAAGAGGGAAAATTACTCAGAAAAACATTGGGATGGTGTCCACTTGGAAAAAGGAAGAAAGTAAGACATTGAAATCATGAATGCAAGAAAGAAGAACTGGAAGGAGAACAAGAGGAGTGGAGGACGTGGAGTAGATGGAAAGGGACGAGTGGATTATGAAAATAAAACTTAGGCACAGACAGATGTGTAAACAATGGAAATCTGTATATAAAATATATATTATTATTATTATTATTATTATTATTATTATTATTATCAATATTATTATTATTATTATTATTATTATTATTATTGGTGCTCTTTACGATCACAGGTTATTAGCGTCCCAGTTCAAATCGTGTCCTGAAAGAGGTGACAAATTTTGTTCTGAGGCTTATTTTGTTTCAGACTTGAGGTTCTTTCACATGACGAAGGGTTACAACTGTATCTGCATTATTATTTTGTTCCGTAGTAAGAAGAGAGTTAACAGATAGTTATAAACTTCGAAAGACTCAATAAAAAGAAGTGAGACTTTTTTCTTCGAGAAATACATGAACTTAAATCCAACAAGTAAGTTTCTGGAGGAGACAATTCTTAGAAGCAAAACAAGTGTTTGTTTCGCCACCTTGAACTGTACAGTTTGTTTTTGTACACCCCAATCCTTCTTGAGCTTAACGACAACAAGAAATAAGAATTAAGACGTCTGGTGGCAACTTACTTAACTTTCTGCCCGACCGCAGAAGACATTTTGTCTCACAGTTCTCTCTTTTTTTATCTCGACATGTTCGTTTGTTTCAAAAGTAGGTTATCGTGTCACTTCCAAAGTTTATTAAACAATCATAACAATAAATTTACTTCAAACTAATTCCAGATGCAGAAAAATTTATGTCTGATATTTTAGGCTGTAAAACGTGTTTATTAGCAGTTGCAGGTTCTACCGAAACTACTATTTTCTAGCGTTTTAATGATTTGTCTAGATTTATCTTTGGTAACATTAAATATTTCACTTTTATTGACTTGTGTCAGATATGAAATAAATAACGAACGGAACATCCATCAATCACATTCTCACACTAGTGTAGCTCTCATATAAATTCTCTTTGTAATTTATGATTATTTTATTTTTATCCTGAAATTTTAAACGTTAATTCATTACGTCGATATTAATGGTAAAGATTTGAAGGTTTGATTATTATAAATAAGACTGGGGGATATTTTGGATGTAAACATTCATTAACGCAAGTTCCTTTGGATAGGAAGCTTAACATAAATCATCCAAAGCTATTTTTATTAAAACATAAGATTTTACCTAAATTGTATAACTGTAGGCTTTCACGGCCGGCGTCTTGATCCCTATTAGGTTCGTCTTCCGGGCATATAGGCCGTGGTCCAGTCGTTCTTCTACTCGACGTTTCGTCTACTGCTGCGGTAGACATCTTCAGGAGATACTGCGTGCTCTCTGTGAACTCCTCAACAGTCGGCTGCAGACTGGCTGGTCGTTGGAAACTCCCTCCCTATTTATAGGCACGCCCCTGGTGGAGAGGCCTCTCCACCAGGGGCGTGCCTATAAATAGGGAGGGAGTTTCCAACGACCAGCCAGTCTGCAGCCTCTCCACCAGGGGCGTGCCTATAAATAGGGAGGGAGTTTCCAACGACCAGCCAGTCTGCAGCCGACTGTTGAGGAGTTCACAGAGAGCACGCAGTATCTCCTGAAGATGTCTACCGCAGCAGTAGACGAAACGTCGAGTAGAAAAACGACTGGACCACGGCCTATATGCCCGGAAGACGAACCTAATAGGGATTTACCTAAATTGTTCATATTTTATCATAAACATGGAATAAGTGCTTATGTATGTAATTATTATTTAATTTTATATTGACATTTTTTCTACGATTGTCAGGACATGTGGCACGAATGGGGAATTAAAGACCTTCTTGTAGGAACACCTGAGGGAAAACGCCCAGTTAGTAGACCAATAATGAGGTGGGAGAATAACATTAACTATGCTTTGAGGGAAGTAGATTATACAGGGGATGATTGGAAAACATTAGCTCAGGATAGGGATATATGGAGAGCTTATGTCTGCGCGGCCTTCAATCTACGGGTTTGATAGTGCCAGTGAGTGAGTTAGTTAGTTAATTGACTTTTTAAAATATCCCATCTATGATTGGAGAATAGAATACGTCATCATCATCATCATGAACAAATTCGTTTGATCTTTCCACCGATGTTTTGGTCTTCCTTGGTCCCTATGTCCAGTTTGGGGTATATTGGAATGCCAATTTTGGAAGTCTATTTCTTGCCATTCTCCTCAGATGATTTTTCCATTCTTGTTGGTATCTTCGTATATCTTCATTTAAACTTGTTACTCCAAGTTTTCCTCTGATAATAGTGTTCCTTTGGTGATCCAGTCTATTAACTCCTAACAATGATCGTAAGAAGCGCATTTGGCTTACTTGAAGTTTATGAGACTTTCTTTTATTTAAAATCTAAATTTCACTTCCGTATTTTAGAGCAGCTTTTGATGTGATGTTATGTAATCGTAATAGAATACATAATTACAAAAATATTAAAAATATTGCTATTATTAGTTACTATGTTGTTTTTGTAGTAGTTTGCTGCTTCTGTGTTGCTGCTGTTATTATAATTGTTATTATAATTATTATTATTATTATTATACGTAGTCGGCCGTGGTGGTCAAGTGGTTATGTTCTTTGCCTGTGGTTGCGAGAGTAGCGGGTTCAAACTCGGCCGGGGTCGATGGATCTTTCTTTAGAATGGAAAAACCTAAGGAGCAAATCGTCCGGGAGGGTTTTTAAGCCGTGGGCCCCGAGTCTGAAGATTTTTAGTCTCGTAAAATATTATTAATCTGAATATAGAGGCCTCGAATAAAATTTACCGACCTTTTTGATCCTAGTAATACCTCATTGTCTGATTGGCTCGGTGTGTTGACCGCATACCATTCATGCTATCTTTGGGAAATAAGAGTAACTAATTTAACTTGGTCTAGTAACTCTTAACAAAGGAGGGGCTAAGGCCCAATATTTGCCTGTTACGCCAGTGTAGATATTATTATCGCATTTAATTAACATAACATTACTTTTCCACTTGGTATATTGGAGTTAGGTTCCCTATATTTTGAACACAGTAAGAAATAGGACAACGACAGTGATTACTATCGGGTTCGATGGTCTAGGTGTTACGTTCCTTGCTTTCTACTGATCAAAGAGAGTCGTGAGTTCAAATCCAGCCGGGATCGATGGATTTTTAGGGTTGAAAAATCCAAGAGACAATTCCTCCGGGAGGGATTTTAAGCCGTGAGTCTCGTATCTGAAGCTTATAGTATATGTAAAAAAACTTAAATTAGAGTCTCTGAATAAATTGAACCGGCTCCAAATAATATCTTAGTAGCCTACTATATATCTCTTTGAGGTAGGTGATGCGCTAACAACTTGTCATTCGCTAACATCTGTAGGGGAATAGGCGTAATAATGTTAGATTGGTTACGTAACTCTGCCGTGGGAGTGATCCTTGCCTCACATGGGGTGTACCCTAATATTCCTTTATACTGTATTTTAAACTTTCATTACCAAGCCATTTACTTAATCTAATTATAGGTTATTATTATTGTTATTATTATTATCACTATATTTCTTTCTTTCCCTTGTCAACTTTATATTGTGTAGTCTATAAATGTCTATTATGTATCATTTATCATAATTCTTATTGTACGTTTAATTTACCCTGGTGAAGTGGAAGAGAAGACCTTACGGTCCTAACTCCACGAGGTAAAATAAATAAATAAATACATAATTTGCTCTCGAAGCCATTCCAAGTTATGGGTCTTACATCTACTCTACTCTTTAGTTGAAATAAGTATCAACCGTTTTCTCTTTCTTCACGAGTTATTAACGTTGGTGTCTATACATGATTTCCCAAATAATTATTTAAATCGCTTAAAAATATCCATCCATCCATAGTAATTCTGCCCGAGGGCAGGTCTTTCACTGCAATTATGGCATTTTCATACTATGCTTTTCAGCTTTACTAGGGAATTATAGGTGTGATAGCTTCCCGTTGCTTTCCACACCGGTGAAGGATGATGATGATAATGATAAGGATGATGATGATGGTGACTGGATGATTTTCGGGGTCCGTTGGGCCCTAAGCTTCCTGAAATTTGTCTTACAGGTGAGGAAAAAACCCGAAAAAACCTCATCCAGGAGCCTGTCCCTACCGGGAATCGAACCCGGGCCCGCTACGTGACAAGGCAGCACGCTACCACGAGACCACAGCGGTGGGCCTTAAAAGTATATTCGAATAATACTTTTATATTTAGTTACTTCAGAAAATATTTAGTTGGATAGTGAATTTACGATAATTAAATTATTTTCAAATTCAACTCTGGAAACACATGCTATTATTCATGATAGGGACTATTTTCATCAGTAAAAATTTATAAACTAAAAAATTATAAATGAATTAGTTGTCCAGATATTATATGGATTCGAAACATGATCTCTTATTTTACGGAAAGAGAAAATATTAAGCGTATTTGAAAATAAAGTTATTAGGAACATTTTGAATAAAAGAGACAACGAACTGACAGGCGAATAGAGAAGACTTCATAACAATAAACAACATGATCTTTATGGCAAACCAGATATAATAATAACAGTTAAGTCTCGTAGACTGTGACTGTAGGACAAGTGGCACAAATTGGTAATGAATGTGGGGCATGGAAACTTCTTGTAGGAATACCAGAACTTGTAGAAAAACCAGAATAAAACGTCCATTAATTAATAATAATAATAATAATAATATAATAATGATAATAATAATAATAATAATAATAATAATAATAATAATGGCTTTATTTTACTTGGCAGAGGTAAGGCCTTAAGGCCTTGTCTACCACTTAAGGCCAAGAATATGATGGGAATATAATACAACCATGATTTGAAGAAAGTGAATTTTACAAGGAACAACTGGAAGACATTATCTCAGGATAGGAATGTTCGCGCAGCTATGAACCTCTGGGTTCAATTGTGTCCACAGGTCCCTATTCTCAATTAAATTGTTTCTAGTTTATATTTCAGATACGCAGTTGTCTAAATAAATGCAGCTATGATATTTTAACCTATGTCTACCCTTATCTTCGTAACGCTATTTTCCCTTTGGATTTCCCAACTTAAATGTTGAAACCTTTCCTCTTTTCGCCTATTCGAACTGCACGATCTGCAGAGAGTTAGTAATCATTTTTTTATCTTCAATTTAGTCAAAATATATTAATTCAGTTATATATATATATATATATATATAATGTGTTCATATATGGTCACAAATAGAAATGCACTATATAATGGAAATGGACAGTTATTGACAAATGAGGGGAAATTTATTCTAATACCTAGGAACAATAATTACCATAAGAAATGAGGTGCACAAAGGAATTAAATTAAATTAAATATATTCTAATTTATGGAAATGCATGCTGTTATGCATTACAAGGACTCTTGTGATCCTAACTTCTCTCGAAAAACGTTAAAATGAAAATATGTAAAACTCTTATTCTTCCAGATATATCATGTGGATGAGAAACATGGACTCTGACTTTAAGGAAGGAGTATTTGAGAACAAAAGTTCTTAGCAAAATGTTTGGACCAAAGAGAGAAAAAACATACAGGCGAATGGAGAAGACTACATAACAGTGAGCTAGATGATCTTTATAGGAAACCAGATATAATAACAGCAGTTAAGTCTCGCATAATACGATGGTCAGGACATGTGGGCACGAATGGGGAATGAAAGAGGGGCATGTAGAAAATCTTAGGGAAAACGCCCAGTTGGTAGACCAAGAATGAGGTGGGAGAATATCATTAACCGTGATTTTATGGTAGTAGATTATACAGGGATGATTGAAAAAACATTATCCCAGGATAGTGATGTAATATGGGGAGCTTATGTCCACGCGGCCATGAATCTTCGGATTCGATAGTGCCAGTGAGTTAGTTATTTGTTAATAAGATTTTTTTAAACATTGAGACAGAAGAGCTAGAGTGTTGGAATAAAGTTAGAAGCAAGCGTTGAATATATGAAATATTTTGAAAAAGTTATAATGAGATGAAAATACTTAGTTATTTAACGAGTTAAAGAGACAGAAAATTGCAGAGGGAAGACAAGCTGCTTGTAACGAGATTCTGATTACATTACCAAGTAAAAGATGAGATTCTGAGTGTATAAAAGATTAAGGGGAAGCATGTGAGAAGATTGAAAGATTAAGTGATTCGGAGGACTTAAATAACTTCCAAAGTCAGTATTATAACCAAAAGTATTCATAATAACATAAATAAAATTTACTGCATTAATATCAAACATTATGAGTTGAATTTATTAACACACTATTTATTAAATAACTTAATCTACAATGAGTATGAGATAAAGTCGGTCGAAGCATAGAGTTTATATTCTATCTTCAACTTTTAACATCTATTTATATGATTAATATAAATAAATTAACCACCGCTGTGGTCTTGAGGTAGCGTGCTGCCTTGTCACGCAGCGGGCCCGGATTCGATCCCCGCCGGGGCACGTTTTCTGGGTGAGGTTTTTGGGGTTTTTCCTCACTTGTCAGGAAACTTTAAGGCTCTAATGATCCCCGAACATCATATGGTTATCATAATCATCATTCATATTCGCCTTAGATTAAGTTTAGGATTAAGGACTCCCCTGGCGCACTACTATCATTCATCATATCATCAGGGTAGCCATAATCCAGTCTTCCAGGTGCCCCAACCTCAGAAGTGAGTTACAAATACGCCAAGAGAGAACACCAGAAATGTCGAAATGACAACCTGGGACATTGAATAAAGAACAAGTAATATCTTACTAATAATTATGCTGAAAAGTCAGCAATCTGGGATACTGATTTGCATAATTAAAACCACAGATATTGTAAAAGTAATAAAAACAAGGCAAAAAGCATGCCCAAACTAATCCCAACATGTGTTTGACCATTGAACAGGGCATCATCAGGGTGTACACATCAGGAGTAAAATCAATTCGCCCTGATGATGCCCTGTTTAATAGCAAAACAAATGTCGGTATCAATTTGTATATGTTTTTGTCTTGTTTCTATCGCTTTTACTGTAAGTGTGGTTTTAATTGGGTATATCTTCATCCCAGTTTGATTACTGAATTCTTCAGCGGAATTATTACTAAGGTACATTGTATTATTTTGTATATCATGAATTTCCGTAAAAGTTACCTGACTCCATTAATTACAATAATCTGTACTTCATTCTTATTTACAGATGTTTTAAATCTTAGATCAAACCAGCCTCATGGGAATTATTCCTGTGGTTGCCCATGGTCTGGAATTTAGGTTAAGTTTAGATTAAGAACTCTCCTGGCGCTTCATTATCATTTATCACCCATCCTATTATCGGGATAATGTAATTCCGCCTTCCAGGTGCCCTAACCTAAGAAATGAATTACAATTCCGCCAATGCTAGGGGACAAAACCAGATATATCATAAAAGACAACGTGGTGGCATTAGAAAAAAAATCTTAGATAATTCTGCGCCTAGGATCTTTAGACAATGTTCTTGTCATTTTTAAAAATAAATTATAACTCATTTCAGTTTTCGTGACAATATTAAACATGCCGCGTCGTTCCGTAATAGGCTCTATTAAGGTCAAGGTTCGATTCCCAATGGGAGTCAGGATTTTTAAACTTCCCTAAATCCTATTCACAATGGCCCTGGGGTCGACTCAACCTCTAATAGGAATGAGTACCAGACGTGTATTCGGAGGGTACAGGTGGCCGTCATGCAGGGCTGAATATCCTGCTGATATCAAGTGCCGATTGTCTAGAAAAGTGGGAGCCTTAACTCCCTAAGATCTATTGTGAGATCACTTAAACGAGGAATGGGTAATGAAATTCCAATCCGGCATTTTCCTTAAATATTGAGGAAATCCAAAGAAAAATCTTACTTAGGTTAGTCAGAATTTAAATGCTGAACCTTCCAAATACGAGTCTTAAAATCTATATCGTTTGAGTCTTCTACCTCGGTCTACTCGAGGCGTTTTATTGGTTAGGATTGTGTATTATGACAATTTTTTCCAATAAATAATAGGCCTATGATTTTCAGATATAGAGAATAAGCAGGCCTACGTATGTCTCCTTCATTTTAGGCCTTTTCATGGCCACGCCTAAGCAACGGAAGAACGTTACATTAACATGCTTACTATTCCAAATTCTGCACACATATTTACCAAGTTATTTATCAACGCGTTTTCAAAATTTATCGGCACATCACAATTTCGGAACAAGATCACAAGACTCTTCTTTACTTTTGATACCACAGCACAGGACATACTCTGAATCTTACACATTAACTATGACTAGAACCTGTAACTCACTTCCCAGTCATGTCAGGGACTGTCAATCACTATCATTATTTAAATCCAAATTAACTGACATCGTAAGTTCGACACAATGAAAACATTAACTGCATAACAACTGTATACAGCATTTTGTAAATAATCATTTAGGAAGTAAAACGTAGTTTTATTTGATTTTCATATTTATTATATAATTCAGTGACAGCTGTTTCGGTACACTGTACCTTCTTCAGACATGTTAACAAATTACGAATTGTGTTCCAACTGATCTAAGCAACAATACAACAATATTTATTTAAATTTTTAAATTTAACAAAGGGGATTCATTCAAATCAAGTTGAGAATTTAACAGTTAAATTCTCAACTTGATTTCAATGAATCCCCTTTGTTAAATTTAAAAATTTAAATAAATATTGTTGTATTGTTGCTTAGATCAGTTGGAACACAATTCGTAATTTGTTAACATGTCTGAAGAAGGTACAGTGTACCGAAACAGCTGTCACTGAATTATATAATAAATATGAAAATCAAATAAAACTACGTTTTATTTTTATTTAATTAATAAATATGGATTTTTATGAAGTAAACACCAACTCAATTGATTAATCATTTAGGAAGCTTTACTTAATTAATTTTATTTTATATTATTTTAATTTTATTATATTACATGTTTTTGTTAGTACTAGTAAGTATTAAATCACATCACCATTGTCTTTTGTTTAGTCTGCATTTTAAAAATATCTTAAAATTGGTTAAATTAAAATCACCGCATATTGAATAATAAAATAAACAAAGTGAATAGCATACACTTAACCCTGTAGAAAAATAAAATAAAAAAAACAAATATCTTTACATATCTTAATGAAACCATTTCCAAAATTAAGTCTTTAGAATAAAATTCTGCCAAAAAAGGTATACCACACAGTGCAAAATTAGAGATTATTAAACAAGATGAAGTTAGAGGTATCTGAGAGGTTAGATTTCCCATAAAGCGGATATCTTCAGTGATAAGTGTGTAATTTTTGTATAACTTCAGTATTCTATAGTTGAGTGGAAGAGAAGGCCTTATGGCCTTAACTCTGCCAACTAAAATAAAGCATTATTATTATTATCATTATTATTATTATTATTATTAATATTATTATTATTATTATTATTATTATTATTATTATTATTATTATTATTATTATTATTATTATTATTATTATTATTATTATTATTATATTCTACGCTCCAAGAAATTTAAACTTCCAAAAATATTGAAATTTCATAAATATTATATTGTCGGACCAACTTATCTGTGCCCCTTCAGCGCTGGAGACGTTATTAGAAAAGTTAATGCCTGTATTCACATAATTCCACGCGCGTCCCTCCCACAATGTCAAACAGCAGCCACGATAACTTTTCCGAGTAGAGATGTTGCCAAATTCGCCCAAACAGTGTCAAGGATCTTGAATATTGATCATATAATATTAATTATAACTCTTCATATTTAACTAGGTTTATTGATGCTGAATGACATTTATTATTTGCTTAATGATATTTATTTCACCACTCCGTGCTAGCGTTAATGTTGAGTTGACAACACTGGACTGCAAGTTCAAATAATCTGTCCCCCAAGAAGGCTCAAAATTGTGAGTAGTTGGAGGGGAGAAATAAAAGAGAGAGATAGGAATGCAGGGAGGGAAATGTTTTTCCGAGGCAGAAAAGGAATTAGTGTTCATTTCGCATATCTTATGGGGGCACAGAACCATAGGTCGGACAATATTATTCAGGAAACCGAGCGAATTGTTCCAATGGAAAGCATTTGAGACTTGTATTGAGGTAATTATTTCGAAATCCGGTGCTGATCAAACTGTCAAGTAAAATATAATTTTATAATATGGGCCCGTTTAATCAAATTCACCATTTCATAGTTTCATTAAACATAAATAAAAAAGACGCGACATGACATTTGATGCTAAAGCGACTATAAATAAGAATTAAATAAAACATATTCAAGAAGCAAATAAATTTAACTTTCAATAATATATTTAATGGGTATGTTGTCGAATACCACACTACTATTAATACCAACTGTGGTCTCGAGGTAGCGTGCTGCCTTGTCACACAGCGGGCCCGGGTTCGATTCCCGGTCGGGACAGGCTCCTGGGTAAGGTTTTTTTCGGAGTTTTTCCTCACCTTTAAGGAAAATGTCAGGAGCTTAGGGCCCAATCGTCCCAGAAAATCATCCGGCCATCATCATCATCATCATCATTATCATCATCATCCTTCACCGGTGTGGAAAGCATCGGGAAGCTACCACACCTATAATTCCCTTGTAAAGCCACAAAACTCAGCATGAAAATGCTGTGATTCCTGTGAAAGACCTGCCGTCGGGCAGAATTACTATGGATGGATGGATGCATCAGTACCATATTTTCAAAGTCTGATATAGGCCCTACGAACAGTTTTTTGTTTAGCAAACTGTCTAGCTTTCTATGGCTTGAAGCAGTATTTAGTACGTTCAAGATGAAATGACGCCTGAAATACCCATTTCGAAAAATTGGTTTCCTGTTTGAAAATATTCAGTTTCTAGTCCTCTACAACTTCAATAGCACCTTGAGAGACAAAGGCCTTGTGACGATTATTCACTTGGCTACATGTTTGAATTTGTCATGAGTAATAGTACTAGACCGTTTTTATTATTGCATCGGAATATAATATGATTACGTCATTTTTTCGATACAGAAGAGGTTGACTCGATTAGTATTGGTAATAGTAGTAGTATTTTATTTACTTATTTAGTAACTATTTTTAAAATTTAAGATAATTAATTTTGCAATTCAGATCTGGGCGTGAAAGTACCGACACGTATTGCTCAGAGGCTTATTTCAGGCTTGAGGTTCTTATACGTGCTGTAAATCCACAAAATGGAACCCATGGCTCTACAGTCCGCACGGTCTTTCAGCGGGCGTGCTAGTACCGAGTCTGGTGGACAATCACCAACAGAATAAGTTCGAAATAAACCATGCAGGTACATGACATATGACTATTCCTGTATTAGTGAGAGCGGTTGGTATTATGACGTTTACATTTTCCCCTGCTCATCTCATCCCGCACTTGCTTTCATTTTATCTGCGGATTGTATTTCACTTTCGAAGAATCCCGGCGAGGAATGAACACGCCAACCTCGGAAGCAGAGATCAGTGTAATAACCACTAGTCAATGGGACTACCTAGTTGTTGGAGTTATACTATTTGTATAATTTTCACCATAAAGATTTTAGGGACACCCGTTAACATAGATTAATAACCAAAGTTCCATAATGTATCTCGATATTCTGTTCTAAAGGAATGTCCGATTGTACAGTGCTGTGGACTTCGAGGTAAAACAAAAGAAACACAATGTGTTGTGTATTCTGTTGGCGAGTGCTGAAAGAAAGAGAAAGGATGAACTTTCGGTAGATTCTTACCCCCAGGCGAGATTTAACTTAAGCTGATCGACACAGGGGTTTAATCCCCATGATAACACCTTCGCCCCAACTCCTCCCCTTTTACTTTGAAAGAAGTAGACAAGACGATTTTCACAAACGACTTAACGCATCGATTTTTTTTCTGCAGTACACTTACTCAGATCGAGGGAAGAGTGGTCCAGTTTCTATTTACTTGTTTTCTACGCATCTTCATATTACAACTTGGGCGTACGTTTCCATCTCATTTTCCCTAAACTCCACGCAATAATACAAGCAACACAACTATGTTTCATTTTGAAAAGCTGATGTTCATTGCTGCTTCAGGCATTAATGCTATTTAACCCGATATTTTACACAGGTTTTCTGAACAATGGGATCTCTAAATTGTTTATTCAATGCCCTATGTTGTCATTTCGACATTTCTAGTGTTCTCTCCTGGCATAGGCGTAATTGTAACCCACTTCTGTGGTTGGGGAACCTGGAAGGCGGAGTTACCCTGCCCCGATGATATGATATGATGATAAGGTGAATATGAATGATAATGATTGTGATTGTCATATTGGTTCTGTAAATATAATATGCGTGTATTTTATTCTCCCTTCGTGATATGTAGGCCTATTTCTTTCTTCATTACAATTTTGGTAATCGAGTTTCTTTTCTTTAACACATTCTCTTCATAAAAGGTCAAAACAATAAAATACGCTACCTGATATCTCAGTCGTCTTCGACTAACAATGTAAGTAAGATTTTTTTTCAAAACATTTTCAGTTGAAAACTAACTAAATACATTTTCGCACATCTGTGAAAAACGAGGAAAAATATTTATTAAATTTAATGTAAAAATATCCTTTTCCGTTAACTATACGATGGCGTAATTTATGCGAATAAACCTGGCAAGTAATATTTATTTTAAGGGGGTGATGGGTGGAATTTATATTTTCTATATTGTTTAAGCTACATACTTGAGTCTTTGTACACACATTCATACCATAATAGGTAATATTATACTGAAGTTTAATCCTTCTAGGCTTAAAAGTTTTTGAGTTATTGAAGAAAATCCATTAAAAAAATTGCATATTAAAATGTTTAATTAGTCCAATAAGTTTTAATAACAATTTTTAATTTTTTTCTACACGACCACTGACTTATTTAGAATAACACTATGCATTATCTTTTCTATATCATTATAATAAAGGAAGAAAAAATATATACATCATCTGCATATGACATTTTTTTTAAAATTACTACACATATTTTATTTTTTATTTAAATAACTATCAACGTTGTTTCAAAATCTATACACAGAATTGTTAGCCATAGTGTGTGAGACATGCAGAGACAATTTCGTGCTTCTATCATTAAATTTGTCAATGCTATTTTGATTTGATTAAAATGTATTGAAATGCAATGAAAATAATAGTGTCAATTTGAAAGTTTGCATGCAGTTAAATTGACTATTTAACTCATGCCACAAATGCTAGTCAATGACCAATCACGTTTCAATGAATGTTGTTTAAAACCAATGACAGTCGTGTTTCACCTCGCTCTTTATCGATTTCTCTTTATCAGCTCCTGCTTTTGTGATAAAGAAAGCTCCTCCTTTTTAATGTTCTGAACAGGCCAAGACATTATTATTCTCCAACAAATACATTGAATATAACAAATAATGAAAAGATTCCTTGATTTTACTGAGTTGTTCACTAAAAAAATAAATGAATAACCCGCAATGTTGATTATGATATATAGTTTGATGTGTTTCATTATTTTTCCACTTGGGTGCACTCTTACAATATTGCGATCTTATTTGGCAATAAATAATATGATCAAGCAGCAGTGAATGAACATAACCTCACATTTCTGATTTGTTTTCAAACATCGCCGTTTACATTAGATATATAAATATTTTAAAATAACTATAGTTAAACAATGATTTGTGAGTAAACAGCTTAATTTTATTCGTTAAATAGTCCTTACAAATGCCACTCTTGATTTTCAAATTCTCTAGATAAATTGGAAATCACTCGTGGCATTACTTATGAAAATGTAGCATCCATGCCTTCCTACAGTCATTAGGGAGACTTACAAGCGCCATAGGACACTGAAACTTCACCAACTTGTACTTTAAGGTACATAGTATTTTTTAATATAAAAACAGAAAACAAAAAAAAAACATGCTGAATTTGACCGAAAAGTCGAAAATTTCACCCATCACCTCCCTTAAAACATCTTGTAGGCCTTTTGAAGCATGTTCCATCATCTGCTGACAAAAAAATATATAATCAGGGTCGGAGTCATAAGTAAGTATATGAGTATGAGCTCCATTAGATCACAACCGCATACTTTAAACATATTTTTGCTAAACTAGACTATTTTTTACCTGACTTAAGAAGAGGTGAAGGATGATACGAAATGAATGAATTATCATGAAATGGCGTGATGGCGGAGGAAATAGGAGTGGGATGAAATTCAGGAAAAGGGAGAACGTCGAGAAAAATCCGAAAATCCCGTAGTGGCCCACTACAATTACCCCTCCGGAAACGCCAAAATTTGAACTTGAGATCCTTGTCGGGGCAGCTGCGCGCGCTAGCCACGCTTCCGACGAGACGGCTTACATGATTCCTAAGTGAAAAATACAAAATATCTGGAGACAAATGAGAAGTTTATGAGATACTTCCTCGGGGTCTGCGAACGTTATCAAAATTTACAGGCGGACATAAATAAAGGGCACACTGGACTATGAAATATAAACAAGTTTTTACATTGCAATATTCATATTGCTGTCTCCATAATTACTTTTATTTTCTTCTTCCACCCATCCATACAATGCAGTTCTTGTAGTATTTTTCTCCTTGTTGGCATCAGCAATATCCTTAATCATGTTTCACTCGATCTTCCTTTCCTTCATTGTAGCTTCAAACTTCAATCAAAACCAGATTAGGATCAAATCAATTGTAATTAATTCCCGTAAGATACTCACCGCAATTTATTGTACAGTTACTATTCCTTTACATTCAAATATATACTACCAGTGGTTTCTTCAATATTATTACTTTATATTGAAACCATATCTCTAACATATATTTGTAATTACCAACGATTATGATAAGCTAATATGTCCAATCTGCGGGAGCTCTAGAGACGAAATATAGGCCTACTAGGTTATTAAAACTATCTGGAATATAGTAGAGGCGAGTTGTCGGAAATATTTCTAAATTGAAATCGTAATAGATTGGGATGCTACGAGTTAGTGCTAAACCCAGAAAGAGTGGATGCATGTGGGGAGATTTTCGGACAAGGCGCGAAAATTAAGAACGTCACCAATTCCTGAATAAATAAATATGTAAACAAAGTGTAATTAGTAATACTACATTCTACTACTTAGCTTAATTGTTCAATTTTCAATGTAAATGTAACGTTATTTTTTTGTTACTACTAGACGTTGATGTCTGTGAACTGTCAAAAGCCGAACAGCTTTCTGCCTGTACTATCTATTATTTTAAATAGTACTCTGTATTGTAGGCCTACCATGTTTTTTACTCTGAAAAAGCCTATTACTACTACTATTGCTATGGACTTGTATTTAGGATCCTTGTGGTCATTTGGTATAGGACATTAATTCTCAATTCATATAACATGCTCATAACCTATGGAACAATTTTAATAAAATTTGAAACTTTTACGGTATTTAACGCGTAGCAGATATATTCAGATTAATAATTTTAGGTCCATTATATTGAATGGCAAAAGCGTGCGTTAGCGTTTTAATTGTGTTATTCCACAGTTACATTATATGTTTAAAAGCTTACGCTCAACGCATTACATATTTCAACATGGTCAATTATACAGGACAAAAGTAATATAATCTCGCAGATTTAAACTATTAATTCCTTATGACAAACATAGTAAATATGTCGTGTGGTTTCTGGGTTACAAATATATAGTTTTCTCAGAAAAAAATATTTTCGTGTAGAAATGTAATATTGCAATACTTTATAACGATGTCGAGTATTGTTCCCATTTTCACACAGTACATAGGACACATATGATATATTAATTGAATACAAATATCATACAACTCAATGCTTAAGACGTAGTGGTAATTTTGGTCCAAGGCTATATAACTCCATTATGCAAAATATGTCAGGGAGCAGCAATCAGAATATTGGGAAATTTAGAATTGAAATTACAAGACGCATATCCAACGATCAGTGCAGAAATAATATTATTAATTCGCCCATAGGTATGTAAAAAAGTTAAATAGTAATACATCTAAAATATTTATAAATTCGGTTAACGTTATTTCAGCACTGCAATTTTAAATATAAATGTAACTTTAAAAAATATAATACCTTTATTTTACCTGATAAAGTTGAAGCCATAAAACTTTGTCTACCACTCAACCAGGTTAGATAAAAAAAAAAACAAAAATTAGTCTTATATCTAAATTACACTGCTCAAAAAAATTAGGGGATATTGTAGAATAACCTGTTTTTAGGAACAGTATTAGATGCAATTACTTTCTATTACTCCAAAAGAATGTAAACAAGAGTTTGAAGTCATTAAGTAACTAACCTCTGTACCACACCAGATGCTAAAGAGATCCTGATTAGGAATATGGCAAACAAAAGCAACATTAACATGGGTGAAAATGTTTCTTTAGTATGGTGTGTGCTCTCCTCGAACGGCCAGCACTGCCTCACACCTGTGTGGCATTGATGCAATGAGGTTAGCAATGAGTTCTTGGGGGATACTTGGCCACTCTTCCATAAGAGCAATGTGCAACTCTGGAACAGTTGTGGGAGGTGCTGGTCTGCCTGCAATGCGTCTGCCTAATGCATCCCATACATGCTCAATCGGATTTAAGTCCGGGGAGGAAGCTGGCCATTGCATACGCTCGATACCCTCCACTTCCAGCATGTCGTCCACCAAGCCAGCTCTGTGGGGTCGTGCATTATCGTCCATAAAAAGAAAAGGATCACCTATGGCACCAGCATAAGGCACGACAAAAGGTCGGAGAATCTCATCTCTATACCTTACCGCAGTCAAAGTACCACCTTGGATGACGTAGAGGTCCGTAAGTCCACCACTACTGACTCCTGTCCACACCATCAATCCACCGCCACCATATGGGGATATTTCACGTACAAAAGCTGGATTGTTTCGTGTCCCTTTTTCCCTCCAGATGAATACACGCCAACTATCACATTCCACGTTGAATCGCGACTCATCAGAAAAAAGAACTGATCTCCATTCGGCATGCCTCCACCCACGATGTTCCTCCGCCCAGTTTCTGCGATCCCTACGGTGTTGTGGAGTTAACCTGGTACACACCATGGGCCTACGGGCATAGAGACCACTTCCATGCAGTCGATTACGGACAGTTTGAGTTGACACCCTGCGTCCTGTTGCTGTTTGAAGTGTATTTCGCAGTTGAGTTGCATTCTGCTGTCTATTCCGACGGGCTGTTAACATGAGGTAACGGTCATCCCTTGCTGTTGTTACCCATGGTCGACGTTGTCCGGCTCTTCTGTGAACAGTATGTATTCTTTGAAAACGATTCCAATATCTGGAAATCACTCTTTAAGACACCCCAATGGCTTGTGCCACCTCTTGTTGTGTCTGTCCAGCTTCCATCCTTCCTATGGCCCTCCAAGCCATTGGTTCAGGTAAATCACGTTGTCGAGGCATTACTGTCCCTAAGGCAAGTCGTTCACTAACTGAAAACTGGACTGGATTTAAAAACAGCAACAAAACACTCACCCCCACACCACCCTTTCACATCAACAGTACAGACACTGCCCTCTGGTGTGGTACCGAGGTTACGTAACAACTTCAAATTCTTGTTTACATTATCTTGGAGTAATAGAAAGTGATTGCATCTAATACTGTTCCAAAAATCATAGTCTTAATACGTTATTCTACAATATCCCCTAATTTTTTTGAGCAGTGTACAATAAACATAAATGGTTACATGACATCTACAATATAATTAATAATCTACAATACTTGTTGATTTATTACAGATTTAACGAATAAAACCTGAAATGTTCAATATAGAGAAATGAAAATAAAACTACTACCGAGATAGAATACATTTAGTTCTATGAAACAATTAATTATTTAACAAAAAGTAATTGTATTATCGTGTCAAGTGTGCGGCAACTTCTGATATCTCGAGGGAGGGAATTCCAGGAGCGGGAGGAAGCTACTGTGAAAGAAACAGAATAATAAGAAGAGCTGCTATGGAGAGGGATTGTTAGAGAATTATCTTAAAGCCAATATTCTGGTAAGAAGACAACTTCTCAAATCTGGACGCCAGGTAACTAGGAGTGTAAGAGCACAGAAGCTTGAAAAGGAGTGAAAGAGAGTGCAATTTACGTCTGTCGCTTAAGACGGAACTAACAGGGATTACTGAACTGTTTTGAGAAATACGATCGTAACGGCAGATTTTGAAAATGAAACGAACGCAAGCATTATGAACACGCTGCATTTATTGGACCACATATTATTAATTTATGCCTGGAGTGCTGCAGACAAGAGTCTTGCGTAGGTGCAGCCGTGAGCAACCGGACCCCCCCCTATTGGACCACATATAACATCACAATAATCGAAGTGCGGCAATTATGGGTCATTCTCATCTGTTTTGGTGAGTAGTACGTAATTGTGAAAGATATCCTATATTGGGTATGAAATGGTTCTGATGGTCATTAATTTTTTTGGAACATGGACGTAATCCGTTCCTGTTTAATGGCATCAATATAAGGCATGGTAAAATTATGTTATCCTTGCTATTGGGGATCGAAGTTATAATTTAGAAACACTTATTGAGAACTATTGGATTGTTACTGTTGTGAGTTTTTAAAGATACTGAAGAGCCGCACAGCTCTACAATTGAATACTACAGATCACGGCCACATATAGAGTGACCTTGATCAGTTGGGACAGAGACGGCGACTTGAAAATATAGCAAGTGATAGTTGTGAACGATGAATCTGCTTCTGCTAGTGTATAATGATCAGAGAGCGGGGTTTGAGTAAGTAAACAGACGCTTCATATTACCTGCGACACGAAGTATGTACTTCCTCTACAACAAAGTGTTTCGTAGCGAATGTTTCATTTATTCGCTGCATACAGAGTATTAAAGAACTGTGGAAATATGCCTAAAGTAAAATAAAGTAATATCTCAAAATCATTATCATCATCATCACAATTAATATCGTTTGTAGAGGAATTTGGCACAAATGACGAAACCATCAAATGTAAGGTATGTCATATAGAGCTCAAAGGAAGTTTCAAACATCATGTTAGACAACACTGTAATTGAAGAAAACACAAGGAAAATGTATTATTAAAAAAACAAAAAGGGAAAGTGTAGCTTCAACCTCCGCAGACCCAAACTACAGATCAGAATGTTTCGATGATTTGTGTTATGCATTAATAAGAGCCGATATTCCTTTAAAATAAGTACAGCATCCTTGTAAACAAATATACAAACACAATTACGAAAAACATATCTACCAACAGCCTATGAAAAATGCCTAAATTGCTTAAGGGATGAAGTAGCAGATAAAACAATGCTTGTGTTTATAAACAAAACAATAGGTGCCTGATGGTCCAGCTAAAACATTTCTCTTAACATCCGAAGAGGTGGAGGAAGTTAATCACTCTACAATTACTCGCTTGTTTAATGATTGATTGTTCGTCCTGTGGCCTGCCGGTATTAAGAAAGAAAATAGTCTGTTATTTGTTACGGATGGGGCGGCATATATGAGAAAAGCTGCTACAACAATACAGCAATCATATCCAAAATTAATACATTTAAAATGTCTAGCACATGGTCTCCACCGAGTTGTGGAAGAAATTAGAGCCTGCTTTCCGGATGTTGGTACATTTATAAACAACATGAAAAAATATTTTTCTCAAGGGACCATCAAGAATTAAAATATTTAAATAAATGACACCTGGAATTCTCCTGCCTCCACAGTCAATTGTAACTCGGTAACTCGGTGGAGAACATGACTACAGGCTGCACTATACTATACCCAGTATTACGACAAAATTGTAAGCATAATTAATATATTTGACGATACAAAAAATCTCGCTATACGTTCAGTGAAGCAAATAATTTTGTTTGAAGACCTTTCTTATATTCCAAATAATTTCAGTAAGATTGCAACTACAATACAAAATTTACAATAATGCCGGAAGCTCTCGAGAAAATAGAACAAGTTTCAGAAACAGTGGGAACTGTTAAAGAAATAGTAGCAAATAAACTTAAAAGTGCTTTAAAGAAGAATACTGGGTACGCAGAAATGTGCAAAATGAGGGACGTGTTGCTCAGTCAGGAAATCTCAAGCAACCCTGTTACTTTGAATGTTTTATTTGCTCCTATTACGTCGTGCGACGTGGAATGTAGTTTTTCAAAATATAAAAACTGTCTACGTGCTAATCGCATGAGATTTACTTTCGTTCATTTCAGAAGTACATTATTGTACATTGCAATAATTGTAATCATGACGTGTAAGAAATTATTTCTGTACTTTAAACCCTCATTCAAAATGAAGTAGTTTTATTGCACACTACAAATAACCAAACATACGGTTATTTGTTTCCTTCTATAATTCCTTATCCTGGTATAAGTTTTTGAAGCAGGGTGTAATGCTTTCCACCGAACATCATTTATACTGAATACTGCAAGGTCACAGGTACGTCATCCCTCTTTATATTCCGTGTATTCTTAACTTAATTGAATACTTACTGGAACCCTGCTCCCTGATAATGTTGACCAACATCATCCAAAGTTCTGTAACCAGGTACAGCTCCTTGCAACTAATACCTCAGTGGCTATCAGTATCTGGTTTGATCGTTTAACCCTAGCTCATTTGGTGGCGTTTCTCTTCTGCCTTGTGCCATTACTGATTAGTCAAAAGAAGAAATGATACCATCCAAGAATAGGAAATTATAAACTGTACTGCCGATGAGCGAGACTACAAGCCGATAGCACTCAGCGAGCCATACTACTCCAGACGTGGGCGGACCACATATCTTATTATGTTGCGATCATCATTGGGATAGCGTATCGTTTCCCAATCTGTGGTTCGCGAACACCCAGGGGGTTCGCAAAATATTTCAAGGGATTCGCCAAAACTTTTCCGTAATGGCGAGTTTCGAGATTAGGCCTATTATTGTTTCCTTCATTTCTGCGGCAATGTAATAATAATAATAATAATAATAATAATAATAATAATAATAATAATAATAATAATAATAATAATTATTATTATTATCATTACTATTATTATTATTATTATTTTAAAATTAAATTAACCCTATAATGCCCCTTGTTACATATGCATACTAGGGTGGGCCGAAAAAACTCATTTTTTTATTTCGAAGTTGTAACAGTACAAAAAAGTTGCGAATTATATAGACAAAAGAAAATTTAAAAAATATATAAAAATCGGTTGACATTATCCAAAGGCTCTAACGTTTGACAAAATATGAAAAAAATTCATTTTTTGAGATTATTTCTTTAATTATTTAATTAGATGTTTTCGTAATGTAATAGTTTGTAACGTCTTCAAATAAAGCCTAAAAACATTGTGTTTTAATTTGGTTTAGAACAGTTGATATCTCCCGGTCGCGCATAAGCTCCAAAATTTGCCAGAATAATGAAGAAGTTATATTTTTACGCATTTTTGGTATTTGATAAATAACTTCCAGAGTATTGGTTGTCAGATCCCACAGATAGACATAAACGTGCTTAGCAAAGATCAGCAATACCTACTTGATATTAAAAAAAAAAGAAATTATTGCAAAAATGAAGTTTTTTTTTCATATTTTGCCACACTTCAGAGCCTTTGCGAGAACGGAAGATGTCAACCGATTTTGATATATTTTTTCTTTTTTAGCTATATAATTCGCAAATTTTCAGCGCTATTACAACTTCGAAATAAAAAAATGATTTTTTTCGGTCCACCCTAATGTATAACCATATTTGTGCGAAAAATAGTTTTCTTCATTTACCTATTTAAAAATAAATAGAGAAACAGGCTTTGCGCTGAAAGTGATTTGAGATTTTACATAACTTCTGTGGTTCCTGACTTAAAAGCTCTGTGCTATGGAAAGCAGGCGTAACCTTCTCACTGAATTCCACGGAAGTGGAGAGTAATTACAATGAAAACATGTATTTATTATTGCAACTAGGCCACACATTGTGTAACTTTTAAGCCGTAACTAAAGTAACTTTAGGTTTTAACCGTTAAGAGTTAAGTTAATTTAAAGTTATTAAACTTTTTGCTTGGAATTAAATTTTATGCGTGTCTACTGTATGCATATTTAAAAGTAAGTGGTTCACGCAACTCAGATAGTTGTGGAAGGGGATCGCTAGTCGAAAAAGGTTGGGGACCCCTGGAGTGTATAATGCCGCCCAATGCTCTTTACGTGCTTCGGATTCCGCGCTGGGCAGACAGATGTGCAAAGAGAGGAGTGTAGGATGAGTGTATTTTTATGTGTTTGTGTAGTATAAAATATTTTGTATGAGGGATGATGATAAAGATAAGAGAGAAGGTGAAAGCCAATGTCAGAACTTAGTCTACTCCTTGCCGAAAAGCACCAAGGGGCCGCCAGGTTTTATATCATTATCCAATGGACGAATCGATTTCAGCAGTACCACATGCCTTCTCAATACTGCGGAGATGTTTGAGGAATCTGATGCACAATGTAGCAATTCAAATTTGTATATCACCACCTCTCCTGACCCTTAGTTTGAAAATTTTCCAATTAAATTATTATTTTTTTAAATTCAGGATTACTTATGTCATATAAACAAGTATCCTCAACCAAAATATACAACTTTTTTCTTCCACAGTTCCCGGTCTTGCATGTCTGCTTCTGTCATATTTCTCTTCTTCATTCCGAGGCTACATATTTTGGTTTTTTAGCATTAATTTTTTTACAATGTATGAGGATCTGGCCTATAGTATCAATCACCACCTGGAGGACCAGAGACTTTTTCTGGAGTTCACCATAGATCAGTTGCTTTCACTGCAGCTAAAAGTCTGATCCACCCTTAAATTAATCAGTTAATTAATTTAACAATTAAAATTTTCAATCTCGCCGGGTATCGAACCCGGGCCCGGTAATCAAAAAGTAGGCATGCTACCACCTCAGCCAGCACGATAATTAGGTGAATATGTTTCGGTGTACTCCACACTTTACAGCTTCTATGTTTTCAATTTTTTCCCTAATTTCATTCAAGAACTGGGCTATGGGACGAAGAAGATGGTAATCTGAAGTCGTAAATCATGCTATACGCTGGATGTGTAGTAGTTTGATTCTACCCAATTCCCGAATTTTTGTCATAGTTGTCCTGCAAGATAGCTATTTCGATTAATCAATGCTGGGTATTTCCGTCTCAAAATTTAATTAATTCGTTCCAGTTGTTGAGAATAAATATCGAAATCGACCGCACGCCTGTTTTGAAGAAACTCCCAGTGAATCACACCTTCAAAATTCTACCAGACACAGAACATTACATTAAAACAACATTAATTCTGACAAGGAAACTGTCAAACATTGCATGCCGAAACCTCCCTCAAAATTTCTCCTA
This sequence comes from Diploptera punctata, assembly GCA_030220185.1. Taxonomy (NCBI): domain Eukaryota; kingdom Metazoa; phylum Arthropoda; class Insecta; order Blattodea; family Blaberidae; genus Diploptera; species Diploptera punctata. The sequence continues at coordinate 5,823,411 of JASPKZ010008379.1, read as the reverse complement.
AAGAAGCGTTATGAAGTACCAAGGCCGTGACCAAATAAATATCTGGCGTTTTTAACTGGAAGGCACCACAGTTCAGCCCCAAATCTGTCACTTAAGCTGCAGGGAATTAATACAACTCGCCAGTTCATGGATTGGATAACCCTCACTACCTGCCGCGCTGCACTCGCCTCACTACACTCCGCTCTAAGTCAAACAGGGAGTCCATCTGTTACGCACAGCACAGCCATTGCTGGATTGTTGCTTCAATTTCTGTGCTTGTAGTTAAAAAGGTAGATTTTTTAAACTGTCTTAGTACATCACAACGCTTCTCTGAGAGAAATTTCGAGGCAGGTTTCGGCATGCAATGTTTAACAGTTACCTTGTGAGACATATGTTTACTTTGTCTCTTTCAATGTAAATTATATTAAAACAAAGCATGGGGTCAATTTTACCACTAAGGAAATAGTATATTACGATGCGAAGTTGGGAAGTTGTTTTAACAGAAGCGTGGAAATATTTAAAAACCGAGCAAAATCGAAGTTTTTAATTTCCGAGATTCTGTAAATCACTTCACAAACGTGCGTTGTACATTATTTTTGTGCGATGGTGTTTTCGAAATAATAAATAATAATTTAATATTAAAATAATAACATCTTTATTGACAGTGACAACACAACAATCTGCCAGAATACAAACTGCTGAAATGAAATTCCTCAGACCAATAGCAGGATATCAAAGAACAGACAAAAACATAACACAGAAATAAGACAACGACAAAAAGTAGAGGAATTAAACACAACAATAGTGAAATACAGAACAAACTGGAATGGACACTTGACAAGGATGACTGAGAATAGAATACCAAAGGCAGCAAACAGCTATTCACCACGAGGAAGAAGAAGTTTGGGAAGACCAAAGAAAAGATGGAAACAGCAGCAATTTGGAGCCGGTTAGGGTAGTAAATAAGCCTAAACCGTGATGAAGAAAGAGAACACCTTTATTGGAAATATTTGCGTTAATTATAAACAACTGACTAACGTTAACAGCGTGGGAAATGTTTATCAGTTGAGACTACAGCAGGCCGTGACACCAATCAGTCATACAATGGCGGCAAGTATGTATTTATTGTTTTGTATTGTTTCAAATAAAGTTTAGTTCATTTTAAATGCAGTGATATGTTTCGTATAATGCATATTAACACTATATTTTGGACATATTTTTGTATGTACATTGTACGTAGTATACCACATGGTTTGTAATATGTAATATTATAGTATAGTTATTTAGGTTGGCAACCCCGAAATGTAGGAAGTTGAACTTTCAATGTCGCCATTGCTGTAAGTACGACAAAACGCACTATCGCGCAAAAACAATTTTAACATAATAAATTAACTCCAATTAATTAGAATATGACTAATTTTATAACTAAATCAGGCACTCATATATACATTTAATTCTTCAGAGTTAAGGAAACTGAATATATTTATTCTCAAACCACCTATGTACCCATATAAAATGTGTAATACATACATTTAGAAAAATACTACATGTTTCTAAAACATTGAAGTTGTCTGGATTTTACACAACAGTAAAATTTCTTTGTTATGGCTGTACTTTCTACAAAGTAGCGGAAATGGAAATAATTAAATTTAAAATTTTAATTGCATTAAAGTCCAATTACTACCGTCTTTTGTTAGGAGAAAAGAGAAAGATTAATTTGTAAGTAAACCCTTGTTTGTGACATTTAAAAATATGTACACAGGGTGTGCAATTAAATAATACAATTCCAGGTATGAATAGACAAAACTTCTCATTGTAATTAGGTACTAAAGCAACATTTAATTGAATGCTTTGGCCTTCTCGATTATTTCCTTCCAACGATTCCTATCCCAAATACAAGTAATCGATTTTTTATTTTTATTTTCTTCAACTCTTATAAGGAACTATCCTCCAATCTAATTATAGCCTTGGACGCCAGTTCTAAAAAAAATTCCATTGGATATTTTTTATTTCATCACACATTCTATATACATGTCCAAACCAACTTAATAGTTGTGCTATTATGAAATTAACAATATTCATATTTATAAGTATGTACTAAAAATTATGATTACAATATTCTATATTGAAAATTTGTTTCACATGCAAATAAGTTAATAATATTTCATACCTGTATTGTAATTACTAGGTAGTATTAGACGGGAAACCAACAGGTTACTAAAGAGTAAAAAGATAAATATTTGAGAGACAAGATTAATGATCTCGAAATGAATGCAAAAAATACGAACATCAGAGAATTATATCAGGGAATTAGAATAGAGAAGAAAGGGTTTCAGGCTAGAACAAACATAATTCGGAATGAAAATGGCGATATGATTGCAGATTCCGGGAGTATATTAAATATATGGAAAAGTTACTTTAATTACTTATTAAATGTACATACAGAACAGAATATTGAAGAGGATAATTTTCAGACAGCATATATGCTAATCGCAGAACAAGGTGCATTAGAGGCTGAAATGGCAATAGAAAAATTGAAGATGTATAAAGCATCAGATTCAGATGAGATCCCAGCAGAACTGATAAAATCAGGGGGAGAAAAATTGATGGACAAGATGCTCTGGTTGCTTAATGTGATTTGGGAAAAAGAAGCTCTTCCAGATGAATGAAAAAATTAATTATCGTACCAATTTATAAGAAAGGAGATAAAACTGATTGCAACAACTACAGGGGCATCTCATTACTTTCAACTTCGTATACAATTCTAACAAATATATTAGTAAGCAGATTTACTTCCAATACTGATGACATTCTAGGAGATCATCAATATGGATTTGGAAGAAACAGGGCTACAACATATCAAATTTTTAGTATAAGACAGATTTTAGAAAAATAAATGGGAATATAATGGTACTGTACATCAACTATAATAAGGCTTCAAAAAAGCAAACGATTCAAATAAGAGGGAGAAGTTATATAGTATCCTGCTGGAGTTTGGAATTCCTAAAAAAGTTAGACTTATACGAATGTGTCTAAATGGCACAAAGAGTAGGGTGCGTGTAAGCAAACCGTTTTCGGACACTTTTGATACCCAGAATAGGTTGAAGAAAGGAGATGCACTATCTCCTCTACTATTTAATTTTGTACTAGAGCATGCCATTAAATCTTTAGAGAATGAGGAAGGCTTACAACTGAATGGTATTAATAAGCTGTTAGTTTATGCTGATGATGTAGTACTATTGGGTGATGGCGAAGAGATACTAAAGGCCGACACGCACACACTGTTGAGCAATACAAAAAATGGAAGTAAATATCAATAAAACTAAATATGTGGCCACACATAGGATAATTATATAATGGAAATCGACAACTAGTGACAAATGAGGGAAATTTTGAGGAAGTGGCTGAATTCAAATACCTAAGAACAATAATCACAAATAGGAATGAGATGCACAAAGAAATTAAACATAGGCTCAATTCTGAAAATGCGTGCTAATATGCATTACAGAGATTCTTGACATCCCAACTCCTTTCAAAAAACATTAAACTGAAAATATATAAAACAATTATATTAGTTATATTATATGGATGCGAAACATGTACTCTTACTTTAAGGGTGGAAAAAAGCTTACGAGTATTTGAGAAATAAAGTTCTTAGGAAAATGTTTGGACCAATGAGAGACGACCAGACAGGTGACTGACAAGACTACATAACAGTGAACTACATGGTCTTTATAGGAAGCCCGATATAATAAGAACAGTTAAGTCTCGTAGACTGCGATGGGCGAGACATGTGGTACGAATGGGGAACGAAATATGTGCTTGGAAGCTTCTTGTAGGAAAGCCAGAGGGAAAACGCCCAGTTGGTAGACCGATAATGAAGTGGGAGAATAACATTAACTATGATTCGAGGGAAGTAGATAATACAGGGAATGATTGGAAAACATTAGCTCAGAATAGGGATGTATGGAGAGCTTATGCCAGCGCGGCCATTAATCTACGGGTTCGATAGTGCCAGTGAGTTAATTAATTGTAATCTTGAATTTTATTACATAAAAAACTAGCCATTAATAGTGATAATAATGGTGATGTGACAATAATAATAATAATAATAATAATAAATAATAATAATAATAATAATAATAATAATAATAATAATAATAATAATAATAATAATAATAATAATAATCCATCCATAGTAATTCTGCCCGAGGGCAGGTCCTTCACTGCAATCATAGCATTTTTTTAATGCTATGCTTGCAGCTTTACTAGGGAAATGTAGGTGTGGTAGCTTCCCGTTGCTTTCCACGATAATAATAATAATAATAATAATAATAATAATAATAATAATAATAATAATAACAATAAGCATTGTGGATTGTGGTGAAGAGAAAAATGACTTAAAACTGGCAGGAATTACTCAAGAAAGTATCATAAACAGAGATATCTCAGAATTAAGGTGCACAATTGGCAGGTTGACCAAGATGACAAATCCAAGGAAAAAAAAGTGGAACAACTTAGACAGTGGAAAGAGAAACATAGCCAAAAATTAGGTCACATGGAGTCAAAAGAAACAGCTCTAAGTATTTTGCGTTGTCTTAACATGGGCTCATTCGCAATAAAAAAAAAGCATTACCCATCTCTATGGTGTTACAAGAAACTGAGAAATTAGTATAAGAAAATTGAGGAACTCCATCACACTAACAAGTTACTCTTTATACTGCCTTTTGCTAGCTAGTGATATCAACCTATTCAGTCGATCTTGGATCTTCGAGACTGTCGTAGAACAGATTAATTTTAATAATAATAATAATAATAATAATAAATGTAATAATAATAATAATAATAATAATAATAATAATAATAATAATAATAATAATAATAATAATGAAGAAGAAAAATGTAACTAACACATTGCACTATCGAACCGTATCCGGAGCTAATGTTTTCCAATTGTCCCCTGTATAATCTGCTTCCTTCAAATCACGGTTAATGTAAGTCTCCCATTCATTTTTGACCTATCAACTGGACGCTTTCCCACTGATTTTCCAAAAGCAGTTTCCGTGCCCCTCTTTCATCCCACATTCGTGCCACATGTCCTGCCCATCGCAGTCTACGAGACTTAACTGTTCTTGTTATATAAGGTTTCTTATACAAATCATGTAGCTCACTGTTATGCAGTCTTCTCCATTCGTCTGTCATTTTATTTTTGGTCTAAACATTTTTCTAAGAACATTACTCTCAAATACTAATAATATTTTCTCCTCCCTTGAAATAAGAGTCCATGTTTCGCATCCAGATGATATAAATTGGATAATAATAATAATAATAATAATAATAATAATAATAATAATAATATTAAGAATAAGAATAATATAACGATAATAATTTGATAATACAATATAATTAATTTCCGTAAACATTATAATAATAATAATAATAACAATAACAATAATAATATAACGATAATAATTTGTTAATACAATATAATTAATTTCCATGAACATGTAGACAAATACACGATAAACAAAAATAGACATACCGTATACTGCATATTAACATAATCGAAACTATCATGGACATGAATGTTCTATCTTCTATAGATATAAAAGTTTATAGTGTGATAGTTGTTTATCGTACCTAAACCCGCAGTAAAATTTCTCTCTTCACATTTATTCACCACTCACATTCTACAAATTTCGTAAATTAATAGTATTTCTGTTATGACTCACCAAAAATATCCTAGAACATTCTATATCTTGCTCCACGGTCGACAAAGTAATTAATAAGATTCTCGTAGTCCAGTATCCTTGTAAATTTGTAGAATCAGTTCACCGCTGTGGTCTCGAGGTAGTGTGCTGCCTTGTCACGGAGCGGACCAGGGTTTGAACCCCGGTAGGGACAAGTTTCCTGGGTGAGGTTTTTTTTGGGGTTTTTCCTCACCTGTAAAATAAATGTCATGAAACTTTACGGCCCAAACGATCCGCGAACACCATCTGGCCATCATTATCATCAATATCATATTCGCCTAATTAGCTTAAGTTTAGTTTAAGGCCTCTCCTGGCGCATCATCATTAACTCTCATATTATCCGGACAGCGTAACTTCGCCTTCTACGCACCCGAACCTCAGAGGTGGGTTACAAATATGCCATGTCAGGAGGGAACACCAGAAATATCGAAATGAAAACCTGGGGCATTTGAAAGAAAAAAATGTAGAATTATGAAATAACATTATCTATTATCGCCTCACGAAGATGGTTGTCCAGCGGCTCGCTTTGTTTCCCCGCAGCTGTTACATATATTAAATACAGGGTGGACCGCTCGAATGGACCTAATTTCAATTGCTTGTTACTGGCAAACGGTTGAAGATAGAAACTTAAAACAACGTTCATAGTACAGAAAAACTCACCAAGTTTCGAATCCTGTCGGTAGATGGCACAAAGATACGTTTCTCGTTCTTAGATTTAATTGTTTGTGAATGGCGACTCCGCAGATGAAAGCGCAAGCTGTTTTGTGGTATGCGGAGTTTAAATCAATCATTAGAGTTCAAAGGGAGTTCCGGCGTGTGTTTAACCGTGATGCTCCAACTGCTAGAAGCATAAAGAAGTGGCGTGATACATTATTAGCTACAGGATCTGTGTTGAAGAAGCATGGTGGTGGTCGCAGAGCATCCGATGAAATGGTAGCAAATGTTCAAGCCGCATTTGAGCGAAGCCCCCGGAAGTCATTAAGAAGAGCTTCGCGGGAACTTCAAATACCAAAATCGACATTACAACGGATTGTCCACAAACGCCTCAAACTGCACGCATATAAAGTGCAGTTAGTGCAACGTCTGGAGCCGAATGACATGCCGAAACGAGTGGAATTCGCCAATACGATGCTGGACCGTCTCGGCGCTGATCCTGACTTCATGACCAAGATTTTCTTCTCGGACGAAGCCACTTTCCATTTGTCAGGCAAGGTAAACCGGCATAATGTGCGGATCTGGGGATCGGAGAATCCTCACGCTATTCAAGAGCATGTTCGTGATAGTCCGAAGATGAATGTTTGGTGCAGTTTGTCACATAATAAGGTCATTGGACCGTTTTTCTTCGCCGAGAAAACTGTTCGTGGTACCACATATCTTGACATGCTGGAGCAGTTCTTCTTTCCACAAATTGAACAACTGCAGCCTAACATCGTTTTCCAGCAAGATGGTGCTCCTCCCCACTGGTCCAATGAAGTTCGTACGACTTTGGACAACATTTTCCCTGGCCGTTGGATTGGTAGGGGAGGACCAATCGCGTGGCCCCCGAGATCTCCCGATTTAACACCACTGGATTTCTTTCTCTGGGGCTATGTCAAAGATAAAGTTTACACCACCCCAGTCAAAGACCTTCGTGATCTTCGTGAGCGCATCATAGAGGCTATTGAGAACATTCCAGAAGACATACTCCAACGTACTTGGCAAGAAATTGTTCATCGCTTTGATATCGTCACAGTGACTGCTGGGGCTCATATAGAGATGTGGTGATCTGGATATCAAAACTTGGTGAGTTTTTCTGTAATATGAACGTTGTTTTAAGTTTCTATCTTCAACCGTTTGCCAGTAACAAGCAATTGAAATTAGGTCCATTCGAGCGGTCCACCCTGTATAAAGATGCCGACTACCGCCACTATAATAATTCTTCATGTTAATCATTGTCAAACATTGCCGCGCGGCACCCGCTTTTATATAAACGGACAACCATCATAGTAAGGCGATAATACGCAATATTAATTAACATTGTTCTCTCCAGAACTCGATCCATATAAGGTGTAAATGCATGACAATTTACCGACAACAATGATAGTTGTCTACGCGCACACTTATAAGTTAATAATAAAGAAAGAATGAAAAATAAATAAATAAATAAATAAAAATGCTCATCGTTTGAACATACAGTGATGAAATGAAATAGAGTGTCACATGTAAGCGTAAACAGCATAAAGGGGACCATTTTGTACTATATGGTCTATACTTAAATACATCATTAGAGTGTGGGTCATTTTCATATTAGGGTTTTATATTAGAAATTAATGTATGCAGACGATCTGGTAATTATACAGAAGTCAGAGGATGATTTACAAATAGCCATTTACATGTTGAATCAATTAGGACTCTATTATAATCTCAAAGTCTCAACTTCAAAAACTAAAATTATGACTTTTCAGGGCAAAGTGTCAGTCAGAGCAAAAATAGTGATCAATAATGAAATAATAGAACTTTAACTATCTTGGTTGTCCCGCGCCGTAGCCGAGCGGTTAAGGTAGGAAGCCTTGGCGCAGAGCTACGGGACTTGCGCTGGTTCGAGTCTCCATGGGGGAAGACATTTTCTCATGGTTTTTCGGCCAGTATGGGACCGGTGCCCACCCAGCATCGTGAGGCAATTGGGTAGCTACAATAAGTAGCGGCTCCAGGTTGAGGAAACAGCTATAACGGCTGGGGGACTCGACATGCTAACCATATGTCACCCCTACACTGGCTGTTGATCATCTACCTCTGTGATTGACACATGTGGATGTGAAGGGCCAGCAGCCGGCTGGTAAAAGGGCAACCGCTGAAAAGTGGAAAGACCCTCAATCGAATCGAATCGGACTATCTTGGTTCAGATATAACATATAGCTATGATTGGGATATACATAATAAATTAAACCGATAAGAAGAACCATAAGAAGAACCCTCCGCAAAACTCGAAGAGAAACTCAGCTCAGGTTTTATAAAATGATGGCTGTTCCTGTTCTTTTATATGGATCTGAATCTTGGGTACATACAAAAAAGATATCTCACACATTCAAGCCACTGAAATGAAATTTTTAAGATCCGTAAAAGGATGTACACGCATGGATAGATTACACAATGAATCAATAAGAAATGAACTGGATATATTTTCAATAGTTGATAAACTAGAAGAGCACAAATACCAATGGAACCATTTAGACAGAATGGACAATACAACATTACCCAAAAAGATCAATACCTACAAACCACATGGAAAAAGATCTTTGGGACGGTCAAGGAAACGATGGACTTGAGACCGGAACAAGTCGCATTGACCTAATCCTGGAAAGGAATAATAATAATAATAATAATAATAAGAATATATTAGAAACTCAAAGGATTTTCGTATGCCTTGTTGGCTTTGGTGGTAGCATGCCTGCTTCTTGATTACCGGACTCAGGTTCGATATTAGGCGAGCTTGAAGTTTTTAATTGCTAAAATAATTTAAAACAAGATTTTAATCTCGAGACCAGGAGGGGTGATGGTGTACAATTTTAATAGCTAGATTGTACACTAGATTCTGGAATTAAATTGCATATTACTTCGCAGTACATATGTTGAGAAAGGATATATTACTGTTGATACCAATTCATAAATCTGGCGGTCCCTTGGTGCTTTTCGACTGGAGTAGACTACGTGCCGGCATTGGTTTTCAACTTCCCCCTCTCATCATCATGACCCCCTCATACAAAACACTTTACACCACAAAAACACATGAACACACACTCATTCTACATTCCTCTCTACACACAATACAAGAATATATCATCTACGTAAAGGGTGCGTATATTAAAAATATATCACATTAATACCATATATTCGCTCAGCGCGGAATCTGAAGCACGTAGAATGCTGTGGATGGTATTAGCAACACACGCACATAAACAAAGGATTATATTAATTACAATAGGGAGTAACGTTATGAGATTCTTCTTCATAAATATAGTGAGTCTGTTACATTTTATCTTGTAAAAAATGAGTTCTTCTGGACATGTTTCAATATACCTGCGTATCATCTTCAGCATGTCCAGACTGTTAAATTTAACGTTGTTGGCTCTGGATTTCGACTCCGTAGATGCCCATCTTAGATGAAGTAGCAGTCGATATCCAGGTCCGACAACCTAAAATTTAACAATCTGAAGAAGCTGAAGATGATAAACGGGTGTATTGAAACATGTCCAAAAGAACTTAACTTTTTATGAAGTAAGATAGACGTAAATAAATTACACTCTCTTTCACTTCCTTTCAAGCTTCTGAATTCCTACACTCCTAGTTACCTAACATCCAAATTTGAGGTTATCTTCTTACCACAATATTGACACTAAGTCACAAGATAACAGTCTTCTAACAATCCCTGTTCATAGCACATCCTCTTATTCTACTTCTTTCACAGTGGCCTCTGCCGGCTCCTGGAATTTCCTTCCTCAAGATATCAGGGGTTGCCTTACACTTGATACTTATAAGTCATACTTATACAATTACCTATTGTTAAATCATTTTTTTTCGAGATTTAAATTTATTCTATGTCATTAATAGTTATTTTTCTCATATTTCTATCGTGTTCATTTTATACTTATTCATTAAATCTCGATTAAATCAAAATATTTTGTAAATAATAATTATGTTATAGACAAACTATATAATATTTAATTTTATTGTACATACTTACTTACTCGATCCCGTAGGTTCATGGCCGCACGGACATAAGCTCTCCATACATCCCTATCCTGAGCTAATGCTTTCCAATCATTCCCTGTATAATCTACTTCCCTCAAATCATAGTTAATGTTATTCTCCCACCTTATTCTAGGTCTACCAACTGGGCGTTTTCCCTCTGGCTTTCTTACAAGAAGCTTCCATGCAAGTCTTTCATTCCCCATACGTGCAACATGTCCTGCCCATCGCAGTCTACGAGACTTAACTGTTCTTATTATATCTGGCTTCCTATAAAGACCATGTTGTTATGTAATCTTCTCCATTCACCTGTCTGTTCATCTCTCTTTGGTCCAAAAATTTGTACATAGATGTAAGAATCGTTTTTGTATTTTCTCAACCTGTTTGAGTAGTAGTCAAGGCCTTAAGGTCTTAACTCTGACAGGTAAAATAAAGCTATTATTATTATTACTATTATTATTATTATTATTAATTTGTAAGGCTCGCCTTATTTATTATGAAGGATTATATGTTGTTTATTGATTATAAAGATGTGTGCTGGAGGGTTGGAAACTGAGAAGTTAAAGTACAATGACAAATCATTATCCAGAGATAACTAATTGTTCGCAGTGAGGCTGAAAATTAATTTAACAGTATTTTTTTTTGTGAAGTTAGTACAAATGCGGTTGAGTTAATAAGAGCATATCAGTGAATTATTTTTAGAAAATTCCACGACCGTAAATAGAAAATCTATCTACGGTATCAGTATTTATCTATCGAGTTCATAAAATTTCAATTTACAAGTGAATTACTAATCAGTTGAAATTGAAATTCACTTTATTTATAATTAACGTATTACACATCTGAATGAACAAAGCTGATACTGGGTGCAGTTCAGTGACAGATATGCCATATGGAACGCAAATAATATATTGATAATATAAGCCAAGGGGTTTTTATTTAATCGATTGAATACGTAACGAAAGTAATCCCAAAAATCACTGGGTATGAAAATTTATAATAAATAATTCTTCTTATTATATATATATATATATATATATATATATATATATATATATATATATATATAATCAATTTAATATTTAAAACTGTTTATTGTTTGTAAATGTGGGTATGGATATAAAAAATGCTGTATGATGATAATACTAACAATAAAAATTCTGTAAAACAATTCTATGCCTCTAGTTCCGAGGATTGCGGGATCAAACTAGGCCGGGGTCGATAGATTTTTTTACGACGGAAAAATCCAAGCAGCAACTTCTCCCGGAAGGACTTTAAGCCGTGGGTCCCGAGTCTGAAGATTTTCAGTCTCGTAAAAGATCCTTAAGCCTGAATAAAGGGGCCTCTAAGCAAAATTTACCGACATCAATGTCCTAGTAATACCTTAGTTGCCTGTTAGATGTCTCATTGGATCAGTGTGTTGATCGCATGCCATCCATGACATCTATTAGCAAATAAGGTAACTAAATTAAAATCAACTTGGTCTAGTAACTCCTTACAAAGGAGAGGCTATGGCTCAACAATGGGCTACGCCATTAGAGATAGATAGATAGAAAACAATTCGAGGAATTGCTAACTAACTAACTCACTGGCACTATCGATCCTATAAGTTCATGGCTGCACGGAAATAAGCTCTTCGTACATTCATGCACTTAGATGTTTTTCAACCATCCCCTGTAAAATCTACTTTCATCAAATCATGATTAATATTATTCTCCCACCTCATTCTTGGATTGACTACTGGATACTTTCCCTCTGGTTTTCTTACAGGGAGTTTCCATTTTCTTCGTTCATTTCCATTCGTGCCACATAGGATTCTAGAAGATTTAACTCTTATTATTACTTATCTGGTTTGCCATAAAGGTCGTGTCACACCTCGCTACTATGTAGTCTTCTCCATGCGGCTATCTGTTCACTGCTCTTTGCTCCAAAATTTTTCCTAAGAACTTTATAAATCATAATCTTCTTTCCTCCCTTAAAGTAAGAGTCCATGTTTCGCATTCATATAATAACAATTTTATATATTTTTGGTTTAACGTTTTTTGGAAGGAGTTGGGACGACAGGAGTCCCAGTAATGCATAATAGCACGCATTTCCAGAATTGACCCTGTGTTTAATTTCTTTATGTATCTCATTTATATTTGTAATTATTGTTCCTAAGTATTTGAATTCAGCCACTTCTTCAAAATTTTCCTCATTTATCATCAACTGTCCATTTCCATTATATAGGTTAATGTATTTCTATGTGTGAACATGTATTTAGTTTTATTGATGTTTACATCCAGTCTGGAGTATGCGTGTTAACCCTTAGTATTTCCTCGCTATCGCCTATAATACTGTATCAGCATAAACTAATAGCTTATTGATACCATTGAGGTGTAGGCCTTTTTCGTCTTCTGCAAATTTTATGGCATGCTCTAGTACAAAATTCTATAGTAGATGAGATAGTGCATCTCCTTGCTCTTACCCATTGTGAATTTCAAAAGTATCCGAAAACTGTTTGCCTAAAAGCACCTTACTCTTTGTGCCATTTAGGCATATTCGAATAAGTGTAGATAAATTCTTAGGAAATTCGAACTCCAGCAGGATACAATATAACTCCCTCTTAATTGAATCGTATGACTTTTTAAAGTCTACATGTAGTTGATTCACAGTGCCATTATATTTCCATTTCATTTGTAAAATCTGTCTTATACTAAAGACCAGATTTTTATAGACCTGTTTCTTCTAAATTCATATTGATGATGTTAATGGTGTCATACTAATAACAATACAATTTATTTATTTTGTTTACCATTTCTTCATTTTGTCTATATGACACGTTGTATCCCAGATAGTAAAATTTGTTCACATGTTCTACTGATTTATTCTATTGATTTATTATTTAATGAGATTTTTACGCTTAGTGGTTCATACCCTAGAAAAGCTAAAACTCTTGTAAAATCGTATTCATTTAATAAAACAAAATCTTGAATTTAATATACATACCCTAATCTAGAAGAATATCCAGGAAGGATAAAATGAGAAATTCATATATAAAAGAAAAAAATGCAGGTACGATATTCAATATTAGATTTTATAAAGAAGAAACAATTAAATTGGTACGGACACATTAGAAGAATGGAAGAAGGAAGACCTAAGATAATCATGGATTGGGAACCACAGGGAAGGAAAAAGAAGGGTAGACCAACTATTACGTGGATTCAGGGAATCAATGAAGCTAAGAGGGAATGGGAAATAGAATAAGATATATGGATGAACAGACAGGAATGGAAAAATGTGTTAAAACAAATGTGTAGTTAACTGTGAACATGGGTATCGGAAAAATGTATATTCATTGTAAAAGCCGGAATAATAAAAAAAACCTAATCTAACTTAACATAACCTAACCTAGCCTGCGCTAAAGGACAAAAAACTAACACAAAATATACGATTCGTAACGATTAATGTATTTAAACTCACCATATTGGACATAAACTGAACCTGTGTGGAAGTGAGAGGAGGCTACCTTAGTTTGTCTTATATACTCGTTAGATTAATACGATTTTACCTGCAGGCATAGATAAATAGTGACATTTACCTACACCTCTTGGTGGAAGTTAAAAAATATATATCTAAAAAAAATATTTGTATTTTACCGTATTATAATGATACATTCCGTTCCATTTAATTTTGTGTCCCTATGACAGCGCGACAGGCCTCGTCAGATAGCATTCATGTGTATAACATACCTTCAATATTAGGAGCTTCATCTTATCTCTCGACTGTTATTACGTTGGATACGAATAAAGGATTAACATTATTATTTTTACTATTGTGTATCTCTTCTTGTTTTAATCTTTAATGTTTTATGCAAATGCGGAACTATACATAAAACTTTAAAGAATAAAACAAGAAGCGATACTAGATTGAAGTTTTATAAAACATTGGCAGTTCGTGCATTACTTTATGGGAGTGAAACTTGGGTAATGACCAAAAAATTGCAAAGTAGAATACAAAGCACAAAAATGAACGTCCTTATAAGAACAAAAGGCTGCACAAGATTGGATCGGATAAAGAATGAAGATATAAGAATAGAGTTAAATATGTATCCATTGAATGATAAAATCAGAGACAATAGAGAGAAATGGTTTACACATGTAGAAAGAATGAAAATAACAAGATTACCAACACCAGCATTCAACTACAAGCCAAGAGGTTCAAGGAATGTAGGAAGGCCAGTGAAAAGATGGACAGAACAACTGTGAGGCGGAACAGGCAATTTTTGCCTGGCCGTCAAGTGAAGAAGAAGAAGAAGAAGAAGGTTATTATTATGTCCATCACTGTGGTCTCGGGCTAGCGTCGCTGCCTCGTACACAACGGGACAGGGTTCGATCTCAGTCGGTACATGTTTCATGGGTGAGATTTTCTCGGGGTTTGTTCCTCACCTATAAGACAAATGACAAGAAACTTTAAAGCCCAGCTCCCAACATCATCTGACCATAATAATCATTATTATTAATTATCATATTCGCCATATTTAGAGTGAATATGTGTGTGAATGGTGAGCTGCGTCTTAATATTGTGTTGTCTCAGAGGATGCCCTGCGTTGAGCTGATCACACATTCAGGGAGGCCCTCCATATCCTTGTGTGGTAAAAGAAAGTATATATATGTTTCATCGTTAAAATCCCTCTCCCGACAGGTCATGTCACTGTAAGGCCTGGTGGCATGTGGTATTTAAAAGTATTACAAGGTGAGAGGTTAAAGTGCGTTAATGGAGTGGAATTTTCATTATTATTACTGTTAGCCTCTAATCAGCCTTTTTCCTGATTACCAAGTGAATAGTGGCAAAGTATCTGAATATGTGAATTAGATGTGTAGGAATCTAAAAGAAAAATACTAGAAATGGAGATTAATAATAAATGTAAAAAAACAGAATGTATTACCACAGATAATAAAGGAATTGAAATAGTTAGATAACAATTTAAGAAAGAATATTTCAATACTTTCGCTCAGTATTACAAGATGGACCATCAACAATCCAAATACGTAGGGAAAACGAGCTATTAGAATGTTAAATTAATTATCATGGAGTTTAAATATTTTAATGAAACAAATGATAATTATATATAAAATATGAACATTATAGAATAGAGAGCTTGATGCTAAATGGGTAGGAGACTTGGACAATAAATTGTACACAAGAAAAAAAAAGAGTAACAATTACTTATAATTTTTGACGAGCAGCAACGACGACTTTAGAAATAAGACGGTTAATGAAATATATAAAGATGAAATAGAAGTTATCATTAAAAAATATATTAGAATGACACGTCTATACATGACCTACTAATAATGGAGGACTCCACCGTTGTGGTCTAGAGGTGGCGTGCTGCCTGTCACGCAGCGGACCCGGGTTCGATTCCCAATAAGGACAGGCTCGTGGGTGAGGTTTATTTCGGGTTTTTTCCTCACCTGTAAGACAAATGTCAGGAAGCTTAGGGTCCAACGGTCCCCAAAAATCATCCGGCCATCATCACCATCCTTTTCATTATCATCTATCATCGGTGTGGAAAGCAACGGGAAGCTACCACACCTATAATTCCCTAGTAAAGCTGCAAATCCCTCGGGTAGAATTACTATGGATGGAATAATGGAGGATGCAAAATTACTGAAGGAAGTATTACGATGGACACGAAATAGGATGCAATAGGAAAGGAAAAACAAATGAAAACTGGTAGAGAATGACGCAGAACATAATATCTGTTCTGCGTCATATTTTCTCTATCACAAAGGAAGATAGACTTTTTTCCACAGAGTTATTTTAATTCTGCCTTGACTGACGTTCTTTTACATGTCGTAAATATTCAACAAGGGACTTACTACTTTACGTTTCTTCCGAAGAACACTTCAGTCAAGAATTTTACGCTCTTAAAAATAATACCATAATTAAACGTGTTGAAGAATTTAAATATATTGGATCTATAATAGATAAATCTGGTCTTGTGAAAAATATATTATAAACAGAGTAAATTGTGCAAGGAAGGCGATTAGATCCATGAATGGTCTTTTATGGAATAGAAATTTGACCAGAAAAACAAAAAAAGAGATTATACAGACAATAATAGAAAGTACACTTACATATGGATCAGAAAGCTGGACAATAAATGAAAGGATGCAGAAAATAATCTTGGTGAGAAAAATGGATGGATTTCGGAGAAGTATGAGAATATCCAGGCTACAAAATATTAGAAATACATATATCAGACAAGAAATGGATGCACAAGAAACTGTTATCGAAATGATAACAAAGAGAGCTTTACAGTGGTATGGACATGTACAATGGATGTCGGAAGACCAGTGGCCTAAACAGGTGTTAAATTGGATGGTACCAGGCAGAAAGAAGAGGGGTAGAAGTAAAAGAACATGGTATGAGGGAATATATGATGCCATGATGAAGAGGAGTATGGAAGAGGGACAATGGGAAGATAGGAATCTCTGGAAAGCAGGAATCAAGAGCGAACTCCTGAAAGTGGAAAGCCTGTATTAGTGGATCTTAGTGTAGAAAATAATCGAACTTAGACGGGTTTGAACCGCGAGCCTTTGGAACCAAACGCGTTTTCCATTAAGTTCATGTAGTTCACTGTTATAGTTTTCTCTATTCATCTGTTTGTTAGTTTCTATTTAGTTTATTCTGTTTCTAAGCGCTTTGTAACAAAAACTTAATCTTTTCTTCTCTTTTAAAGTAAGAGACCACGTAAAAATAATAATTCATTACGAATTTGAAGTCCTATTTGAGTTGTTCATATTTTAATGTGAATGGAGTAACACACTGATGCTGTTACGCAATTACTGATACAGCAAGAGGACATGCAAATTGGTGCGTGGGAGCCAGATTGACATGGAACATAAATATTCAACAAGTTGTATGAAAAACTTGACAACATAACTGACTGTCAAAACTTTTCACTTCAGTTACTGTTTTCACTTTTACAGGCAAAATGCTGTTACGCCGACATGCAACTAATTATAGTCTCTAGTGATTTACACAGCAAGTTTGTTATTTTACATTTTACATTATTTACATTTTACATTACCACACCCTGGGCCCAGTACAATGATTTGACAATTTTCTTCAGGTCCTCTCGCTATAGTGGCAAAGGAAGTATAACGAATTATTATTATTATTATTATTATTATTATTATTATTATTATTATTATTATTATTAACAAGAAGAGATACTAGATTGACGTTTTATAAAACATTGGCAGTTCCTGCATTACTTTATGGGAGCGAAACTTGGGTAATGAGCAAAAAATTAATACAGAAGAACAAAAGGCTGCATAAGATTGGATCGGATAAAAAATTAAGATATAAGAACAGAGTTAAATATAGCCATTGAATGAGAAAATAAGAGAATATAGAGAGAAATGATTTACACATGTGAAAAGAATGAATGTAACAAGATTACCAAGAGCAGCATTCAACTACAAGTCAAGAGGTTCAAGGAATGTAGGAAGGCCAGTGAAAAGATGGACAGAACAGCTGTGAGGCGGAACAGGCAATTTGTGCCTAGCCCGTAAAGTGAAGAATTATTATTATTATTATTATTATTATGTTAAAATGTTCAAAATTATAAAAAAAAGAAATACTGTCATAAGAGAAAAAATGAATATTAGATATTCATTAGTGTATTATATACGATGTAAGCAATTAAATTGGATTGGGCATGTACGACGAATGCAAGAATAAAGGTTATCCAGAAAAACATTAGAATGGTGTCCACCTGGAAGAAGAAGGAAAGGAAGACCTCGAAACTCGTGGATGCAAGAAATAAGAACTGGAATGAGAAACAGAGGACTGAAGGGCACGGAGTGGATGGATAGAGACGAGTGGAGAAGGAAAATAAACATTTAGGCAGAGAAAGATGTGTAAACATTAAAAATCTGTATATAAATAAATAATTATGTTAAGATAGGTAGACACGTTTTTGTTATAAAAAAATATAGTATAATATATGACGTCAGTCAGTAATGTTAACTACAGTGAGGTATCGATCCAGTCAATGCTAAAATATTCATGGACACTGTAAATAGGGTTCAAAGTCAATACTGATTTAATCCTTCTTTTAAATATTGGAACAGGAAGATTCTTTATACCATCTGAAAGAGTATTGAACGTATTCACGATATCATCTCATAACTATTTCGTATTTTACTAAATTTACATTTATTTAAATATACATTATTTTCCTCGTATGATAGTTATTATATGGATGTGTCTATATGGCATAAAGAGTAGGGTGCGTGTAGGCAAACAGTTTTCGGATACTTTTGAAATCCACAGTGGGTTGAAGCGAGGAGATGCACTATCTCCTCTAGTATTTAATTTTGTACTAGAGCATGCCATCACATTTTTAGAGGATGAAGAAGGCCTCCAACTCAATGGTTATTAATAAAGCTGTTTAGTTTATGCAGATGATGTAGTACTATTGGGCGATAGTGAAGATGTACTAAAGGCCAACACGCACACACTATTAAGCAACACTAAGAAATGGAAGTAAATATCAATAAAACTAAGTATGTGGTCACACATAGAAATACATTATATAATGGAAATTGACAGCTAGTGACAAATGAGGGAAATTTTCAGGAAGTACCTGAATTTAAACACCCAGGAACAATAATCACAAATAGGAATAAGATGCACAAAGAAATTAAACATAGGCTCAATTCTGAAAATGCGTGCTATTATGCATTGTAGAGACTCTTGACGTCCCAACTCCTTTCAAAATACGTTAAACTGAAAATACATAAAACTATTATTCTACCAGTTATATTATATGAATGCGAAACATGGACCATTACTTTAAGGGAGGAAAGGTGATTACTAGTATTTGAGAATACATTTCTTAGGAAAATATTTGGACCAAAGAGAGATGAACAGACAAGTGAATGGAGAAGACTTCGTAACAGTGAACTACATGGTCTTTGTAGGAAGCCAGATATAATAAGAACAGTTAAGTCTCGTAGATTGCGATGGGCAGGACATGTGGCACGAATGGGGAATGAAAGACGTGCGTGGAAGCTTCTTGTAGGAAAACGAGAGGGAAAACGTCCAGTTGGTAGATCAAGAATGAGGTGGGAGAATAACGTTAACTATGATTTGAGGGGAGTAGATTATACACGGAATGATTAGAAAACATTAGCTTAGGATAGGGATGTATGGGAAGCTTATGTCTGTGCGGCCATGAACCTACGGGTTCGATAGTGCCAGTGAGTTAATTAGTTATGATGAGATACAAGCAGGTATATTTGTGTAAATTCTTTTTTATGTAAAGTAAACAACTAAATACGTTCATTGATGTCACAGTAAGAATTCCTAATTTTATAAAAACTGATTTACAGTGAGTTCTATTACTATTTCCGCTAATAATTATTCTAATAGCTCTTTTCTGTAGATTAAAAGTTTTCTTTAAATAATTATGTTTAACTCACAATAATATTCTATAGTTAAAATTACTGATAATATGACTACAATACATTATTAATAAATGTTTACTATCTAAGTTTTAAGTAAGGGCTTTCAACATAAATAAATTCATACTTAGTTTGCTAGTAATATGGTCAATATAGGATTTTCATCCTAAATCAGAGTCAAGAAAAATAGCTAAAAACTTAATGTATTCATCACGATGCCACGAGTGATTTCTAAATTATCAATAAATTCACGATTCACGAATTGAGGGGTGAATTTATTTAGAGAATTTGGAAATGAAGAGTGGCATTTGTTAGGACTGTTTAACGAATACAATTAAGCTGTTTACTCACAAATTATTATTTAACTATAGTTATTTTTAAATATTTATATATTCAATGTAAACGGCGATGTTTGAAAGCAAATGAGAAACGATTGGTACGCTTCATTTGCTTCTTTTGTTCATCACTGCATCCAGATCATATCTAATTTATTGCCAAAGGAGCGCAATGTTGTAAGAATGCACCCTAGTGGAGAAATTTATAACCAACATTATAGTTATTAATTAATTTCCGATGTCCTATTGTAAATATGTCAATTACATTTTTCTGGAACGTCATTTCCTGGAAAATAATTCGTTTAAGAAAGTGCAAACAGTGATTTCTTTTTTTTCTCTTTTTTTTTTGTGGTATAATCAATTGTTAGAAATGTTTTGCATGTGCTTTCTGTTGAAATTCATGCATTATATATACAATCTGGTAGCCGTATTTCTTAGAGAGTCAGTCACTGCAGAATAATGCTATGACCTATTCAGAATGTTAAAAAGGAGGTGCTTTCTTTATTATGATAAACTTTAGTTGGTAAATTCTGGGCGAAACACGACTGTGATTGGTTGTAAATAAAAAATCATTGAAATGTGATTGGTCATTGACTCACATTTGGGGGGGCATGAGTTAAATAGTCATCATAAACAAATCCGTTTTAGGTCATGTGGCCTGTGACGGCAAAACTACCAAATATGGTCTTGATCTTTGCACCGACCTTTTGGTCTTTCTTGTCCAGTTGGAATATATTGGAATGCTAATTTGCAGTCTATTTCTTTCCATTCTTCTCAGATGATTTTTGCACTTTTGTTGGTATCTTTCTATATCTTCATTAAAACACGGTACTCCAAGTTTTTTCTCTGATCCTTCGGTGAACCAGTCTATTAACTCTTAACAGTGATCGTAAGAAGCGCATTTGTCTTACTTTAAGTTTATGAGAATATCTTTTATTTAAAATCCAAATTTCAATTACGTATTTTAGATCAACTTTTGATGTGATATTATGTAACCTTAGTTTTGTATCTGTCCTGATCTGTTAACAAAATGTCTTTTTATTACCCCATTTTATTGTTTTTGTAATTTTGAATCAATATCACTCTTATGTTCTTCCTAAGTATGAGAAATCAGATACTTGTTCTATAATTTTTACCATCAATCTCAATTTTCACCCATTGCATGTTGTTTTCCAGACATTGCCAATGTTTTAGATTTTGAAGTGGAAATTTGATTATTATATTTGCTGGCATTTTTTAATAATTAACGTAATCTAGGCCTAATACATAAAAATGGATGTTTGTTTATTTGTTCGTACTTTATGCGCGGCCATACCGTTGATCCGATAGTGATGGGGCTATTTGAAAAAATGTTCAGGAGATTCCAGGGATGAACATAGGCTATAAGAGAGTTGTGATACTCAACTTCAACACTCTTAAAAATCGCCCTTTGTAGTGGAAAACGTGAAAAAAGTAGCTCTTTGGACGCTTAAACCTGCCTAAACCATAACAAATACACAAAATTAATGTACACAGAATTCAATATCTCAAAAAGCTCTATAAAAAAGTCCGCGACAGCATATGTTTATCTCTTACGGATAACTCACAATAACCATTTTTGTCATTCATTGATGCCAAGAAGATCGAGACAAGTACGTAGATTCCAGTGCAAGCATAGCAGCACATGGCGGTCATTCTTTTACGGATAACTCACAATAACGAATTTTTTCTTTTAGCTCATTTATGCTTAGAAGATCGAAATAAGTCGATTCCCCGGCAACACCGGGTAATCTTAAAATAATTACGATATGCATTTATAATCATTTTTCATTTTAATTATTCCAACTAATCATAAGATATGCATTAATTTTTATCTTTCAGCTTATTTATGCCAAGAAGATCGGGATGAGTAGATTCCCGGATAACGCCGGGTAAACAGCACGGAGTATCTAAAAATAATTACGATATAAGTTTTATCTCTAACTTATTTAACTAACATAAAACATTAATTTTCGTATTTCAGCTCATTTATTGTCAAGAAGATCGAGATACGTAGATTCCCGGGCAACGCCGGTAATCAGCACAGGTATCTAAAAATATAAATTTATAATTATTTTTCATTTTACTTATTCAACTAAACATAAAAGCACATTCATTTTTATTTATTTAGGCGTAGCAGTGCACGCCTGGTATTAGCTGATAGATTATATAATATATTATCTAGGATTTAAAGAGAGATCAGGGCTTGCTTGGTTCAGGTCAGGGGAATGGAAATTTTTAAAAAATAGCGACGATAACGATATGAGAATATGTCCAATGTGCGGAAGCTTTGAAGTAGAGATACATATATTAGGAAAATGTAACGATTTGGAATATTGAAGGCATCAGTTATTACCGGAAAGATTTCTAAATTCAAATCGTGAAAGATTGGCATGCTACAAGTTATTGGTAAGCCCAGAAAATTGGATAAACGTAGGTAGATTTCTGGATAAAACGCGGAAAATAAGAACAACACTCATTCATGAATAAATAAATATCTTAACGAATTGCAATAGGCCTACCATTAATTCTTAATAATTCTACATAACTAAGTTAATGTGTAATGTAATTATATTGTTATCTAATTGTAATATTATTGTGTTTTCTTTTTTGTTTTAAGTATATTATTACCAAACATCAACTTATTGTAACGGACTGTCAACAGCACGTACGGCTTACTGCCCGTGCGATCCATATTTGTAAATAACATAGTATGTATCTTACTTTTAGTCTAATGAAGTCCTTATGTATGTATGTATAATATATTATAATATGACTTTGTTTGAAGACGGTGTATTATGGGAGATCAGAGTGGTTGAAATTCAGATGTTAAAATGTAATTTACAACATTTATTGGCAGGAGCCGCCATCAGTTTAATGACCTGACCTCAGTAAATCAGATCAAAGCTCCATCTACAGTTATGGAGACGGAAGCTAGCGATTTGCAAATGGATTAAGCTTCAACTGAATTACTGCACGCAGTATCACCAGACTAGGTGATTAACTAATTAATTAACTTAATATTCATAATTCTAATTATATGACAACATATTGCGCCAATTATCCGATAATTAACTAAATTGGTACGCACTTAATTGGCATGGGCCGAGCTGCTTCCATTATGACATGCAATTTCGATTTAATATTTCATTATAATAAAAAAATTCCAGTAATATCTTATTTATACGAATTTCAGCTATACTCACAACGACACTGTCAACCATTAAATGCCCGTCACCGTGGCGTAGTCGGTAGAGTCCCTACTTTCTACTCCGGCGACCCGGGTTCGATTCCTGGCGGGGTAGAGATTTTAAATCTCCACCTTGGGTCTGGGTGTGTTTCCTGTCCTTCTGCCTTTGTGAGAATTAAAGAAAGTCAACAAACAGGTAAAACAAAAAAAGGTAAAACAAGAAGAAAAACCAGTATAAAAAAAACAAAAAATGCATAACCTACCTTCAAATTTATCTCAGAGAAGCGCTGTGATGTACCGAGACCGTGTCTAAAAATCATGCGCAATTTTTAACTGCAAGACAAAAAAATCATAGCCAGAATTCAGCAATTGCATCCACTCTGCGAAGCGGATGGACTCCCTGCACGGGTAGAGAGGAGTGCAGTGAGGCGGGACGTGGCGTTGACGGTAGGTTGTGAGGGTTATTCAATCCGCCAATTCGGTAGTTGTATTACTTCCCTGAGTTTAAATGGGAAATTAGGCGCTGGATTTTAGTGCCATGCAGTTAAAAGCGGCAGATAACTTTTTTGGACACAACTTAAATACATCACACGCTTCTGAGGGAGAAATTTCAAAATAACTTTAGGCGTACGATACAATGGTTGCCATTAAGATTGTCAGAAATATTATGGTCCAGATAATTTTGAAAATGTCTTTCTTTCTTTACCTTGTATCCTGTCATTACTAGTGTCTCTTATCACTGATACACTTCTTTAATTCTCAGGCAGAAGTAGGCTAGCAAACTAAGACATACGAATTATTAAGATAAGCAGGCTAGCCAACTAAGGCATAAGAATTATCGTCATTGATCCCGTATTTTCTGGACATAATACAACAATGCCGGACATTCCTCCTCAAACCATTTCTTGTTTTGCCTCTTTTTAAATAACCTACGCATTTTGATGCTGAACATTTAATAAAACATTTTAATAATACAAGAACAAGGACAAGAGTCCACCGCTGTTCTCGAGGTAGCGTTCTGCCTTGTCACGCAGCGGGTCCGGGTTCGATTCCCGGTCGGGACAGGCTCTCATGGGTGAGTTCTTTCGGGGTTTTTCCTCACCTGTAAGACAAATGTCAAGAAGCTTAGGGCCCAACGATCCTCGAAAATCATTCGTCCATCATCATCATCCTTATCATTATCAATCATCATCCTTCACCGGTGCGGAAAGCAACGGGAATCTACCACACCTACAATTCCCTAGTAAAGCTGCAAAGCAATGCATGAAAATGCAGTGAAAGACCTGCCCTCGGACAGAATTACTATGGATGGATGGGCAAGAAATCTTATGCCTCAGTTGGCTAGCCAGCTTGTAGTAAATAATTAAGAAGTGTGTCCATGATAATAGATACAGATAGGCCTACTGAAAGGGACCTCTCCCTTTGTAGTCACTTTTACATGTCTCGCGTCATTCAGCACTTACAGGACCATGCCATATTGGCAGAAGAATTTAAACTCTAATCACACACATAGCTTTTGACCATGTAGGGACATGGATGACCTCCCTGGACGAACAGCCCAATGCCAGGAGCACCTGCGAGATATGGAGGGTTTCCGTGGATGAACAGAGTAATGCCAAGAACATCTCCGAGACAAAACGAACATTTAAGACAAGACACACAATTCATTCATACATTCATAATAAATTTAACATTTTCCAATACTGTTATTTTAACACAGTTCCAATAATGGATCATATTATAATATTATAATGATATTGTGAAAAGAAAAATTAATGTCTGAACCAGGAATCGAACCGTGAACCTCTAGTTCTCCAAACTAGTGTGCAGCCCAGTACACCACTCCAGACCTGGCACAAACATTAACAATTCTTTCCACATATACAAATCTATAATTCTCGTTTCGTCCGCTGTCAGGTAGGTGTCACAACCATCGCCAACGGCCGGCGTCGTTTAAAAGTATCTATATTTGACTATTTAACTCATGCCCCAAATGGGAGTCAATGACCAATCACGTTCCAATGATTTCTGTTTTACAACCAATCAGAGTCGTGTTTCACCAAATATTTATCAGTGTTATAATTACCATATTAAAGAAAGCTCCTCCTTACAATATTGCGTTCCTTTGGCAATAAATAGTATGATCTGGTTGCAGTGATGTATAATAGGAGAAGTAGAAGCGTACCTATCGTTTCTCATTTGTTTTCAAACATCGTCGTTTACATTAAATATATAAATATTTTAAAATAACTATAGTTAAATAATGATTTGTGAGTAAACAGCTTAATTTTATTCGTTAAATAGTCCTAACAAATGCCACTCTTGATTTCCAAATTCTCTAGATAAATTCACTCCTCACTTCGTGAGTCGTGAATTTATCGATAATTTGGAAATCACTCGTGGCATTACTTATGAGAATTTTACACCACCACTTTTATAAGCAGTAAACGATGTTATTTAACATTTTCCAATACTGTTATTTTAACACAGTTCAAATAATGGATCATATTATAATATCATAATGATATTGTGAAAATAAATGGCGTAGTGGGCTGCACACTAGTCTGGAGAACTAGAGGTATACGGTTCGATTCCTGGTTCAGACATTAATTTTTTCTTTTCACAATATCATTTTAATATTCATAATCAAGGAGGCGAATATGAAATTGATGCTTATGATGGCCTGATGGTATTCCGAGAATTTTTGGGCCTTAAAGTATTCTGATTTGTGTCTTGCAGGTGAGGAAAAATCCCGAAAAAATATCACTCACTTGTCAGTAAACTTGTCCCTACATGGGAGCTGCGTCTGAGGCGTACAACTAAACCACAACGGTGGACAATATGAATGCTGTAACTATAAATTAGACGACCCGGATTTATCACAGACCTAAGATGAGGTGGACATTTTCTTCATTTGTCTCGAGATCTTGACTCCAATAAGCTTCGTAAATTCGATCAGAATGTAGAGTTAGCTACTTTCACCTTCTTGTCGATTCTATTGAGCTTGAGGTTATCATGTTTGTCTGGTCGGAGTTTATGGATTTTTAAGGATGTAAATAACTGAGTTAAGTCTCCATTCGGAATAAATTTAATTCAGGGTTTCGTGTTGTATATTTACTGTTCCTAATTTTTTTATAGATATTATATTTAATTCAATAAATCTAGAGTAAATTAAAATACATTATAAATATTGTCTCATTCTCGTGTGCAGTGGTTCGATGTCACGGAAAAGTAAAGAAGAATAACATTAGTTTAATAATAGTCGTATTTTTCGTAAGATGAAAGTAATCGTAAAATAATTTTAATGAGATCGTAGTTGATAATGAAGGAAATTAAACGATTTAAGTTTTATCTGGAAGTGAAAGTTCATAAAGGAATTCCAAACTATAGAAGTTGGGACAGTTTTCCTACAAGAAATTGACTTCAGGGAATATGACGATATTTTAGATAAGTTTATTGGATTTTACGGTCTTTCCCGAGGGTCTCAATGGACAACTTATATGTCCTAATTCAAAATTTAGTGAAAGGAATTTCATGATAAATTCTCATTACAAATATTTAATTATATTTCATAATTTTGATAGCTTGTAATGTATTCTGAACAAAATACAGATGTCGGTATTCCATACCCAGTTTTGAATTTTATTCATAAATAAAAAATAGAAATAGACTATTACAGTCTAATTCTTGCAACAAAAAACCTCTCAATTATCCTGGAATTTCAGTACATATAAGAGTCTCTCAAGATAATCAAATCCTAGGTTATAATTATTTTATTATTATTATTATTATTATTATTATTATTATTTATTATTATTATTAAATAACTAACTCACTGGCACTATCAATCCCGTTGGTTCATGGCTCCGCGGACAAAAGCTCTCCATACATCTCTATCCGGAGCTAATGTTTTCCAATCATTCTCTGTATAATCTACTTCCTTCAAATAATGGTAATGTTATTCTTGGCCTATCTACTGGACACTTTTCATCTGGTTTTCCTACAAGGAGTTTCCATGCCCATCTTTCATTTCCCATTTGTGCCACATGATCTGCCCATTGAAGTCTATGAGACTTAACTGTTCTTGTTGCATCTGGCTTCCCATAAAGAGCATGTAGCTCACTGTTATGTGGTCTCTCCATTCGTATGTTCATCTCTCTTTGTTCCAAAAATTTTCCTCAGAATATTATTCTCAAAAACTCGCTAGATTTTCTTCTTCTTCTTCTAATTATTATTATTTTGTACTTTCTCTATCAGCTCTATATTGTGTTATAGATTTAACTACAGATAATTCATCAAATAAAATAAATAATAATTATTAAATTAATATTATGTGTTATATCATCTATATGTATATATATATATATATATATATATGTATATAATTATGATTAAAAACTGCAGATGCCTTTTATTGGCCTATCTACCATTGATAACATATTTGGTTTAAACCACATAAATAAGAAAATGTCCATCCTCCAACAACCGATATTTAGTGACTTAGAGAAAGCGTAGGACAATGTGCCCCACTGATTAAATTATAGGAAGTTTTACGTACAATAGCAGTAAGTAAAAACATCCAGGCAATAAAAAAGTAATTACTTATTCTATCTCTGGAGTAAAAATGGATAAAACTATTACATCAAGTTTTGGAGTTACTAAAGATTTATTAAAAATTATTATTATTACTATTATCGTTATTATTATTATTATTATTATTATTATTATTATTATTATTTTTATTATTCTATCTATCTTCGGATTTTTACAGCTGCTGCCGTCTTCCCGTGCCAAACCTCCGAAGCCTACCATCTTGGGCATCTTCGATGCTTAGCCCTCTAGCTTGCATTACTGTCTTCAAGTTTTCCTTCCATGTTAACTTTGGTATTATTATTATTATTATTATTATTATTATTATTATTATTATTATTATCAATTAAACCCAGCCAATTTACACTCATTTTTTAGATCTAATCTGCCAGTCACAAGCTAGGAAAAATGAGGAGTGAAGGAGGAGTAACGCCTCCTTAAAAAAAAACAAGGTTCATCTGGCCCGGATGAGAGTAAGTACCTTATGAGGGCTCCTTGCCAGAATACGGGTAGTCTTGTAGGGAGACGTTCGTTCGTCAAAGACTACAGGAAGAAAACTTTGAACAAAAATTACCTGGCCCTCCGGGTTGGGGGCTATAATGGTGGAAAAATGAACTATGCTAAAAAAAATGTGAAGAATACAGGCAGGATTAACTATCTAAGATAATATTCAATTTTGAAGCGTGAGGCAACATAATAAAATTGAGACCGAAAGAACAGTGGATGCAAGGCGTGCACAGGAGTGTGGTGCCGAGAGGATTAACAGAAGATGATACAGGGAATAGGGATATATGGAGGAGTAAAATTTACAATGGGTTATAGGAAAACTACTGTATTGTAGAGAAATTCCTAATAAAATGAATTATTTTAATTTTAATTACATTGAAAGGCGTGTGTATAATCTCAGGGTAGTTAGTCCTTGTTGCTAATTGAATATCATATAAGGAAAGGACGCTTTTGTTTTAGGTGCAGAATAGTATATACGTGCACTAAGTACAGCTTACTTTTCTTAAAAAAAAAAGATACTTAGTAGTCGTCACAGGTATTATTAAGTCCTGTCTCTCTTTCTCTCGCTGTTCCTTTTCCTCTCTCTATCTTGAATAAGTACAATAATAAGAACAAAGAGTGCACATTCAGTTTTCCTGGTGTCAAAACATTTTGTAAGTTTCTTATAAACTTATTAACTTAAGTAGCGCTAAAGTTCCTCAGAGGTGCAACTGAAACAGACTTTCCTAAAAGCAGGAGGCTTGAAAATGGAGCGTAGGAAGTTATGAACTACATTTACCAAGTATATAACGCACTAAAATCTTTTAAGAATACTATTATAATAACAGTTACGCTCAGATGTTTTTAGTGTACTATTTTATATGCATACTAGAACCAAATTATTACATGCTTTAACAATATAATCACTAAATGTTATTGAATACCCGGCGTGCGCTGCTACTCCTAAATAAATATTAGGCCTAATGTGTTTTACCACCAGCCATGCGCTGTTATGCTTGCCCGGGAATCTGCTTATCCCAACCTTCTTGGCATCAATAAAAAACAAAAATGGTTTTTGTGAGTTATCCGTAGAAGATAAACATATGCTGTTGCGGATTTTTTTGTAGAGGTTTTTGAGATATTCGATTCTGTGTAGAATAAATTGGTGTATTTATTATGGTTTAGGCAGCGTAAGCCGTTTAAGGGTGAAAATATGGACTTTATTTCACGTTTTTCACTACAAAGGGTCATTTTTAGGGTGAAGGCGTTGAGAATTACAACTCTCGTATAGCCTATGTTCGTCCCCGGAATCTCCTGAACATTTTTCAAAAAGCCCCATCTCAATCGGATGAACGGTATGGCTGAGCACGCATGCCTGGGAATCTACTTATCCCGATCTTCTTGGGATCAATGAAGACAAAAATGGTTATTGTGATTTATCATAAGTAATGCCACGAGTGATTTCCAAATTATCGATAAATTCACGACTCACGAAGTGAGGAGTGAATTTATCTAGAGAATTTGGAAATCAAGAGTGGCATTTGTTAGGACTATTTAACGAATAAAATTAAGCTGTTTACTAACAAATCATTATTTAACTATAGTTATTTTAAAATATTTATATATTTAATGTAAACGGCGATGTTTGAAAACAAATGAGAAACGATAGGTACGCTTCTACTGCTTCTTTTGTTTATCACTGCAACCAGATCATACTATTTATTGCCAAAGGAACGCAATATTGTAAGGAGGAGCTTTCTTTAATATGGTAATTATAACACTGATAAATATTTGGTGAAACACGACTCTGATTGGTTGTAAAACAGAAATCATTGAAACGTGATTGGTCATTGACTCCCATTTGGGGCATGAGTTAAATAGTCCGTAAAAGATAAACATATGCTGTAGCGGACTTTTTGTAGAATGTTTTGAGATATTCAATTCTGTGTACATTAATTTGATGTATTTTTTATTATTTTAGGCAGAGTAAGCCATTTAAGCGTCAACATAGGGACTTTATTTCACGTTTTTCACTACAAAGGGTGATTTTTAGTGGTTAAGGGGTTGAATATCACAACTCTCTTATAGCCCATGTTCATCCCGGGAATCTCCTGAACATTTCGCAAAAAAAACATCAAAATCGGATCAACGATATGGCCGCGCATAGAATACGAACAAACAAACAAACATTAATGTTTATATATTAGATAGTTACTTGTATATACAATGATCTCATAGTAGCCCTCCCGCTCTAAATCCTTGGATTCAATTACATTTTTCGGGCGATGACAGTTTGAGCACACTCCTCTTTCAGAGTAGGAAACGATTCCATCTCACAGAGATATATGCTAAATTAAAGAAATCTCGGATATCAGAAACAAATCTGAAAAATCTCTGGTATAGATTAACTGTTGCGATTAACTTCGGGGGATTCTATGCCACCATCTCATCTACATATATTAAAATTATAAAACATGGAAAAACACACAATTTATTGTGGCAATATGTGAATAACTACCTGAGAGAAATACCGGTATATATGTTGATTTTTTCGCAAAATAAGTGAGAAATGCCTTAAAGTGATGTGAAAAGTTGAGCTCCAATCAGCATATTTGCAGTGTAAAACATGTATTAGTCGTTGCTCAGAGAGTGTAGCCTACTTATCATAAAAAAATGCTAAGAAACAAGTGAACGCTAAACTAATCTAGTGTACTAACTAGCTCATTTTCTCACCCTAACTCGCCCAAACTAAAACTAACTTATCCATCTAACACTAACTTGCCTATTTTCTAACCCCACTAATGTAGTAGACTCCTGAGATAGAGTGAGTAAACATGTTGTCATTTGGTTCTAGCGGAAACATGTGTTATCACATTGACCAACATGATGCTGACAGTTACTTGTTATCCGATCGAATATTCACTGGTGGCACTTTGACATAGAATAGCCTAACCTCGAAACAGATACCAGGCCGTACTGAACGAACAAAATAAAAAAAATATGCTATATTTATTCACCTGTTAGCATTACAGTCTGTATATGTGGAACAAAAATCGAGAGGGGAAGCGAAGAGTAAGATAGTCTATTCGAACGTTATACTATGATCCTGATATAAATATATGTGGTGGACCGTTTCGTTATATGCTTGGCTAGCACGCGCGCCTGACTTGACAGGATTCTTGGTTCTAATCCTGGGGTTCCAGATGGTGGTGGGTCATACCTGCTACTCTCGATTCCCGAATTTCTTCCCATCAACATTCTCCATTCTCCATTCCCTCTCCTTTATGTCATTTCTAATTCATTCATTTCAAATCACCCTTCACCTCATTTAATATAAGGAGCAACAGTTTGATTGGCATCCAAGGTGTTGTAAATGTTTGGTTGCGGGGATCTAGTGGGGTCACTAGGGTACTGTCACATGACTCCGAACTTCAACAATATAAAAGGACAGAAGGGGCCAACGAGAGAATTGTATTCCCTCCTCGCGGGCATGGGCCCAATCCAAAAATGTCGAAATGGTTCATGAGGGAAGAACCTGGTGTTTCGTACCCAGAAGACGACTTGCAACTCACCTAAAAGTGTAGAATAGACTTAATTCCATTCATCCATAATATACTGGGATAGCGGCATAGATATTTCAGGCCGCTGTACTGAGAGCAGTCTGCCTGCCCAGTCCGAATAAATAAGTAAAACTAAACTAAAATATATGTGGTGAAAAGTAGAACATTAACCCTTAAATTGGCAAAACACAAATTTCTTCTCTTAGTTATTTGAATGTGGCGGACCGCAGTGAAAAGGAATCTTGTATAACTGTTATTATTAGATATATTGTATAATTATACACACATTATGTGGTTTCATTTTATTCGTTTTCTTCTGATTTATTAAAAATATTAAATTAACTGAACCGACTGATGTATCCAAAAGGATACATTATGAATTTAAGGGTTAAAGTGGCTGGGACAAACTTTGGCCTATATGGATGCGAAACATGGACTCTTACTTTAAGGGAGGAAATGAGATTACGAGTATTCCAGAAGAAAGTTCTTAGGAACATTTTTGGATCAAAGAAGATGAACAGACAGGTAAGGTGAATATAGATGACTACATAACAGTGAAATACCGGGTCTTTATAGGAAGCCAGATATAATGAGAATAGTTAAGCAGGACGTAGGGAATTTATCTTCTCAGATGCCTTTAATTGCATCTTGTTTAATAATTTCTAATTTTGCATTATGTGGCATGCCTTTTTTGGCAGGGTTTTATTCTAAAGATTTAATTTTGGAAATGGTTTCATTAAGATATTTAAATATCTTTGGTTTTTTTCTTTTTTATTTTTCTATACGATGGGAAATGAAAGACGTGCATGGAAGCTTCTTGTAGGAAAGCCAGAGGGGAAATATGAACTCTGCATAGGGATGTATGGAGAGCTTATGTTCGATAGTGCCAATGAGTTTGAGGACAAACTTTAACACGAAATCAAACTTCCGGGAGGAAGTAACCTGAAGAACAATCCAGTTTATAAGAGGCCTCTGGGAAGACAAAGTCTCCAATGACATGCAAGCGAACAGTGGTGTTTTCATACTAGAATAAAGTATTAACTAACTAACTCACTGGCACTGTAGAACCCGTAGGTTCATGACAGCGCGGTCATAAGCTTTCCACACATCCCTATCCTGAGATGTTTTTCTAGCATCCCCTATATAATCTACTTCCCTCAAATCATGTATAATGCCATTTTTCCCACCTAATTCTTGGTCTACTAACTAGCCGCTTTCACTCTCGTTTTTCTAAAAAAACTTCCATGCCCCTCTTTCATTCCCCATTCGTGCCGCAAGTCCTGCCCATCGCATTCTAAGAGACTTAATTATTATTATATCTGGTTTCCTATAAATACCATGTAGCTTACTTTTATGATGTCTTCACCATTCACCTGTCTGTTCTCATCTCTCTTTGGTCCAACAATTTTCCTAGGAACTTTATTCTCAAATACTCGTGATCTATCCTCCTCTCTTAAAATAAGAGTTCATGTTTCGCTTGTATATAATAATAATAATAATAATAATAATAATAATAATAATAATAATAATAATAATAATAATAATAATAATAATAATAATAATAATAATAATAATAATAATAATAATAATAATAATAATAATAATAATAATAATAATAATAATAATAATAATAATAATAATAATAATAAAATGAGATCCCACTACAAACCTAAGGAACTTTTAGGGTAGTAGGAGGTTAACACTCCCACCTATATAGGCAATTCGTATGATATGTAGTCAGGTCGTTAGCCCTGTGTGAATGCACCTTCACTCCCAGAAGATACTCATTTCAGTTAGAGTCTGAGTCAATTCCAGGGTCATGGTGCTACCAAAGGGCGAAGACCAGTTTAAAATCCTGAACCCATAGGGACTCGAACCCCCAACTTTCCAGCTTATAACGCATTTCCTTAAGTAACTATGTTGATGGTATGAATAATTAAGATGATGATGATAATAATAATAATAATAATAATAATAATAATAATAATATAAATAATGACAATAATAATAGTTTTATTTAAACTGGCTGAGTTCAGGCCTTCCTTAAGGCCTTATCTCCCATTCAACCAGTGAAGTAAGGTATATAAAACGCATTTTTATACTATAATTACATTTCGAACTAAAATTTAATACTAATAACATAAAGCCATCCTTGGAGATACTGCTTCTTTTTCGTAGCGGAGGGATTGCGTGCCCTGTTTGAAGCTAAAGATATGGTTTATCTACGACGAAAATCGCCAGTGCAAATCATACTGGAATCAAAGCTGGTACTGGAAACATCATGCTACTATGGTTAATGATACTTCATACCGCGATTGATCCTGCCTACATTGTACGTCTGCTGCAGTTCATCACGGCATCCTAGACGTAGTACTGCAAACGACTATCAATAAGTTGTTGACGTTTTGACTTGTAGTCCTTCGTGTGCTGCGATTGGCCGCATCAATTTTTTTTCAGTTTTCGTCTCGGCCAATCACATCCGCGGATTCTACAGCTGGTTAGCAAATTCCTTGTTAGGGCGTGGCCCTAACACGGGCTGATCCTTGTGTTCTTTTGTGTTTTTGTGTATAAAAATCGAGTGAAGTGCTATCAAGGTAAGTGGAGTGGATACAATAATTATTATTGTGATATCTAATCTTATTCTTTGGTGACAAGTGTTCAGTGCTTTTGTGTATAGTGTCCAGAACTAAGACTTGGTATTACCAAGCACAATGGCTGCTATGCCAAAGTCTGACGGGTCTATGGATCCAGTAAGTGAGGATGTCGGACCTCTCATACTCTGGGAAGACTCCGCGAATAAATTTGAAAGGTTTGTCCACAAGTATGGATATGACAAAAAACCCGAATTAAAAGAATTGCTGTCCACTCTTAGTGGAACTTTCTTATTGGTTATAAATTTCATGGGTACTTTCCCAGGCTATGAAAGGTCTGAAGAAGCTCGTGATTTCACGTCTTCTGCATTAGATCGATTGAATAAATTGATAAAGGATAATGAACCAGGCCAACAAACGTTTGAAGCTATGCTTAACGAACTCAAAGGAGATTTATTAGAGATTCGCACTACTGCGCTCTTCTATTCCTCCGTGAATCGCAAAGAAAAGAGCAACATACCTTCAACTAGCAGTGATATGGACACCAGTGAGCAGATGACCACTGAGGAGCAAATGCTCACTGACGACCAGTCAACTGCTAGTGGAAAATCTCCAAAACGGAAAAAAAAAACAGAAAGAAAAAAGAAAAAGTACCGACATTAGTCGTAAAGAAAACAAAAGTTGATTCTTCTAAACCAAAAGAACCCATACTACTGGGCAAACCCACTAAAGAATTTGTACCTATACATCCAGATAATCGATCTACAGAGTCGCAGGAATCACGAGTTGAGGTTCCAGCAGTGCCTATTAACAATAAATTTTCAGTTTTAACTGACATTCCAAATTCCACTGCAGGAACATCCTCAGAGATGGTCCCTCCTCAAGCTACTGGTCCTACTATGGTTACACCTACTGCTACTCCTTCAGGTAATGCTGTCCAATCGGAGCAAAGACCCCCACCAATTACTGTTATTGGTCACGGGAATTTGTTCCGAATAAATAAAGAGTTGAAATCACTAATTGGCGACCAACTAAAGTGTGTTGTTAGTATTCCTGAAGGAATACGCTATTATGCACGTTCATTGGAGGATTTCTTCAAGTTGAAGGAGTATTTTAATTCCCTAAATAGGGAATACTATACTTTTCAACTGAAGAGAGATCTTCCTTTGAAGGTGGTGTTAAAGAGACTGCCGGCAACTGTAGACCCAGACGAAATTAAAGAGGAAATCCTCTCGCGTTGGGTTTCCCAGTTAAAGATGTAAAGCAGATTATAAAAACCGAAAATAATTTGGCCATACCCCTTCCCATCTATATATTGGAATTAGAACGCAATAGTAAAGCGTTGGAAATTTATGATCTAAAGCGTCTCTTATACACTGTTGTAGCCATAGAACCATATAGACCTAGGGCTGGACTTAAGCAGTGTTACCGGTGCCAGTCATTTAATCATACCTTTCCTGCCTGTAATCGGGCTCCTCGCTGTGTTATCTGCGCTGGGCCTCACGGACACAAGGACTGTACCCTAAAGGCCGAAGCGCGGAGAGACACAACTTTGCTAAAATGTGCAAATTGCAAGGAGTCCGGTCACCCGGCGTCCTATAGAGGCTGCCCTGCTTTCAAGGCGGCCCTTGAAGCTTATAGCAGGGTAGCTAAACCCATCCCTAATCCAAAAGAGAAACCATCCACAAGTGATCCTGTTCCAAATCCAACTATAACTACAACTCAAAAAAAAGACCTTCACTTCTGTGAAGGCCGATCCAAGAGTTTCCTTCACCCAAGCTCTACAGACTGGTACTGCTTCCAGAACAACACAAGAGAATAGCACTGCTAAAGTAAAGGGCCAGCAAATGCTAATAGGTAGCTTAAGTGCTCGTGGGGAGGAAATTCTCCGGGACGTTCAGCCTTTATTGGCTGAACTGTCTAGTCCCATGGAGCGTTTCATCTTCATGAGCCGACTGGTTAACCTGTGTTTTACGGGTTAACCTCAAAAGGAGAGACCATCCACATAATAGTGCGAGACCGCTCGCTTTGAGAAGTGTGGGTCACTCTACGCTGTCCGGCTTTCGGACTCTCTGCTTGCCGGCGGCGTAGTTTATGATGCCTTCTTACAAGTATAGTGGTTTGCACTATTATTCTGGTATAGACCTGTTAGATAAAATACATTGTCACCAAGGGCTGAGGTTACATAATCCACAACCACTACTTGATAGCCAAAAAGGAATTTGCTGCCAAGTTTATCCCAGTGGGGAACAGTATGCAGCACACTGGACGGTGCAACGTCACCGTCAACAATCAGTCAGTCCAGTGCAAATCGTCGTTATAAGCGCTCGCCTTGTTTTTTTATGTGGTTTCTCTATAACGATGAGCGCTGGCGCGAGCATTCTACGCTGACGTGATGCGTCGTATATTTGAAATTTGAATTCCGGACGTAATTTGCCGACGTTTCCAAATAAAACAGAAACTATTATCCGTACACATTTATGCAAATGCTAAAAACAAACGAAGATATTATTACAAAATGTCGGCAAAACAGCGCTTATTTTGTAACTTCAGCAAATTTAACGACTAAATGTTAATTAGATTTGTTTCAAATCATCGAATTCTGTATGATATGAGGATGATTTCTAATAACATAATATCTGGTGTGAAAAGTTAGAACTATTTTTATACAGCTGTTTCATATGTATATTTATTATTGTCTGTACTTTATTAACCACACAGAAAACCCAATATAATAATAAATTAAATATTAATATATGATGCATGATATGTAAAAATTGTACGTTTACAGTATTCGGCATTGTTAAACTTACTCGTATTAAAATAATTTATATGAACTTTGTTTTGTTATGGTAAAGTTTTGTTAATGTTGAATTACGTAAGTTCATTTTCGACTTACACAGAAACTATACTCAATACTCATAGAGAACCCCGGGATAATCAATCAGCTGACTTTAAAAAAAAAGTCGAGTGAAGGACCACAGAGCACAATAACTGACAATACAATACTTGGAAGAACGATGTATCCTCCATGTGAAAGTGAAACCAGTATCACGCCGAGAGTAAAGCGCCGACGCTATACCTCGGGCGTAACACGCTGTATAATAAACCAAAGCTCAAGAGCTATGTCGGTGTCATAGTTGCTAGTATATCTAACTTTGCCGGATAGGTCAAACCTAGGGGCAAGAAAAAATGTCTCAAACTTCTTATTGAGTTTGACGGGTGGCCCCTCCTCTGAAACAAAGCCTCGGAATGAAGATAAATATTGGAATCAGACTAAAGCAATGAAAATGGCCTATATGGTAAGCGACCAAAGAATAGATGGTTGGATGATGTAAAAGAATGTAATCAAGATTTGTTGAAGTTGAAGAGAAAGCTACGGACAAAGGCAGATGTTGATAAAGACCAAGGCCAATCTTGGGTTGTAGTGGCATTGCTGATGAAGATGAATAACATAAAAATGCACTTAAATATAAATAAATATAATTGTTTTAAATATTACAGTATTTATAACAAATACGGATAGGCCTATAAATACTTTGTGAGTTATCAAATAGTAGTAGTAGTAGGACTTTATTAGACAAAAAGTAAGATATTTACAATATTATTTACAAATATGGGTCGCACGGGCAGTAAGCCGTACGTGCTGTTGACAGTCCGTTACAATAAAGTAATAATTGCTACTAGTGTGAAGAAAAATAAACAAGAAAAAAGAAAGCAATAACATTACAATTACATAAAGAAAACGCAATAATATTAGAATCAAATAATAGCACACTAGCATTATACACTAAAAAAACAATAACATTACAATTACATAAAGAAAACACAGTAATATTACAATTAAATAATAACACAATAGCATTATACATTAATTAATATATATATATATTATTATTAATAATTAATGTTATTGCATTTTGATAACATATATTTATTCATGAATGAGCGTTGTTCTTATTTTCCGCGTTTTGTCCAGAAATTTACCCAAGTTTATCCAATTTTCTGGATTTACCAATAACTCGTAGCATGCCAATCTTTCCCGATTTGAATTTAGAAATCTTTCCGGTAATAACCGACGTCTCCAATATTCTACATTACATTGTCCTAATAATGATAGTACGATAAAAAGTGACATTTCATTAGTCAATTTTTGCTTAAAAGAAAATATTTACCTGCAACTTCTAAATTTCAATGTTAGCAAATTTCAGTAACGAGAAACGAGATGCGAATATGCTCTATAATGTGATATGTTTATTATTACAGCATCCCAAGACAGAGTTCAACGAAATAATAACAATAATAATTTAAATAATAATAATAATAATAATAATAATAATAATAATAATAATAATAATAATAATAATAATAATAATAATAATAGCTTTACTTTACCTGGCAGAGTTAGGCCTTACAGAATTTTCTACCACTCAACCAAGTTAGCAAATGTAGGATTTTTATGAATGAGAACAAACCCGATTAGGTTTAAAAGACTCTGGTTGAATTGAATACACTAAGAAAAACCGAGAGGGAAAAGGCATTTAGAAGACAAGAGAGAATGTATTAGAGGGATAGAAACGGAGAGAGTGAAAGAAAGAAGGATAGAGAGATATTTGCTTCCTACACAATCAGTTTCTTGTGATCGTTTATTTTAATTGCTTTACAATGATTGCATTTGCAAGTATATAGTTTAACAGAATCCACTGCGAAATAAATTATTATGTCACAGAGAAGAATCGTTTTCTCCCGATGTAGGCACCCCATTGTCCCATTTTAAAGAAAGGGGAGTCTGGAGAGAGAAAGTAAAAAAATCCCTCCTTATTATCCTCTGAAAAGGGAACTGTAGCCCATGGGAAAAAATAGGATCATCTTTAAACTTTCACAGAACATTAGTTTCTGTGATAAAAAAATACGTGTGATGTTGAATTTGCAAATATTTCCGAACGAAAATTGAGGGGTATTAACGTTTGTAAACTTCGGTTATGTTCACCTTGTATATATACATACGCGTAAGGTATTAATATGAAATGATCATATCAGACACGTTGACATAGTTCCAGAACATATCTTATTGGCACGGATGGCGGTCGCGTAGGATTCAGATGGAATTTCTTTAAATTAACTTTACGCATATTTCAATACTTTCAAAATTCATACTGAACCACTCTTGAGGTTGTTTTGTAATACGTTAAAATGACAAAATTAGTACCTGAAATATCAGTCGTCCTTAACATTAAAATTAATTAAAATTGTGTAGGCCTTTCAGAACTACTTGTTCCATCTTCAGCAGCTGGATTGGTGAATTAGTTCCCGAGATATTAAAATTAAAATTCATTTAAACTGTGTAATCCTTTCAGAACTACGAGTACTTGTTGCATCTTCAGGAGCTGGATTGAAACTACAATCCAGTTGCTGAAGATGGAACAAGCAGTTCTGAAGGCCCTACAAAACTTTAATGTTGATGACTATTAATATCTCAAATACTAATTTTATTGTTTTAACTTATATTTACGCATGTTTACACAAGATGTCTAAAATAACTTTATTTATTTTACAACAAATCAGTGATTGCAAACAAAAATTTGCTGCTAATAAAGCCTCTCTTCACAATTTATTTTATTACTCAGTTCTTTATATACTCGCTGACGGTATCACTAAGAATATTTTCTTGTCTTCGCCCTTCAGATCTCCTAAGTGGTTCGCAACCCAGCCACAACTGGCCAGTAGACCCTCACACTTCTTTATGTATGCAAGGATAGGAATAATATGGACGCCACTCTTAGCTTTTCCCGAGTGGAAGTCTCGAGAACCAGACTATTCTACAATCTACCTATCTGGGAAATGATTTATCATAAGTAATGCCACGAGTGATTTCCAAATTATCGATAAATTCACGACTCACGAAGTGAGGAGTGAAGTTATCTAGAGAATTTGGAAATCAAGAGTAGCATTTGTTAGGACTATTTAACAAAATAAAATTAAGCTGTTTACTCACAAATCATTGTTTAACTATAGTTATTTAAAATATTTATATATTTCATGTAAACGGCGATGTTTGAAAACAAATCAGAAATGTGAGGTTATGTTCATTCATTGCAACTAGATCATATTATTTATTGCCAAATAAGATCGCAATATTGTAAAAATTTACCCAAGTGGAGAAATAATGAAACACATCAAACTATATACCATAATCAACATTACGGGTTATT
Organism: Diploptera punctata; assembly: GCA_030220185.1. Classification (NCBI taxonomy): domain Eukaryota; kingdom Metazoa; phylum Arthropoda; class Insecta; order Blattodea; family Blaberidae; genus Diploptera; species Diploptera punctata. Next base: position 5,782,514 of record JASPKZ010008379.1, on the reverse strand, counting down.
CATTTATTTTTTTAGTAAACAACTCAGTAAAATCAAGGGATCTCTTCATTATTTGCTATATTTAATGTAAGTATTTGTTGGAGAAAAATAATGCTTTGACCTGTTCAGAACATTAAAAAGGAGGAGTTTTCTTTATCACAAAAGCAGGAGCTGATAAAGAGAAATCGATAAAGAGCGAGGTGAAACACGACTGTCATTGGTTGTAAAACAACATTAATTGAAACGTGATTGGTCATTGACTAGCATTTGTGGCATGAGTTAAATAGTCCACAAAAATAAGTCTAGGGAGGTCAAATAAGTCTAGGGAGGTCGTTTGTTGGTTGTGCATGACTTGAATCTAACTCCTATCTACTTATAAGAAGTTCTGTTACCACCCGCGAAATTCAAAGACGATAATTTTAATAACAGATTAAAAATGCGTCACAACATTCAATTTCAGCACACTCTGGTAAGCATAAACTGTTAACTTCTAGCTCCTAGGAGCGCATTTCCATCGACATTCTGTTAGAGGACAGCAATTTTTAAGCAATTTCTTGCTGTAATGCCCTGATGGCGTGTGCTGCTTTTTCTAGTTATTTTGAGGGAGAGAAGCTATTCTATCTAGTTCCAAATGTGAACTCTAATAATTTGTGTGTTTTTTACTTTACATATTTTCATGTTCAATATATGTGCATTGTGATTGAAAAAGTATGTAATAATTTGGATACAAAATAAATTCCTACTGTGGTTGATGAAAAACGTACCGAAAAAAAATCATCTATATCATTTGTAAATGCATGTTACGATATTACTTTATGGTGCGATAACGACACATTCGAAGGCAGACATGAATGTGAAATACATGATGCGTTAGTAGAAATATCTACAGACATTTATGAATAAAATGTTAGTCTACTATTTTAATACAATGAGAAGGCAGCACTTAGGAGAGTATGTATGGCTGGAGGGTTGCATATGTGTTATTAATGACGACAGCACTAATAATAATAACAACAGTAATATTATTATTAATATTATTTTCTTAAAATAATACGTATTTAAAAAAATAATAAGAAGCTTAGCAACATATCCATAAGCAAACTTGGCGATAGAACTTTTAAATTATAAACTATCGCATTTGAAGAATATAAGTTTTAGTATAAAAGAGAAACAATATAATAAAACAAAATAAAATGGGAGTAAAAAATCCAAATTGGATTGTTTACAACAAAAAACAACTATAATGGACGGTCATGAGAAAAAATGACTGATGAACGACTACCGAAGAAAGTTTTGGAATGGCTGCCGCCCAAGATGTTGAAGAGACGAGGACAAAATGGTACGTGAATTCAGAGTATAACAACAACAACGAGAAAAGAAAAACATATAAAACAATGGAATAATAAGGAAGACTGGTAAATAAATATAAATTCAGTATTTAACTCATAGAACACTGGGATCCGGAAGATGTGTTTAGCTTATTAAACCTGTTTTCAATATAATAATAATAATAATAATAATAATAATAATAATAATAATAATAATAATAATAATAATAATAATAATAATAATAATAATAATAATAATAATAATAATAATAATAATAATAATAATAATAATATTAATAATAATTATAATAAAGCTTTATTTTTGCTGGGTAAGTTAAGGCCATCAGATCTTATCTTTCACTAAACCAGTAGCAATTAAAAGTGTACATACTAAAGTGTTTATACAATTAAATCTTAAAAAAATTAACAAAAAAATGAAAATATTGGCAATATTTATAAAAGTGATAATAATACACAATAGTCGATATATATAATTTTGAAGGATAAGACAAATACATATGATGACAAAATATATACAAAAATGAATAAAATAATAATGAAAATCATATAAGCTAAGTATTATTTACACTTCATAGAAATTATTAACTTGTCTTTTGAAGAACGCTACTGGCGGCCGCCATAATTTCAGGAGGTCTTTAGGGAGAAATTGTATAATACATAAAATAGAGAGATATTCTGTGTGGGGGATGCTAAGTTCTCTGCGTTATGGTGCTTAAATCATGATCCAACAACAAGAAATTTAAGCGAGTGACTAAAAATTAGAGCTAATATTTAATAGAATTTAGATAAAAAAAGTCTAAGTTTCTGAGGTCAGTTAGTCTGAGCTAGAAAACATCATTGATGTATAGATAAATGAGTTCATAGCGTCGTCATTTACAAATACGAGTATATATGATGCACATATTATGGACACGCTGTGTTAGGCGTTCGGAATAAAATTCTGCAAAATCTGAATTCCCGTAGCGTTCCGAAATGCAACATTGCAAAGGTGTTCTTTTCAACACATAAAGAATGAACTGTGAAATTTAAAGGTGATTCCATTCCTCTATGGACGACAGTTCTCTTGTGAGAGAAAAGGAAAAGACAGACAGAGAATCCCTAGGCTATTTCTTACTAAAAGTCAATTGGGGTCGTATGTACTTACCTCATTGTCAGTAAGAGTCCGGCCAGATCGTCAGTTTGGTTCGTTCAGTCAATTTGCTTTCCAGGACCAAAGACCCATCTCAATTCCCTTCTTCATTTAATATATTAATCTTGTGCAAAACATAGGTCTTCTTTTGAGTTTTGTGGAGGTTTGATCGCTAAAGAAGACACAAGTGGGAAGATTTAAGGGATGTAATACGATGAAGTAAGAATAAGAGTTATTATGGAAAGGGAAGTAAAAGAAAGAAAGGAAGAAAGGAAATTGAACAGAAGTTCTTTTGCTTGATCCAAACACAAAAACTCTGAAGAACATAATGTCTTTCTTTACGAGCGACGAAAGTTAGTTCCGATGAAATAACTTAAACTGCTTCACACAGTCCCATAAGATCAATACTATTGTCCTCAAAGTGGGCTTATATAGTGAATTTCTTTATACCCTGGACATTTTTATTCGAAGATTTAAGTGGTACTGAAATTATATCATAACTAACTTCCTAACTCATTGGCGCTATTGAACCCTTAGGTTCATGACCGCGCATACCTAGCTCTAAACTTGTCCTGAATGATGATCGAACCCGGGCCCGCTTCGTATGATGATATTATTATTATTATTATTATTATTATTATTATTATTATTATTATTACTAACATCGACAAATCGGCACTTCACAACAGACCAGATACTACACCCAAATTCATAAATCTCGTATGTATTTCTACTTGTTATTCACCGGTTGGCGGAGCCGGTACAACGCCCCTATTTTTTATCCTATGACACGGATTCGATTCTTGGAGGATGAGTGGATTTTAAATCTCCAGATAACGTCTTGGCATGTATTATCCTATATCTGTGTGAAAATGGCAAATAGGTAAACAGTACAAAACCACGAGGGAAGAAATAGTAAAAAAAAAACAGAAACAGCGCAGCAGGTTCAAATTGCCACTGATAGTCAGAACGCATCAACTCGACGCCTCAGTAGGAAGTTGAATGCCCTTCGCAACACAACATGGAAAATTCTATGTTCACTCTACGAAAACGTCCTCATCATGTCTTTAAATGTTAAGATCTACATTTCGTTTCACAACTGAAATATGGACTATGTGTTTACACCTAGATGGCAGTAATGTAGAAAATCAGTAGAAAATGTGTAAAACTTCACAATAACATTGATTGTTCAATCATTGCCTTCCTTCATTGAATGGAAAGTAACTTTAGAGACATTCTGTATAATCAGCTTCCTTCTTCATAGTTATTTACATTACAATGATTTGAAGTGAGGATTTATAGATTGGATAAAAGCATATACTCAAAAAAAATTCTTACAAACCTATAACATTTGATTTAACATCATTTTTGATGTCATTATTTTAATAAAAAATATGTAAAATCCAATGCTACCCACATCATTTTTTTTTGTGTTTCGTGTTGCGCGATGGTAGGATAGGTGAGTTAATGTGATTTAGTTTTCAATTTTAGCATTATTTAGACTGATTAATTTACGTAGATGTTACTTATTAACTTTATTTTAGTTTTAATCTAGTATGCCATATTTATTAACTGAAAAGCATCCTAAAACAATATTGTAACTATAATGTTTCCCCAAGTTGAGTTTTACACGGTAAAAGGTTGTTAATGGCAAGTGGATCGTTTTCTACAAAAAAATAAACTTTGGCAAAAATATACTCTTGTCTGGACGACTATTCAACTAATAATTACATTTAATGTATAACGATCATAGAGCGTTAATTGGCAACTGATACCAAACGTAGATGTAAAATCTGATGAGAATGGATTGGTCTGAATTTATATTTTCTTTAAGAGTAATAAAATCATTTCGTCCACCACTGTGATCTTGGGGTAGCGTCGCTACCTCGTATGCAGCGGATTTGGGTTCGATTCCCGATCGAGACCAAGTTTCCTGGGTGATGGTTTTATCGGGGTTTTTCCTCACCTAGAAGACAAATGTCGAGACCTTTAAGGTCCAAACGGTCCCCGAACATCATCTGGTCATTATAGTCATCACTACCATTATCATCACTATGTTTAGTATGAATGTGGATGTGAATGGTGGGTTTCGTCTTAATATTGTGATATCTCGGAGGAGGACCAGATATTGAGCTGATCACTCATTCGGGGAGGTCCTCCATGTCCCTGTGGTCAAAAAAGTATTGCGTGATCCACATTTTACAATCCCTGTCCCGACAGGTCATACCACTGTAAGGTCCGGGGACGTATGCCACCTAAGAAATACCTATAAAATGAGAGGTTAAACTGAGATAAAGAAGAAGATTCTTTTTTTTCCCCAAATGCCTCAGGTTGTCATTTTCGACATTCATGGTGTTCTCTCCTGGTATGGGGGTACTTGTAACCCACTTCTGAGGTTTGGGCGCATGAAAGGCGGAGTTACGCTGCCCCCATGATATATGAGTTGCTGGTGGTGGTAATGATGCGCCAGGAGAGGCTTTAAAATAAACTTAGGCTAATTAGGCGAATATGATATTGATGATAATGATGGCCAGATGATTTTCGGGGACCGTTTGGGTCTTAAAGTTTCCTGACACTTATCTTACAGGTGAGAAAAAACCCTGAAACAAACCTCACCCAGGAAATTGGTCCCGACCGGGATCGAACCCGGGCCCGCTGCGTGACAAGGCAAGAAGAAGATTCTTTTAATTTACAAGATTGATTATAATATGGTAGAGAGAGAGAGAGAGAGAGAGAGAGAGAGAGAGAGAGAGAGAGAGAGAGGGAGAGGGATATATATATATATATATATATATATATATATATGGTATGATGAAAATAAATGCATGGACGGGATTCGAACCCGGATCTCTGAGTCTGTACCTCAGCGTGATATCCATTACACTACCAGGCGAATCCAATTCAAACACTTATTTTTCTTATATATGTATTATATTCTCCATTATTACTAGATGTCGCGAGGACTCGGTCTTCTAGATGGCAGTGAAGACCGAGTTCTCGCGACATCTAGTAATAATGGAGAATATAATACATATATAAGAAAAATAAGTGTTTGCATTGGATTCGCCTGGTAGTGTAATGGATATCACGCTGAGGTACAGACTCAGAGATCCGGGTTCGAATCCCGTCCAGGCATTTATTTTTCTTATCATACCATATTAAGCTTGCATTGCTCAATGTTAAACATTTAATTATAACATATATATATATATATATATATATATATATATATATATATATATTTTGTTTTATTTAATTATCGATGTTCTAACAGCTGACGTCTTTAACATCGCAATTAAAATCTGTGCGTGAAAGAATCGACAAATTTTGTTCACATGCCTCTTTCCTTCAGAATTGAGATTTTTTTTTATGTGCCGTAAATATACACAGACCTATGGCTTTAGTTCTCTTCCGATGGGACCCAATATCTTCAACAGCATATTTCAAATCTGAGAACCTCTCTTCAAAATGCAGTGAAGAAAATTTTGGATTTTCAAGTCATATCTTCAAAAGATGTGTCCTTCAGACATGCCGATACAAATTAAATCACAGACTATAAGGGAGCCATTCCACATCATTTGTAGCGAATGTGAAAATTCCATCGATCCTGGCAGGGTTGCACTATACCAAGAGAATATTTATGAATTATCCCCTTCGACAATAAATAGCAATATAATATATTTTTAGACTGTAGGGAATTATGTTCTTCTTCTTCTTCTTGTTCCTCTACGCATGAAAACTGGCAGCTTGTAGCGTGATCATTCACTACAGGTCCGTCTTTCCATCGTAGTTATGGTCTTCCTAAAGACCTGCTGAGGTATCCAGTCACGTACTTTCTTCACTAGTCTTATGTTCTCCATTCTATCTATGTGATCGTTCCAATTTAGTCTTCTATTATTTATCCAGAGGTTTATACGTTCAATTTCACATTCTTCTCTAATAACAGAGCTGTGAATTTTCTCTGTAAGTGATTTTCCTACGATTTTCCTTAAAACTTTAATAACATAGATTATTAATTAATTGATATTACCGACAATTATTTCTACCTATTTGATATATTCCAATTTAAATTTTACTCCCATAAATAGAAATTTAAATCATGTTATGATACTAACACTGATCTAAAAAAAAAGTTAAAGTTGTCTCTATCCTTTACAAAATAGTCAATTACAATCAAATTGAGGTCCAAGAACAAGAATATGACACCAGAAATGTTTTGTTAGCTTTTGGTTCGAAGCTATTTATATAAGTATATGTATGTGTGAAACGTTCTCTTTGAAATGCTATCTATTTAACTATTCTCCAGAGCGTTTTATTTTATTTTATTTTACTTTTTTTGTTCTAGACTACTTCTGAGACATCTCTCATGACGTTTCAACAACAGTCTGCAAGCATGGAGAGTTCCATTTGCCCTGATACCTTCTTTGCACTGTCTTGTTCGAAGCATTCTCCGTACTCGTGACTCAAAGCGTCAGAATTCCTTGGAAAGAAGTCGAGATGTAAGTCCGAAAAGTGGATCCTCAACGACATATTGCAACCTAGCTCTTAGTATGACATCAGAAGTTCATTAACAGCTTTATTGTAATTTTCAGCTCTTTGATTTCCCAAGAAATTGTGAACGACATTTTTGAAGGATTCCCATGTTGTTCTCTCTTTACCTTCAATGACCCTATGAAATGTTCCATTCTTAACCCTTAAATTGGCGAAACAATAATTTCTCGTGCGAATTAATCAGATGTTTCGGACCGCAAAGAAAACAAAATCATATAAAACTCTAAGTTATTATTATATATTATTAAGTAATTTGACACAGAATTAACTAATTTATGTTCATTTGTTTTTTATTATTTTATAAACAATAATAAATAAATAAAATAAATGTATCTTATAAGATATATTGTGAAGTTGAGGTTAAGCAGTTCTCGAATTTGCGGGTTATCAAAGATTCCCTCTTCGATTTTAACATAACTGAGATGTGGGAATTTTGTCTTCAAATACTTTACCAGTGCAAATTTAACTTAAAACATGGAAAATTACTGAGAAAGAAGAGCAGCTAGGTCTCTGAGCACAGTAAAGGATATTGAACTAAATAAAATGGCTCTTATAGAAACAAAATATGGTTTAATTAGTGCTGAAAACCTATATTCGTAACAAAAAAAAAATACCAACATTACAAAATTTTCCTCTATCATAAAATTAAATCCTGTTTTACAAGAGAATAAGAACTAAATAAACTTTTTAAATATCATATTCGTTTATTTCACATCGGAGTCAATAGGAATTAACTGTTTTTAACTCGGATTGATTTTGTGTATAGACCAATGTAATTAATCAATAGTAATATTCGTCTAGTTTGAACCCGCGAATTTTGAAACCAAAGGTGAGCGTGGTATCATTAGTTCGCCAAGATCTACGAGGAAGTGACAGACAGGACATGCAATCTAACTTACTAGCAGAATCGAAAGCTATATTTGAAGGTAAATCCAGTTCTTTATTTGGCTGTGGGATACATACGTGTATTTAGTATTCAGATTTTTGTGGACTAGAACTTCTGGTAATCCATAAAAAGGTAAGAAAAGTCATACAGGTTTTGTACAAGCATTTGGCGGGATTCAATTTGAATCGGATCAAGAAGTGAAGAGCCAAACGCTTCGATCTGACGTGAATTTTCTTCCTCACGAACCAGAAACCTTTCAAATTGCGTTTCTCACAGCATTGCAGGCCCTAAAGTCAACACCGAGACAGCTGAGTTGGTTTCGGACAATGTTGAAAAAACCAATTTCACAACTGTCAAGAGCAACTCTCTTCACACATCGTATTTCGTAACTAATAGTTGCAAAATTCAATGGTTTTGTTCGTTTACTTTTCTTATAACCTTCATACAGTAGGCTGACAAAATAATATGAACGACTCCTAGTAGTATAAAGTCAATTTTATAATTCAGGGCATTCTCAATTCTAAAAATTGTCACTTTTTTTTAGGAAAACCAGAGAGAAACACCCAATTGCTAGACCAAGAATGAGGTAGGAGAATAACATTAGACATGATTTAGGGGAAGTATATTATACAGGGGATGATTGGAAAATACTAGCTCAGGATAGGGATGTATGGAGATCTTATGTTGGCGCAGTCATGAACCTATTGGTTCAATAGTGCCGATGAGTTTGTAATGGAGCATGTTGTCCATCATCATCATCAGCATTAGACCGTATGGTCTGTTCCGATCTCATGTTAGAATTGGTCTGTCCGTCTTTTACTGGGACAACATTTCTTCGTCCTAGTGGTTCGTAATGAAGAATCTGTTTCGGAATTCTATTGTTACCTACCCTATTGATCTGGTCCATCTATTCATCTCTGAATTGTGCAATTCTATCTAATAGTTTGAAGATATTTAGTTTACTCCATATATTTTCATTTCGTTTTCAATCTGTTATTGTATAGCCATCCACACTCCTCAGAAACCTCGTTTATGATGTTTCTATGTTGTTATTTTAACAAAAATACTATCTGTGTTGCATCTTGAGTTTTAATATATAACAATCCGTAACTAGTAATTGTGTTTTTTTTTTTTTTTAGATTTTGGTACAAATTTAACGTAAGTGAATTTTGTTAATTTGTTTTTCATACATTTAAAAATATCAAACAAATGTATAACTACTATATACAACTTTAAATGCTCTTTTTTTTAAAGGAGTAAAACATTTCTAAGAACTTTATTCTCAAATACTAATAATCTTTTCTCCTCGAGAATAAATGTGAATAAAATTCCCTGTCAAAATCATAGAGCTGTTTCCATTAAAACGTTAAATTATCTAATATATAATAATGAATGTTTGTTTGTTTGTTTGTTTGTTTGTTCGTACTTTATGCGCGGCCATACCGTTGATCCGATTGTGATGGGGATTTTTACAAAATGTTCAGGAGATTCCCGGAATGAACATAGGCTACAAGAGAATTGTGATACTCAACTCCTACATCCTTAAAAATCACCCTTTGTAGTGGAAAACGTGAACAAATAGCTCTTTGGACCCTTAAATGGCTTACGCTGCCTAAACCACAACAAATACACAAAAATAATGTACACAGAATTCTATCTATCTATCTATCTTCGGGTTTTTACAGCTGCTGTCGTCTTCCCGTGCCAAACCTCCAAAGCCTACGGTCTTGGGCATCTTCGATGCTTAGCCCTCTAGCTTGCATTACTGTCTTCATGTTTTCCTTCCATGTTAACCTTGGTCTCCCTCTTTTCTTCTTTCTGTTCGGATGCCATTCATATAGTTGCTTCGGCCATCGCTCATCTTCCATTCTTAAGACATGTCCTAACCACTTTAATTCCTTCTCCTCAATTCTTTCAATTATGCTCTCTTCTGCTTCCATTATGTTTCTAATTTCCTTATTTGTGACATGTTCTAATCTAGACTTTCTGGCACTTCTCCGTAAATAATCCATTTCTAGAGCTATTAGTCTATTCTTGTAGTACTTATTGATTGTCCATACCTCACTTCCATACATTGCAAACAGATTCCACCAATGTTTAAAAAGCTCTACAAAAATGTCCGCGACATCATATGTTTATCTCTTACGGATAACTCACAATAACCATTTTTGTCTCATTGATGCCAAGAAGATCGAGACAAGTACGTAGATTCATGTGTACAGCTCGAGACCAAGCTCTGTGTGTTTGCGGGGAGAAGTGTGGGGAGTGGGGGGAGGTACACTTCTATGCTTCTCAAATACTAACAGTTGAGTCACCAAATTCCTTTCAGACACATGGAGCTGGGTCCCGAGCAGTAAGCATAGCAGTACATGGCGGGTATTCTATTACGGATAGCTCACAATAACAAATTTTGTTTTTAGCTCATTTATGCCAAGAAGATCGAGATAAGTAGATTCCCGGGCAATACCGGGTAATCAGTATGGGGAATCTTAAAATAATTACGATATACATTTATAATTATTTTCATTTTACTTATTCAACTTATCATAAGAAGTACATGAATTTTTGTCTTTCAGCTCATTTATGCCAAGAAGATCGGGATGAGTAGATTCCCGGGCAACGCCGGGTAATTAGCAGGGGTATCTAAAAATAATTACGGTATAAAGTTTTCCTCCTACTTATTTAACTAAACATAAAACATATTAACTTTCGTATTTCAGCTCATTTATGTCAAGAAGAACGGGATAAGTAGATTCCCGGGCAACGCCGGGTAATCAGCAGGGGGTATCTAAAACATATAAATTTATAACTATTTTTCCACTCTCCTGGCGCACCACTATCATCATCATCACCAATCATATCATCGGGGCAACGTAAGCCCGCCTTCCAGGCGCCCCAACCTCAGAAGTGGGTTACAAGTACGCCATGCCAGGAGAGAAACCAGGAATGTCGAAAGACAAACCTGGGGCATTTGGAAAAATAAATAAAATATTTTTCCTTTTACTTATTCAACTAAAACATAAAAGCATATTAATTTTCATTTGTTTAGGCGTAGCAGCGCATACACCGGGTATTAGGTAGTATACAATATAAATCTTTAATGCGAAGAAGTTAGCCTACATTTTTTTTCAAACGAATGTAATAAGACATATACTGTAAATAATACGGAATTATACAGAAACATATGTCGAGGGTGTGGTCTACCTTGAAATGAAAATTCCAAGTTCTCTTTCGCAGAAAGGGAATAAAGATTGTAAAGGAGCTGAATCGGTAAGTATGAGCACGAACAATATGATACTGTGGGTATGTCCATAGCAGTTGGTGTGGTGTGAATTATGGCTGTAGAAATGTGTCTATGGTGGCTTCACCTTTGCTCTCGATCCTGTAAAACTTGTGGCCAAGGGATGGGGAAGGTGGTTATGATGGAACATCCTCCTGGGGGAGACATTATACGCATGTCTGATTGAGACATATGGTAATGTTGAACCGTACGATCTGCCTGGATAAACACTCTCGTGTTAAAATGGACTCTGTCACACACGTGCCACATTCATGCAAATTTCCTATCGCTAACGCGAGGTTTGAATAATTCAAAAAATGCCATATCATACTTCATGCTTTTGTAATGTATCTAACGCTCGATACTGAAAATTATCAAAGGTCCGTCACATAGAAACTTCTTAAACTAAAAAAAAAAAAAAAACTCCTGGCGCGACAGACCTAGAGGACCCTTAGCCCACCAGCCGGCTGCTGGCCTCACATCCACATGTGTCAATCACAGAGGTAGATAATCATCAGCCAGTGTTGGAGTGACATGTGGTCAGCATGTCGAGTCTCCCAGCCGTTATAGCTGGTTTCCTCAACCTGGAGCCGCTACTTATTGTAGCTACCCAAATGCCTCACGATGCTGGGTGAGCACCGGTCCCATACTGGCCGAAATACCATGAGAAAATTTCTTCCCCCATGCAGACTCGAACCAGCGCAAGTCCCGTAGCTCTGCGCCAAGGCTTCCTGCCTTAACCACTCGGCTACGGTGCGGGATACTTCTTAAACTAACGTAAGCGAATTCATCAGTAACTCGAATTATTGATCTGAGTTAGCTGCATTTGGGAACATATATATATATATATATATATATATATATATATATATACTGTCGCTGGGATGGCAGGATTTTCCTTCTGCGTTATTTTGGTGTAAATAAGCAAACTGGATTTGATTAAAATTTCATTCAACACTTCATTTATTTCCAAAATTATCAGCCAACTACTGTTCACAATTACAACTTACAAATAATCTTCTTTTAATTTTATATCACAGTCACAACTATTTTCCAGTCACTGCTGAATGTTCGCCACAATTTCTCGTTCACTTAACTTACCACTGTCCAATGCGGGACTGACTATCGCTGTCCTCAAAAACAAACCCGACCGGCCGGCCTCTCGCCTCAGCCCCCTACAAGTGAAAGGAAAATTCCAGAAACAACTTCAAGACATTTCGAAGCCTAAAAGGAGGAAGGAGATGGTGGTGGAAACGTCTGGCAACACTCTCGCCGGCTTGTGCGGGTCCTCTAACTGATGATTCTCTTCCAGCCCGCGCAATTCAAGCATCGTTTAAATCGTATGTACGACAGCCACTAGTGTGATTTTACAAATTTTGGCTTTTAAAAATCTCATCTTCCAATAATATTGTATTCAGCTGATTTTTAGACGATACATGTATAATTCTGGGGCACGCCGTAGCGTAGTGGTTAAGGCACTACGCTACAAGCCGGAAGGTCGAGGGTTCAAGTCCCGGTGGGGTCAGAATTTTTAAACTGACCCAAACCTTCTGGCGGCACTATGGCCCTGGGGTCGACTCAGCCTTTAACGGAAATGAGTACCAGACGCTTGTTCTGGGGTAAAGGCGGCCGTCACGCAGGGCTGACAACCCGGCTAACATCAAGTGCCGATTGTCTAGAAATAGTGGGAGCCTTAACTTCCCACTACCCCAAAATCCTCCTGAGGCCTGTAGTGGGAATACTTTACTTTACATGTATAATTATATTTCAATAGTATGGTAGCGTGTTGCCTTGTCACGCAGCGGGTCCGAGTTCGATCCCCGGTCGGGGCAGTTTTTTCTGGGTGAGGTTTTTATCGGGGTTTTTCCTCACCTGTAAGACAAATGTCAGGAAAAATTTAAGGCCCAAACGGTCCCCGAAATCATATGGCCATCATCCTTATCATTATCATCCTTACCATTATCATTATCATCATCATCCTTCACCGGTGTGGAAAGCAACGGGAAGCTACCACACCTACATAATTCCCTAGTAAAGCTGCAAGCATAGCATGAAAATGCTATGATTGCAGTGAAGGACCTGCCTTCGGGCAGATTACTATGGATGGATAATAGTTCCATAGGCGACTACGTGGAGCAAGGGGGTTAGACGCTCGCATCTCACAGCTGGGGTCTTGATTTCGCGATTCGGTAATTCAATGTGTGTTTAGTGATGGACGAAACGGAGTCTGCGAAGTTTTTTCGGGGTTTCTTCCGTTTTCCCCTTCCACAAATTTAATTCTATCATTTATCCACACACATCTTATTCATTTCGTTTCACATGTCGCTGCGATAGTGCGTCAGGCGTAGTCGGCCGTCATTTTTCTGTATTCACAGACCTCACATGAAAGGGGTTTCATCGTATCATATCCATCGGTCCGGCCCTGAGTCGGATACGAGTTAATAAGTGTTTTATAATGAGGTTAGTGGCGAAAAAATGCGTATATAATATGTGTGTGTATGTTGTCTATAATGTGCTGCATCTAACACTGAAGTCATTAGCAGTCTCGCTCTTCAATACTTTGAGGTCTTCGAATCTTCATGTTTGACAGCGATACAGTTGTTCAGATGACCTTCGTCCATTTCTTCAACAGGGTGATTGCATAAAATACATTTCGGTGAAGGCAGAACATTCATTTTGTAAAGGTGTTTTGCCAGATAGTCGTGGCCCGTTTTCACCCTAAAATGTGCTATTTCTGTTTTTCTTGGTATGTTCGGTATATCAGTATGTTTTATTAGGCCACTGTTTGAAGTCTATTGTCATTCATAATTTTGGATTTTAACTTTATGTGGCGTTTCACTGAGGAGTAAGGTATTGGTTTAGATCTAGGCAATTGTTCAATGCAAGATCCTTTTTTTGGCGAGGAGATCGGCTGTTTCATTACCGGCAATCCTACAGTGGGAGAGTAGCCATTGGAGGACAACGTCTTTACCACATTTGCGCAGGTCAATAATAATGTCATAGCATTCTTTGCAGTTAAAACTTTTTTGGCCAGTAAATTACCTGTATAGCTGCTTTGGAGTCACAAAGGAGCACTAATTTGGAAAACATGGCTTTTAGTACTAATAGGTCTTGGAGAGAGATTCTTATAGCAGTGTATATATATATATATATATATATATATATATATATGTGTATGTGTTTACGCCAACAGTACATACAAAACCGCACACCTCTACACTCATACTAACGAAGACCATTTGAATAAACAAAAAAAAAAAAATGAAAATGAACTCATCCTCTTTGTACCATTTGTGTATACTATCAGTATTTTTAAGATTTCAATATTATTTGAAATAATCATCATCAACAACAAGGATTAAGCCCAATGGCCTGTTCCGATCTCATTATAGGTCGAATTGGTCCTTCCATCTCTTCAATGGTCTTCCCAACAAACTCCTCCCTTTTGGTTTATAATTATACATTATTTGAAATAAATATTTATTTATCTAATGGCTGGTATTGAGCCCATAAGACCATCAACCTACAAAGAAAATAACTTAATAACAAACAGTAAATAAACATTTAACATAATATAATTTAAGGTGGAAATTTGGTATCTTCCTCCTAGCCTCCCAGTAGCGTTCTACTTCTGTGCGTGACTGCAGGCCAGAGCATGTTGTAAGGTGATGTCGCTCCATATCTATGTACACTGGATGGTGATTGCATTATCCCAAGACGAAAAGGTGTTTTTCTAGCAAGTCGTGCCCCGTTGCTACGCGGAAGAGTGCAACTGCGGTTCTTCTAGGGTAGTCTGGTGTTTCTAGAATTGTTTTTCTCCAGGGTTTACTGGTTGTTCTGGAAGCTATTTCATTTAGATGTTTGAAAGAAATATAAAAAATGCTATAAATAATGTTTGACGTTTTACCAACTCACGCAGCTGATTCAACTTGTTTAATGAAGCTGAAACGGTGATGGAATATGGTTTTCAATTTTAAAGAGATGCGCAAGTTTTGGAGCAGGTTCAATGTTTTGCGTTTTATAAATGTTATAGAGAGTGTCATCCAGATTATATTTTCCTTTTATAGTTCATACGCTCCTTGGTGTTGACATTTTGCTTGCTTCAGCTATCAATCACAGACTTCATCATGCTAAGTGTTTTGTCTGACCTTCCAACACTTCCTTACATTATATTAATGTTTTTTAATATAAGATGCAACACCAAACATGTGTCCATAAACATAATTAGCGATTTAGTAATATCAATTGGTAACAGAATGTCTATGCCCACACATCACCACACGTGACAAGATTAATTAACCAAACTAAATTAGTTCGGTTATTTGTATACATATGTCAACGAGTGACAAGTGGTTACATCATCGCTTCATAGAGACACCTAGTAGGCAATTATGGTATTATAAAAGTGTAAAATTAAATTAAATTATGAAACTTGAGTACCTGTAAAGTTCAATCTCTTCAAAATGGTTAAATCTGTTTAAAATTATGTAGCCCTTTCGGAAACTATTTCATATGCAGCAGGAAGTTTTTTTTCTCTGTTTGTCAGCAGTTAAACGCCATTTTGCTGAAGATGGAATCGAGTCAGTAAGGCCTATAGAATTTTAAAGAGTTTTACTCAGTTGAGGAGATTTATAGATATTCAATTTTATATTATGACTAATACCTCAATTAAATTTTATATCAATACTAGTAAAATTCATATCAAATCCCGTTGAGGTGAAGTCATATGACGAAAGTTAATAATTAAAATGTACCTGTTGGTAGGTGCCGTCGTCCTCAACTTTGTTAAAATATTGTATATAAAATTAACTGGAGCGCTTTCGGAAGTTATCTTCCATCTTCGGCAGGTTGAGCTTCCGCTACTCGTTGTTGTGTATGATGATGTATACTCTAAGTCAGTTGCTGCTACAAACAGTTGGAGAATACAACACCGTACACAACAACAACGAGTAGCGGAAGATGGAAGATAACTTCCGAAAGCGCTCCAGTTAATTTTATATACAATATTTTAACAACGTTGACGACGACGGCACCTACCAACAGGTACATTTTAATTTTTAACTTTCATCATATTTTATAATGTATTTTATTAGTATTAAGTAACGTATTACATTGATGGAAAAGACCGATTAAATTTTGTTCAGAGGAACTAATTTAGGCTTGAGATTCTTTTCGAGTCCGAAAATCTTCAGATTTGGGATCCACGGTTTAAAGTCTCTCTCGGAGGATTTCTACCTTGGATTTTTCCATTTTAAAAATCCATCGACCCCGGCCAGGTTTGAACCAGCGACGTTCGGGCAGAGGTAAGAACTTAACTTATAGGCTACCGAGACCTATGTCTTTGTATCAGTGAAGAACAAAAATTCCCATCAGGTGTTACAAAGAGTTATTGCTACATTAACACATCTCTATCTGACTCTACATATATTGGACATGAATTAAGGTTAACCCGTGAGGGGTTGCTGATCCCCCATCGGGCGCCTCCCCAGGTGGTGGATAGGGGAATGCCTCCTAAATATAGGTGGTACCGGGGAAATGAAATACCCGGGGTGAACCAAAATCAGCATAGCGTCTGTTCCAGATTGGACGGCTATAATGGGCAGGTAGAGCTCAGAGCCGAAGAGAAGGCAATCTACCTAAGGGAAGGCACCCTAAAAACAAAGCTGAAGCAAGTTGGGAGGCTGTAAGGTGGCAATCCCACCACCCAACTATATCTGCGCAGCCCTTGTAAGGCGGCCAGATGAATCTTCTATTACTAAAAAGCGAATGTTGGCCAATCACGTAGAAGATGGACTCCTCTTTTAACTTCGCCGGAACAGGCTGCATAGCCTAAACCTTGTAGTAGAAGAAGAAGAATTAAGGTTAAAGTCTGTTCAAATTCAGGACATGAAATAGATAAGTTTAGAAATCGGTTATATAGCTTATTAGAGTCATAACCAAAAACTGAATCGTGATATTTTCTGAATCTGTTTACAATCATTACTTGAATGTCAATTACTATTATACTGTATGTTAATTACTATTATAATGTTACTTTGTTTAAAGTTGGATTCCTTCTCTTTTTTAGCATATTGTCAAGATTTAGCCTCCCATTCCTTCAAACTTGATCTATCTTAAAGTTAACGTTTAATATATAATTTGTATAACAATTAAATTTTAACATAATTTGTTAATATTCAGAAGAAGGTGCAGCTGTCACTGAATTATATCTTAATAAATATTAAAATCAAATAAAACTAAGTTTTATTTTTATTTAATTAATACATTTTATTGTATTTAATATTACATAGTTTAAGGAATTCTTATGTAGTCTTACATACCTTACATAATGTTATCACAAAAATATGTACATATTTTGTATGTTAATATTACACAACAATCCTAGCCTTAAATGTAAAGCAATAGAGATGTATGTTCTGTTCAATTTATTTATAATTAATATTGTTGTTATCAGCTATAATATAAAAAAACAAGATTTAAAGCAATGTAATAAAAACTGAAATGGGAATACAAATTCTATATTTGTTTATGTACAACAAAAACAACTGGAATGGAATGGTCATGTGAAAAGAATCACGAAGAAGACTACCTAAAATGTGGATATGGCTGTCGTCCGGTAGGTTAACCGTATTTATGTTTGAGGAACAAAAAACAAGAACGACAGAAATAAAAAAAATTAGAGTAATAGGGAAGTCAGGAGAATACATTTTAATTCAATATTCAACACATAGAACATTGGACAGCGGAAGTTATGTTTAAATTCTTAATTCGATTTAAAATAGAATGTTGCCATGAGTTGACATGTACTATAGTATACAAAGTATATACTATAGTATTATAGCCTCACTCTGACGGTTAACAGTTTATATAAAACGGGCGCCGCGCGGCAATGCTCGACACGCGATGTTGCCACGTCTCTCATAGCGCTATGGGCGTTTATTACACAAGGACAGAATAGATTGATTATTTATGGTATTATTTAATTTTTATGTTATTATTTGGCATTGTTTAACTTTTAAAATTAAATTTATATGTGTATATATTTACTTTTATGCTGATGGTGTAGTATTATTGAGCGATAACAAAATACTAAGAGTCAACATTGAAGAACACTAAGATATTGGGATTCAAAGTAAACATGAATAAAACTAAATATATGGTCACAAATACATTATATACTGGAAATGGACATATAATGACAAATGAAGGAAATTTTGAAGAAGTTACTGATTTGAACTATCTAGGAATGAGATGCACAAGGTAATCAAACATAGGATCAATTCTGGAAATGCGTGCTATTATGCATTACCGGGACTCTTGTCTTCTCAGCTCATTAAAAAAACGTTAAACTGAAGATATATAAAACTATTATTTTACCAGTTATATTATATGGATGCGAACCACGGAGTCTGTGAATGTAATTTATTGTTCCTTGAACTATTAAGAGGTTCTTCCTCTTGTGTGACATTATCCATTCAGTCTGAAATATTTTCCCATGTTCGCCACATATTGAAATCACTTATATATTAAAGAAATATAATATGTAGATATTGTGTTATTAATCGAGCTACATATCACAATAAATCACTGTTAATTATAACAATACATTACGGTATACAATTTTATAATTGGATGGACTGCTCCATGTTCCTAGTTTTAATTGAAACTGAAGGAAGGATAGCAATGTGGCAACATCGTGTTAGTCGCGGCAGTCGAGATCTTTGTATTCTAATAACATATAACAGCTGCGGGGAAACAAAGCGAGCCGCTTGTTAAACATCATAGTGAGGCAATAATAAGCAGACTTACTCCTTATATTGATGACATTCTATGAGATCATCAATGTCGATTTAGAAGAAACAGGTCTACAACAGATCAGATTTTTAATAATGTTGAGTGCATTCAACTATTAGATCAGATTTTTACTATACGACAGATTTTATCAAGTACATAGGGATATAATGGTACTATATATCAACTATACGTAGACTTCAAAAAGGCATACGATTCAATTAAGAGGGAGAAGTTATATAGTGTCCTGCTGGAGTTCGGAATTCCTAAAAAGTTAGACTTATAAGAATGTGTCTAAATGACACAAAGCTTAGGGTGCGTGTAGGCAAACAGTTTTCGGACACTTTTGAAATCCACAATGGGTGGAAACAAGGGGATTCACTATCTCCGCTACTATTTAATTTTGTACTAGAGCATACCAACAAATCTTTAGAGGATGAAGAAGGTCTACAACTCAATGGTATTAATAAGCTGTTAGTTTAAGCTGATGATATAGTATTATAGGGCGCTAGGGAAAATATACTAAAGGCCAAAACGTACACACTATTGAGTAACACTAAGAAATTGGGACTAAATATATGGTCACTCATAAAAATTCATTACATAAGGGAAATGGACAGCTAATGACAAATGAGGGAAATTTTGAGGAAGTGGCTGAATTCAAATACCTAGGAACAATACTCACAAATAGGAATGAGATGCACAAACAGATTAAACATAGGCTCAATTCTGGAAATGCGTGCTATCTCCATATATTACAGAGACCATTGACGTCCCGAATCCTTTCAAAAAACGTTAAACTGAAAATATATAAAACTATTATTCTACCAGTTATATTATATGGTTGCGAAACACAGACTCTTAGTTTAAGGGAGGAAAGGAGATTACGAGCATTTGAGAATAAAGTTCTTAGGAAAAATTTTGGACCAAAGAAAGATGAACAGACAGGTGAATAGAGAAGACTTACACAACAGTGAACTACATGGTCTTTATAGGAAGCCGGATATAATAAGAACAGTTAAGTCTCGTAGACTGCGATGGGCAGGACATTTGGCACGAATAGTGAATGGAAGACGTGCATGGAGCTTCTAGTAGGAAAACCAGAGGAAAAACGCCCAGTTGGTAGATCAAGAATGAGGTGGGAGAATAACAATAACTATGATTTGAGGGAAATAGATTATACAGGGAATGATTGGAGAATATTAGCAAGGGATGTATGGAGAGCTTACGTCTGCGCGGCCATGAACCTACGGGTTCGATAGTGCCAGTGTGAGTAAGTTAATGTTTATAAACCTAGTTGTGTAATCGGCCGCTGGAGAAGTCTTCCTCGCAATATACTCCTTTCGCTGCTACGTGGTCAGTAGACTTTAGAATTACCTCTGATGGCTTATTACATAACTTAAAGTGATGAGAATGTTTATTTTTTAATTGTCTGTGGGCCAGAGATTAAAAAATAGATTACGCGAAAAAATTCAAGGAAATCGTCTAGATAGTTGACACTTTGATTCTCAAGTTAGCATCGGGCGGCAGAGAAAGCTCGTAATTCTCACGCCTTATTATATGTCGTTGGTACGATTAGCTAGTCACTGTTTGACATCAATGATCATGATTTGATTTTGGATTACATGAAAATGTTTTCTGATTTTTGCTATTTTTGTATCAGTGATTAGCATTGTCATCTGCTGTTTTGTTTAAGAAATTATACAAAAAAAAGTGAAGTGACTGCATGCGCCAACTTATTAGTAGTTGATCAAAAGTTTCAATAATTTTAATGGCCTAATTCCTATATATTTACTCGTGAAATATGTTCCAAGTTATACCATGTAAAAGACTTTATTAAGATTACACAGATTTGTTCCTTGTTGTAAATTCATGTTCAGTTTTTCAAATAAATGTATAAAATAAAAATAATGGGCATGAACACAGTTCTTACTTGTTCCTCATGGGCTAGTTGTCAGTGTTTCTCACTATAGTTCGTGAAGTTACGGGTTCGATTCCCGGTCAGATCATAGCAATATTTCTTAGGGACTTATTCCTGTGGTTCCCCATGTCTGAAATTTAGGTTTATTTTAGGTTAAGGACACTTTTGGCGCTTCATTATCATTTATTATCCATCATACCATCGGGATAACGTAACTCTGCCTTCCAGGAGCCCCAACCTAAGAAATGGAATACAATTCCGCCAAGGGGGATAGCCAGAAATGTCTTAAAAGACAACCTGGTGGCATTGGACAATAAGAAAACTTCTTTTATTGCCTTTAATTTTTACTCTTTCAGAATTCAGTATTGGTGTTTGCATTAAGATGTTAAAAATATATCCAAAATTTATTGATTTGAAGAAATAAAGCTTGGTTTCTAGATCCAGAAAATGTAAAAAAAGGGCTGGGACTCAATGTAACAACGCTTACCGTAGCAATGACTACTCTTTAACAACAGCAGAATAAATGTCAGTGAGATTCTTACCTTCAATTCTCTACCATTTCATCTGGAATAACTCAATTTAAGAAGTAGAAGGATCAAGTTTCTTCTTTCTTTAAAACATGGTTCACTGGACTTACATAATATCTTTAATTAAATTCAGAATTGCAATTAGAATGTACTTAATACAATTATCTGTAAGATTTTTATTGTATTAATTGTCTAGCACCTGTAGTTAATTGGGGAAGACTTCTTTTTATTGTGTAGAGAAGATTGATATTTGTACTTTACTGACTGTGATTGCTTTATTTGCATCTCAACGGAAGTTCTCTTGTAACAACCATTGTACAGCAATTAAACTTTTTTAATTAAATGGTAAATTTAGTTTACAGATTATTTTCTTTCTTTCAATTAATGAACGACTTATCCACAGAATTTAACGATTTAATTAGAATTTAAAAGCATTCCACTATCCACGGCCTACACTTAATTATATAATACAAATAAAATTATTTCAATAACTGAAATATACAAAATTTCTATCTCCAAATCTACCTTCTTTATTTATTACAGGTTGAATATTAAGAAAAAAGATACAAAATTGTAAATAATAAATTATAAATTGAGAAAATAAACATAACTGTTTATCACGAGTGAGCAAATTTCCTTTGCTGGGCAATTTTAGCTGAATTTAGCTGTCATACAAATTATATACAATAAAAAGCCTAATAATAATGATAATAAAACAATAATAATAAATTATTTAAACTGATAAAGTTAAAGCCATAAGGACTTTTGTTTTACTCAACTATTAAAACATATACAGAAAAAAATGAATAAGGTTATAACCTAGAATAAATAATTGTATTGCAATATTTGCAAAAATTAAACTGAAATTAAAATTAATTAAGTCAATGATATTAGCGAATAAAATCAGAAACTATTAATTAATGCGACAAAAGGCCAATCACAAAAGAGAGATTTAAATTTCTCTTGAAGGAAGCTAATGTCCAGCAGATTTATCAATTCGCGACTTGTTACTCGCGATTTTTCCTTCCAGAAAACATTGCGAAATTTCTACTTACCGCCGTCGCCCGCGCAATTCAAACACTATTATTATAATACGTCACAAAATACATTTCTAAAATGGTTACATATTTACTCGCATAATTGACCCCCTCGCATAATTTTCCCTAGGTTTTTTATATATGAAGATGATTTCAAGAACAATACAAGATTATGAAGATTTCAAGAACAATACAAAGGAATTAATGAAACACCGAAGGTTGGGTCCATCCCCTTCTACAAAAACCTAACGGTACCTGCAGTCCCTGTCACCCGCGCATCTGTTATCGACAGTCTGAAATGAGTTAGGTATCATTATGCATTGGTAACAGTGTTATTCCGTCACATCATCAGTGTCGTTAAACTCAACTATGGGAAGAAAGTACAACAGCTACACTGCAAATTTTAAGTTACAAGTGGTAAATTACACCAAGGAAAACGGAGTGAAACACACCTTCATTGTGATCTACTGTACCGTTATCTTTTGTATCGCTTGAGTGTCTGAAAGTAGAGTAACGTTAAATACAACGTATGTCTCTGAGAGTAAAGTTCAATGACCATGATGGAATTACCATAGATGTCTAATTGATAGTGTTCTATATTGTGAAAGCGCATTGATATTTTCATAGTCATCGCATAATTTCCCCATCGAATTTTCACTCCTAAATCTTGAAACAGAGGGAAATTACTCGAGTAAATACGGTATTCATACGCTGCTATTATAATTCGTCCGTTTTTTTTAACATGCTCTTCTAATAATTGTATACTATAATTTGCACTACAGTAGAATCCACATTGGTTTTATTAGTCCTGAGTATGACTTCCTTCCGAAGGAAAGTAAAGGAGTGAGTCCCATGTCGTAGATTTTCATAATATTACAGTGAGCAACAAAAATTTAACTTTTTTTTTTGTCTCAGAAAGAAAAATATGTGATTCTGATATTATTTTTTCTCCTGAATTCAAATATGATATCGGTTTTTCTCCATCACGCAAGGTTTCCGAGAGACAGGAATTTATAATTTAAAACACTTTAATATTTTCTACATTCGTAACTACACAATATTCGACCATTCGGACTCACCTAGAAAGTAAGAAATGACGATTTTCTGCTACAGTTTCGACTGTGCAGCATCCCTCTTGATGGTCCAACAATAATCGGCCAGCATATTAGGATACCATTTGCCTTGATATCTTTTTTCCATAGCTGAAATCAATTGAGTTAGCTCATTTGGTTTTATTTTACAATGTACGAAAAAACGTTTATTAAAAATAATTATTAAAATCCATTAATTGAAATTGAAATAAAAAACTGTGGGTGATGGAGAAGTTCCGAATACATATTTGAAAAAACGATAAAAAACTGCATTAAGTACAACTATTGGTACTCGTGACACAAAAATCATGTTGACCAGTGTTATTAGTACTTCAAACTGATGTGAGGTCTGATCAAAATTATTCGGCTCTTCCACATCTGGCTTTGAATTGCGACACTAATGATGAGTAGGCCTATATTATGATACAAGGTTGGAAGACAATGTTCTACATACGAGTTGAAATCTTTATGCCCGAATCGATAGACGAGGGTATACTTTTTCAACATCATCACCATGAACACGTTTTCAGTGTATTATATTTTATCACATCTCCTGTAACCAGGTTCTATAATCTTATTATTTTCCTCAAAATCTCTCCATTTTCATAGTTCTGGTTTTGCAATCCTTTTTTATTTTGTAATTTTCAAAGAATACGTAAAACCTTCCATTCTTGTAATGTACTACTCTGTATATTGTATTTTACTCTATGTTGAATTTCTTACCTTTAATTACATTAATGATATCGTATAAATAATGCATCACGTGTGCTATTGTCATGCTTACTTCAGAATAGACATTTTCAATGCCATATCAAATATGGAGGAACCTTGAGCGATGATTACGAAATATCGTAAATTATTCTAAAGAAGTCAAAAGAAGCAAGGATAAATGACTGTGTTTTACCTGAAGTATTATATTGAGCAGATCTTATTTAATATAGCTAAAATCCTTCTTCTTCTTCTTATTCCTTTCATGTGATTGACACAGGGGTCTATTACAGTCTCAATCCAACGTTTGAAGGGTCTGCCCAAAGATCTCTTGCCTGATGGCTGATAAAATAAGATTTGATGTGGTATTCTTGTTCGACTCATTCTCCTTATGTGAAATTTCCAGTTGTTTCTATATTTTTGTACATATTCCATGATTGATTCTGTTTGTAATTCTTTGAGAATCTCAGAATTCCTTTTATGGTCTGTTCTTGAGTAACCTGCAGTACGTCTAATAAATTTCATTTCTGCCGCAGTTAGTCTTTGATCATCCACACTGCGAATTGTCTAGGTCTCAATGCCGTAACATAATATGGGTCTGGCCAGTGTTTTATAAATTCTAGTTCGTGTGTGTTGCTGTAATGTGTTTGGCTTGAAAATATTATTTATAATTCCTCTGTTAAATTTTATAATTTTTTGACTAAAATCCTTTTCCTCTTCGTATGGTATCCGAGATAGTTAAATGTGTTAGTTTGTCCTGTTATTGTATTATTAACAACAATTTTACTGCGAACTGGGTCTTTTCCTAAGATAATCAGGACTTTATATTTTTCTGTTAGTTTTCCATGTTGTAGTTGATTGCCAATTTGGTGAAAAAAGTGGACTCAAAGTTGTAGGTCATCTTCTGAATTCGCTGTAAACACAATGCTATCTGCAAATAATAGGGATAAACTATTAATTGGTATACTGCCATGTGGTCGTAGTCTCCATTCTTTAATAATTGAGTTCATGTATATTATGAAGAGCATTGGCGAAAGACCACATCCTTGTCTAATTCCTTGATTAATAGGTTTGCATTCAGAAATTTTATTTTCAATCTTAACTTGGATGTAATTATCCTTATAAATTTCGTATATAGCTTTTATCAATTGGTCTAGGATTCCACCATATTTGAGGATTTATAATGATTTGTTTCTATTTAGACTTTGTCGAATGCCTTCAAGTCAATAAACGCCATAATAGTAAAGTATCCATCTGTACAGGATCTTCCTTTTCGGAATCCATTTTGCTCTTCATCTAATAAAATGTCATAATAATTAGTTAATTTTGATTTATGTAACTTGTTGTATATTTTGTAGCCTGAGTCCAAAATACGTATTGCTCTGAAGTTATCACAGTTATTTATATCTCCTTTTTTGTGTTCTCCTGACATCGTCAATTATTCGCCTCGCGCGACATTCAATTTTCTTCCTTGGAACTAATATTGCCAATATGAGATACATGGAGTATTTATAGCTGTTTAGATTTATTTAGCCTGGTTCTGCAAATTGAAAATTTTCCACTTATAATAACGTGTCGTTAATATTTTTTATTGGTGAAGGGTCTGAAATTATGCTTCGCTACATTTTAGTTTATGTCGGTGAAATTTGGGTGTGACAAAATGTTTCAATGTGTAATAGTTTGATTTCCAAATTAATTTTAACAACGAAAAATATATCAAATTCGACATGGTATGAAACAAAATATAATACTAACTCTCTATTCAATTGCAGAAAAATTGCATGTTTTTATTGTCATGATGTCTTCTTTTCTCCTATCTTAGGTTGTAAAACAGCTGGATTGTTCGGAATGTAGAGTTTTAAGACAAATGCTATACTCGTTAGTTAAGTTCTGATATTTGAAACCAATTAGATTGACTTACACAAACGATCCGACGTTGTTACATGTTCGCTTTGATGGACATTTCCAATTCCGCATCTAACTAATTGGATTGTTACACTAACTTGCGTACATATACTAGTGAATTAGAACACTCGGAGAGCAAGACAATGTTCATGAATATTTCCAAAATCACGATTAAGAAAAGTTTCAACTCTCCAACACAAATTAAGTCATATTTTGGCCCAGAGCGTTTGAAATTCGTTACCGGGATGTCTCGAGTTCAACCTGACTCGGTGTTTTTTGTAGGATAAATTCTGGACTGGAATTTCATTACCACGATCAATTTTATTGTTTATATATATGTGTGTGCTTTTTTTATTACAATGAAATTAATTTGCACAAAATGCATGAATACAGGCAAATACACAAATCCTACACATGAATACCAACAACAATAGAAATAGCCTACAGAATTTAATGATAGTATCAAGTCCCGTGCCGTAGCCGAGCGGTTAAGGGGACAGAGCTACGGGACCTGCGCTGGTTCGAGTCTCCATGGGGAAGAAATTTTATCATGGTATTTCGGCCAGTATGGGACCGGTGCCCACCCAGCATCGTGAGGCAAGTGGGTAGCTACAATAAGTAGCGGCTCCAGGTTGAGGAACCAGCTATAACGGCTGGGGGACTCGACATGCTAACCACATGTCACCCCAACACTGGCTGTTGATCATCTACCTCTGTGATTGACACATGTGGATGTGAAGGGCCAGCAGCCGGCTGGTAAAAGGGCAACCGCTGAAAAGTGGAAAGACCCTCAATCGGAATCAAGATTGAGGCGAAAAGACCAAATATATTAAAGCGTTTCAAAATAGTACATAAGTAAAAAAGATTATTCAATTTATAGGTTACTATTATTATTATTATTATTATTATTATTATTATTATTATGGTACTGGTATTATTATGGTATTGATATTATTATATTATTATTATTATTAATTATTATTATTATTATTATTATATATTAAAGCGTTTCAAAATAGTACATAAGTAAAAAAGATTATCCAATTTATAGGTTACTATTATTATTATTATTATTATTATTATTATTATTATTATTATTATTATGGTACTGGTATTATTATGGTATTGGTATTATTATGATATTATTATTATTATTATTATTATTATTATTATTATTATTATTATTATTATTATTATTATTATTATCGGCCGCGGTGGACTAGTGGTTATGCTCCTTGTCTTTGGTCCCTAGAGTCGCGGTATGAAACCCGGCCGGGGTCGATGGATTTTTTAGGATGGAAAAATCCAAGGAGCAAGTACTCCGGGAGGGACTTTAAGCCGTGGGTCCCGAGTCTGAAGATTTTCAGGGTCGTTAAAAATCCTTAAGCCTGAATGAAAAGGCCTCTAAGCAAAATTTACCGAATTTTCCCGTCCTAGTACTACCTTGGTTTCCTAGATGTCAGTATGAGGCGGAACGCTGACCACGGACCACTCAAATGCCATCTATACGGAAATAAGTCTAACTGAATTAGTATGGTTTAATTTCTTTCCTGTAGGGAGAGAGCGCCTAAATCTCTGTTAAGGGAAACATGGACTTACAAAATATATCCGTCGCCGTGGCGTAGTCGGTAGAGTCCCTAACTTCCACTCCGGCGACCCGGGTTCGATTCCCGGCGGGGTAGGGGATTTTAAATCTCCACACTTTCTGTCTGGGTGTGTGTCCTGTCCTTGTGTCTATATGTGAGAATGAAATAAAGTTAACAAAAAAGGTAAAAACATAAAGTAAAACAAAAAGGAGACAAAAAAAAAGATACAAGAAGAAGATAATATTTATAATTGTAAACAACTGTATATTTTATCTTGGTGAAGTGGAAGAGGGTACCGTATGGTCAACGCCATGAATTAATTATTATTATTATTAATCGCACAAACAAAACAAACAATAAATGCTTTAAACTCTGTTTGGTGGAGCAAGAATATTACAAAACATAGAAAATTACAAATATACCAAACCATAATTCAGAGCATTTTAACATACGGTGCTGTAGTTTGCCAAATTCCTACCAGGGAAATTAAAAGAATTTTAAGTACAGGAACGAATATCAGAGGATTGGAGGAAGATCAATGGATAGACAGAGAGGAATGGCGTTTGGTTTGCGGAAGACGGCGGCAGCTGCCATGATACCGGATAATGATAATGGTGATTATTATTATTAATAATATTATAAGTAAAAAGTCTGTTTCACATAAAAGACGTCCAAAACTAAAACCTACAACAACAACAACAACTTCGGTTTCTAAGTTACCAAAGGAGAAGAGAAATATATTTTCTCCCGAGGTGAAACTATTAGACAGCGTATGTCTATTGTGTGTCTGCGATGTGTTTTTCTTTAAATAAAGAGAATGCGATGAGTTTGAAGACCACATGGTTTTCACGAACTGTTAGACTCCGAAAATTTCCTGGCATTTTATTTTATCTTAAAGACGAGGAAAAACTTACAAAAAATCTTTACATAAGAATCTTGTCTAAACCGGGGATCAAACACAGGCCCAATGCGATTGAGGCAATAACATTATTCATAGACCTCACCGGTGGGTAGTAAAATCTTCTTGGTTTCTTCATTAACAATTCAACGATTGCTGCACTACTAGCATTAGCTAAATCTCTGGAATTTTCAAATACGTCCCCTTTAAAATAAAGATACAGAACAATGCAATCACCAAGCGATTTGGGTCAAGCGGTGGCATTTGTGACTTGTATTTGGGAGGGCCGGGTTTAAATCCTGGTACTGACTAACCTGGGGGAGTGGACGCCGTAGCGTAGTGGTTAAGGCACTACACTACAAGCCGAAAGGTAGAGGTTTCGAGTTCTGGTAGAGTCCGGATTTTTAAACTGACCCAAACCATCTAGCGGCACTATGTCTCTGGGGTAACTCAGTCTCTAACGGAAATGAGTACCAGGCGCTTGTTCTGGGGGTAAAGGTTGCCGTCACGCAGGGCTGACAACCTCGTTGACATAAAGTGCCGATTGTCTAGAAAAAGTGGAAGCCTTAACCTCCTACTACCCCAAGGTTCTCCTAAGGCCTATAGTGGGATCGCTTTACATTTTACTGATTAACCTGAGGTTTATTTCCTTATTTTTCTCAATCATAAAAACAAATGGTGATTACAATTTCATTGCATTGGTATTCATTTCATATTTTTCACAATTTCACAATATGAGTAAAAAATAAATGTACGAAGTAAATATATGACCTTAATGTCAAAGACAACTTTAAATAAAACAAACTATGGCATAAATAAAAACAAAATAGTCTTGCAATGGTATTTCCTTAAGATCACTGCATTTATATATTAATTAATTAATTTATTTATTTATTCTAACGGCATGTCTTTTAATACTATTATCCTATTTGTGTCCACCGCTGTGGTCTGTCTTGTCACGCAGCGAGCCCGGGTTTGATCCCCGGTCGGGGCAGTTTTTCTGGGTGAGGTTCTTATCGGGGTTTTTCCTCACCTGTAAGATAAATATCAGGAAAACGTTAAGGCCAAACGGTCCCCGAAATCATATGGTCATCATCATTATCATCATCATCTTTCACCGGTGTGGAAAACAACGAGAAGCTACCACACCTACAATTCTCTAGTAAAACTGCTAGCATAGCATGAAAATGCTATGATCGCAGTTAAGGACCTGCCTTCGGGCAGAATTACTATGGGTGGATCCTATATGTTTCTGACTTCCCAGCATCTACCACCTTGAGTCTTTCTTTAGTTCAGAACAACATATCAATTGGGTCCTGTCGAGCACTTCTCCTAACTCACATAGATTCGTTCGGAAATCCATCCACACTCCCACGAAATTTATTAAACAGGAAAAAGGAATGGAGATATGACATTAACAACAATCCCCAACAATCAAGAAGTGTAGTAGTTGCAGAATTTCGTCTTGGAACATTCTACAACTGTCTTGTACATCACCTTCATCGCATTGGAGTGATAGAAAGCCCGCACTACTAAGCATGAGCTAAATCTCTGGAATTTTCAAACACATCTATTTTAAAATAAATATAGAGAAAAATGCAATCACGAAGCGAGTTGTGTCAAGCGGTGGCATTTGTGACTCGTATTAGGGAGAGCAGGGTTTAAATCCCGGTTCTGTCTAACCTGTCATAATAAACAAACATTTTAACACAATGGTACAGAATACAATGACATAAGGTCCAGAAACATGGAAATTAAAATCTAGAACAATAAGTAAATTGATTTCTGCAGAAATGGATTTTTTAGATGTTCAGCTGGAATTTCTAGAAGAAATAAAATAACAAATAGTGTAATCAAACAAAATATGAATGTTCAAACTTCAATTGTGAATTTCGTTAATAAATAAACAATTAAAATGGTTTGGTCATATAGTCCACCGCTATGGTCTCGAGGTAGCGTCCTGCCTTGTCACGCAGCGGGCCCGGGTTCGATTCCCGGTCGGGGCAGGCTCCTGGGTGAGGTTTTTCGGGATGTTTCCTCACCTGTAAGACAAATGTCAGGACACTTAGGGCCCAACGGTCCCCGAAAATCATCCGGCCATCATCATCCTTATCATCATCATCATCCTTCACCGGCGTGAAAAACAACGGAAAGATACCACACATATAATTCCCTAGTAAAGCTGCAAAAAGCATAGCATGAAAATGCTATGGTTGCAGTGAAAGACCTACCCTCGGGCAGAATTACTATGGATGGATGGATGGTCATATAAAAAGAAAGACGAAAGGCAGATTCCCAAGAAGAATACTAAAATGGGTGCCACTTGGTAGAAGAAGAAGAAATGGTCGCCAAAAATAATATGGATTATGTGGTCTCGAGGTAGAAGTGCTGCCTTGTCACCGGCGGGGTTCGATCCCCGGTCGGGAAAGTTTTTCGGGATGAGGTTTTTATCGGGGTTTTTCCTCACATGTAAGACAAATGTCAGGAAAGTTTAAGGCCCAAACGGTCCCCGAAATTATATGGCCATCATATTCATCTTAGATTAAGCTTAGGATTAGGGGCTCTCCTGGCGCACCAGTATCATCATCACCCCATGATATCATCGGGGCAACGTAACCCCGCCTTTCAGGCGCCCCAACCTCAGAAGTGGGTTACAATTACGCCTTTGCCAGGAGAGGATACCAGAAATAGGCTATGTAAAAGGACAATACTGGGGGAATTAAAAAAATAAAATAAAATTGATGGTATTCAAAACAGCATGAGGGCAAAAGGATTGGACGATGGGTATGAATGACAGAGATACGTGGCAATAGTTGCAGGAAGATGTTGTGAAACAAAACCTGCTAAATAAACATACATTTATAATGACAGAGATACGTGGCAATAGTTGCAGGAAGATGTTGTGAAACAAAACCTGCTAAATAAACATACATTTATAATCACAGAGATACGTGGCAATAGATTAACTGGACGCAGGAAGATGTTGTGAAACAAAACCTGCTAAATAAACATACATTTATAATGACAGAGATACGTGGCAATAGTTGCAGGAAGATGTTGTGAAACAAAACCTGCTAAATAAACATACATTTATAATCACAGAGATACGTGGCAATAGATTAACTGGACGCAGGAAGATGTTGTGAAACAAAACCTGCTAAATAAACATACATTTATAATGACAGAGATACGTGGCAATAGTTGCAGGAAGATGTTGTGAAACAAAACCTGCTAAATAAACATACATTTATAATCACAGAGATACGTGGCAATAGATTAACTGGACGCAGGAAGATGTTGTGAAACAAAACCTGCTAAATAAACATACATTTATAATGACAGAGATACGTGGCAATAGTTGCAGGAAGATGTTGTGAAACAAAACCTGCTAAATAAACATACATTTATAATCACAGTTTTATGGAGTTATGCGTTTCTTACCATTTTTTTTACCAGAAATGAACTGACCTTTCGTTCATTTATGAGCAGGTCAGCTCCAAGTATGCGTAAAATGATATTAACGCATTTTGGTTGGACGGGAGAGTTTAATAGGCTGCCCCGGTAAGTAACTAAGCAACCCGAAATGAAACTGCAAGCAATGTTCGATTATTTCAGTTCACTGAATTCACTTCGAGAGAGAACGCAATGATCGATTGTTGGGGTGGGGGTGGAAAAGAGGGCGCCGTTAGTTATTGTGTTGGTAATTGACTTGTTCGTGCTCTTGATTTCCTGCAACCCTCCGACCCCTTTCCAACCCCCCCTAATCTGCCATACTGCATTGTTGGCTTCTCTAGAGACCACGGGGACTATCCCAAAGTGCGACTACACAATTTAAACACACCGACCGCATTAGCTTAGCCCGCCATTCCAGGTTCATGATCAGCTCGAACCCTCTGCCAATATCAGACACAACTTCCTGTTCAAGGTGAATTTAACGGATATTTCGTATTGTAAATAATGGATATTTCGGTAACTTTTGATATAAAACACTTTCTCTCCCTTTTCTATAGATAAATCATTCCCTTTGTAGGTATGTTTACATAACCTACGTCATCAGAGACATGACCTATCGGGATAGGAATTTTAACTCTGGATATCTCACACACACACACACACACACACACACACACACACACACACACACACACACACACACACACACACACACACACACACACACACACACACACACACACACACACACACACACCCACATGTATATATATATATATATATACATTCTGACCACATAAGGATATGCAGAGATTCTCTGGAAGAGTGATAAACTAAATGCCGGGGCCAGTTCTGAGACAACACGAACTTTTAATGAAGGACACATTATTCAATCATACATTCATACTAAAATTGCCAGAAAATTTGATAAACTTGTGTAAATGTCTGGAAAAAACGCGGAAAATAAGAACAACACTCATTCATGAATAAATAAATATGTTAAATTGCAATACCATTATTTCGTCGAAATATAAAAGAAAAATACCCATTCGGGCGAACCTTTCATCGTTATTATTATTAATTCTTAATAATTCTATATTACCTAGTTAATGTATAATGTAATTGTATTGTTACCTAATTGTAATATTATTGTGTTTTCTTTTTTGTTTTAAGTTAGATTATTACCAAACATTAACTTACTGTAACGGACTGTCAACAGCACGTACGGCTTACTGCCCGTGCGACACATATTTGTATATAACATTGTATGTATCTTCCTTTTAGTCTAATAAAGTCCTTGTTATATAGACTATACATTCATACTAAACATGGTGAATGTGATATGGAAGATTATGACGTTCAGATTGTATTAGAGGACTATTATGGGCTTTGTTTCTAACATTTACATTAAATGTAAGGAGAAATTAAATAAAAAAAAACAAATCTCACCCAAGAAGCTTCTTCCGATCGGGACCGAACCCGGGCCATTTGTGTCTGAGGGAGCGGTGTGTCCGATTCAGGGCCGAGTTGAGGGATGAGATGCGATGAAGTCCCTTATATTGAAGGTCCATGAATAGAAGGACATCGGGTGAGCACGCCTGATGCACAATCGCAGGGCACATAAATGGTATTAAGGGCACCGAATGGTGAAATTAAAAAAAAAAGGCGAAAAATATTTCTTTTGTTGCTTGATTTTTAATAACTCTGATTCTTTAGGTCATTTTCATATAGAAATTTTTATTGTAGAGAGCAAAATTGAGTCTATGGTGTAAGAGTTTAAATACTCTACCACGTGTGGTCGGCATTACTACGTACTCAAACTTGAATATGTTTTTTTCTGTTTCCATTTTTTTGACATTTTCCAAAATTTAAAATGCTCCTTATGATGCAATTTTTATGCTAACAAAGTGAAATTTTGTGGTTAGACTCCCAAATATATGCTGATTCAAGTTTGCTATG
Organism: Diploptera punctata; assembly: GCA_030220185.1. Lineage (NCBI taxonomy): Eukaryota > Metazoa > Arthropoda > Insecta > Blattodea > Blaberidae > Diploptera > Diploptera punctata. Next base: position 5,748,464 of record JASPKZ010008379.1, on the reverse strand, counting down.
CAGTTAATAGCCTAAGACAGATGCGTTCGTTTAAATTCAGATTAAAATGCATGAGAATGGGTATTTTTTTGTCAAAAAATTAAAAATAATCAGTCTCATCCCTTTATAAATTGTTTCATAGCAAATATGTTTAGTGGAATTATAAGGACTCTGAATCTCAAATTTCACGAAGTAAGAATGATTAAAATAATAAACCCATTAAAATTGATTGTATATGAAATTAATATTAATGGGGCGATTTTTTGAATAGTTATGAGAATAAAACAATTATTCCATCTTCATCCTTCTATAACTCGAGAGATTATTTAAGAATGCATCGTAAGAATCATTTTTTAGAAAATATAAAAAAAGACAGATTTAAAAAAATAAAAATTCTGAAACTATTCTACTTATAAACACCAAACTTCACAGACACACTTTTATAAGCACATAATGTATGTGATAAAAATTTTAAAACAATCAGATGAAAAAAAAAAAAAACTGAAATCACCATTAGGTCCCCTTAAACGAAATGAATGAGTGTGGTTAATGGTGAAATGAAATTTGTGGCAGGGGAAAAAAAGCGAAGACCCGGGCGCCAGCTGACGACAATTGTCATACCATCACAGGAACAGATGAAATGAAACGAATTGTATGATATGAGTATGAACAAGTTGTAGATTCAATATTTGGACAGGAGAAAACGGGATAAGTTCGAGAAAATATTGCTCTGGTTTAGATTATTTCACCACGTGTAGTGACAGAGACGAGAACTGTGGATTCGGGTGTGGAAGGTGATAGACTAAACACTTGCACCACGGAGCCGCCTGACAATATTAGCGCAACAGTCGAAGGCAAGATACCTTGCTGCAGAGAGTCCCCAAAGTGAAAGACATTTTCTCATGGTATTTCGGCCGGTATGGGATTAGTGCCAATCCAGCATCATGATAAAATTTGGGTAGTTACCATAAGTAGCGGTTCAATGATGAGAACACCAGCTATAACAGCTATAACGGATGAGATATCCGAGTTGCTGGCTGGTTGACCGTTCACTTCTGTGATTGAGGCATATGGATGCGAACAGCCGGCAGGTAGGCATGGGGCCTCCTAGGTTTGTAGCTCCATGGAGTTAGTTATAAAATATAGCGCTCCTAATTGTGAATTATTCTCTATTCTCTTCTCTTATGGAACTGAATATTCTTCTTAAGATTCTATTTTCGAAATACTTCAGAATGTTTTTTCCTTAATAGGTATATAAGTAACTTTGTTTCCTGCCCATATAATACCAGAGACAATATTATAATAAGATAACTAACTCACTGGCAGCATCGAACCTGTAGGTTCATGGCTCCTCGGGCATAAGCTCTCCATACATACCTAACCTAATCTAATGTTTTCCAATAATTTTCATAAGTAATGTCACGAGTGATTTCCAAATGTATCTAGAGAATTTGGTAATCAAGAGTGGCATTTGTTAGGACTACTTAACGAATAAAATTAAGCTGTTTACTCAAAAATCACTATTTAAATATAGTTACCGATATTTTAAAATATTTTTATATTTAATGTAAACGGCGATGTTTGAAAACAAATCAGAAATGTGTGTTCACTGTAACTTGATCATATTATGTATTGCCAAATAGGATCGTAATATTATAAGATTTCAGATAAAAAATGAAACACATCAAACTGTATATTATAACCAACATTATAGGTTATTAATTCATTTTTTAGGTAAACAGAATTCGATAAATAGCGCGGTGAAACACGACTGTCATTGGTTCTAAACAAAATTCATTGAAACGTGATTAGTCAGTCATTGACTCCCATTTGGGACATGACTTAAATAGCCTGTGTAATCTACTTTCCTCAAATCATGATTAATATAATTATCGCACCTCATTCTTGGCCTAACTATTGAGCACTTCTTCATTGGTTTTCCTACAAGGAATATGCATGCCACGTTCTTATTATCTCTGGTTTCCCATAAAAATCATGTAGCTCACTGTAATGTTGATTTCTCCGGCCGTTCATTAATACAGTGAAACCTGTGGAACCTCTATAAGCAGGAAACCTGTAGAGACGGAAAAAAAATCTCAAGAACGGTACGATTTTATATGTAAAATTGTCCTGTATAAGCCGGAAACCTTCATAACGCGGAAACGGAATGGTTTTTAAAGTACCAATAGTTAATTTTTACCTCAGTAAGACGGAAAATTATTCTTAAGCACGTTCTAATTATCATAATCTTCTTATCATAATCATATGACGCTTTCTGCATTATATCGTTTTACCTTCTTGTGTTGTCATTGTATTGTGGGGATACCCTTGTTTATGTGTGACAGCGGGGAATCCCTCGCTTTTCCTTGCCTGCTTACGTTACCTGCGAGGGAGTTGGGAAACTCTTCAGTCTTCCTATAGTTGAGTTCCTTCTCACTTTTATATAATCAAATTGTTTTGTATTGCCGTGCGAACTGAGCTGTGTAACATATACTATTTTGTCTGTATTTCAGTCAATACGTTATGCCTTTAAAGCGTGCATGTAAAATCCTTACACAGCGTGAGAAAATTCAAGCTTGTAATTTGAGAACCCTTTTTAAGAAGGAAAACTGCGAAGACGGAAATATATTTAAGGAACCATCATGTTCCTTCATAGACAGGTTTTACTGTACATGTATGTGATTCAAACATTTTCCTAAAAAACTTTATTTTCAAATATTCGTATTCTTTTCTCATCCCTTAAATTAAGAGACCGTGTTTGGCATCCATATAATATATCACGGAGAGTAACAGTTTTATATACTCGTATTTTTAGTTTAACTTTATTTTAGAGAGGTTGGACAGACAATATTATAAGTAAAGTAAAAGTTATCCCACAACAGGCCCGGAGACCCTTGGGGTAGTAGGAGGTTAAGGCCATATTGACCCCAGGGCCATATTGACGCCAGAGGGTTTGGGTCAGTTTAAAAATCCTGACCCCAACGGGACTTGAACTCTCGACCCTCCGGCTTGTAGCTCAGTGCCTTAACCACTACGCTACGGCGTTATACTTTTATAAAATTTAATCTTTACATTTTTAAATAATAGCCGTGAAAGCAAAATACACAACGAAACGAATAACCTCACAATTACTGAAAATTCATGTAATCCCAATATTTATCATCAATTAACAAGCGTAAATTGCAAATTCTATTGTATTTGTTTGTGGTATATCTGTGAATTTATTGTCTCCTCAAAAAAATATAGGTCAAATTATTCTAGAAAAAAGTCCGGTACATAATATGTACATGACTGCATGGACATAAAAACCCTACCTTCATTTCAATTTGTTATCAAATGCAAATGATTTGAAGCACAAAATGAAAATACAGAGCGCTTGTATGAATTTGTTCTATTCACAATAAATGATTCACCATTTTAATTATCGAAGTGTTCTTCAGCTCCATATACCCTGAAGGACTGATTCGATATTACTATCCGCAGCCATTTTTTTAAAAATATGCAATAGAAAACGTATGTCCATTCTACCTGCACATTTAAATTTATATAATTTAATAAATGTACTACGTATTCTCCAACATACCTTCAGTCTAATAAAATAGAGTTAAAATCTATACAGTTATAGCACTTTGCAAAATATGTTGAATTAATTGGCGAATTGCAACTTCTTGCATTGAATGGAAACCAATCGGCGAGTAGTTATTTTTGTCATGTATATCGTATAACATTTTATTTAGTTTAACGAACTATTTTTTTAAAATTTCATTCCTGTGTTTGTGTGTGTGTGTGTGTGTGTGTGTATGTGTGTTTATATATATATATATATATATATATATGTGTGTGTGTGTGTGTGTGTGTGTGTGTGGTGGTTAGCTCACTACGTACAAATTTAGAGGCCTCAGGATCAAATCCCTGTTCAGGTATCTGTTTCTCTTTCCATGTTGCATTTGATCTTCATTGCGTACTGTCAAATATTTAATTATAACATTCAAATAACAAAGCACTACTACAATAAAGTAAAATATTATCATTAAAATGCTCTCTTGTAATAGAAGTCATAAGATGACACTGAGCGTTGTCCCGCTGGCTAAAATGAATGAGAATTGTATCTATATAAGGAAAGAGAAATCAATGTTTGCACTAGGAAGCTTTGAGTGGAGTACAGTTAACTCACTAACATCTGAAGTTAAAGGTCTCGATTTCAAATCCCGGTTCAGACATTTTTTCATGTCATATATATATATATATATATATATATATATATATTACCTGACGGAGTTGAGATCACTTCACAGGGTTATTGTTCTAAGATAATTTTTAAAATTATTTTTATGAGGTGAATGTCCCATATATCATATCAATTGGCATTGTGAGAATAAAATGGATTTCGATATTTCAATTCATAATGTGATTAAAAAAATGAACCTACGATAGTATACTTCTACACGATCGGCATGTATATATATATATATATATATATGAACCGGATGATAAGTAAAGGAAAATAGGCCATGGTCACATACCAATAAACCGCCACTATTTTGGACGTATCGTTATTCCCAGATGTTTCAGATTTGTTAGTTTCTTCAAATGACGATTCACAAAGATTAATACATAATTTGAAACTCATAAATAGGCTACTTTATGTAAATTTATACCGACAAAATGGCAAAACATTATGAGTTTTCGCAGCAACGCGCCGATTCTTGCTCGTAGCAATGGTCATCCAAGCATTGGCCAAAGTTTCTTCCTCTTTTATGGTTAATTAAATAAACCCATAGATTCATGGTCGCGTGAACATAAGCTCTCCATACACACCTATCCTGAGCTAATGTTTTCCAATCATCCCCTGTATTCCCTCAGATCACAGTTAACGTTATTTCCCCACCTCATTATTGGTCTACGAACTGGGCGTTTTCCCTCTGGTTTTCCTACAAGAAGCTTCCATGCAGGTCTTTCATTCCCCATTCATGCCACATGTCCTGCCCATTGCAGTATACGAGACTTAATTGTTCTTATTGTATCAGGCTTCCTATAAAGACCATGTAGTTTACTGTTATGAAGTCTTCTCCATTCACCTGTCTGTTCATCTCTCTTTGGTCCAAAATTTTTCCTATGAACTTTATTCTCAAATACTCGCAACCTCCTTTCCTCCCTTAGACCTGTAACCGCTATTTATTTTAACTAACTAAATTCCTCACGATGCTCTGTGGGACCGGTCCCAACCTGCTTGAAATTCCATGATAAAACTTCTTCCCCAACGAGGACTCGAACCAGCGTAAGTCCCTTAGCTCTGCATGATAATATGGCGTGGGGGATTACCATCAAATACTATCAAAGATTAGACCTTTTGGTTTGTTATGCCTCAGGTGAGCTGGTCTCTCCAACGTTTGTACGACCTTCAAAGACATTTTCCTTTTGGTCTGTAGGCAAACAGTTTTTAGGTAGCCTCTCAATGGGCATTCTTGATATGTGCCCGTACCAGTTATGTTCATGGTATCAGTGGTGGAAATGATGTTAAATTATGTCACCGGCGCGGATATTATAATATATAAAAAGTTTTCCCTCTACCGCCCTTAGGAGGACCTTTGAAGGATTAGGAAGTTAAAATATACAAACAAATGATAACATAAACTGATGTACCTTTTATGCAGTCTTCTCAACTGTTGAAATTAGTAAAATATTGTGGGCCTTTCGGGATCAGTCCCATCCTCAAAAGAAGGTTGAATGTTACTCTTCAACTACTATCTGCATAGTAGCTGGAGAGTAACGTAAAACATTCTGCCGAGGATAGGACTAGACCCAAAAGGCCTACAATGTTTTAATAATTTTAATATTTGAGGAAACTGAATAAAAGGCAGGCTACATAATTTTTTGCACGTACTTACACCAATGGCGACCATGAGTGAAAGTTCAATTTCCTAAATTTTGGGTTGCCAAACTATAAATAACTATACTGTAATGTTACATTTTACCTACCTAGTGCGGAAAGTAAAACCTCTGTCCTTTATGTATACTACATACAATGTATATATAAAAATATATCCAAAAGATAGTGTTAATATACATTATACGAAATAAATCACTGCATTTTAAATTAACTTAACTTTATTTGAAACAATATAAAACAATAAATTCGTACTTGCCGCTATTTACCCCAGTTTGGTGTCACGGCTGCTGTAGTTTCAACTAAATTATTTTCGTCATTTACCGCATAAACATTGACCGGACTGTTAACGTTAGTCAGTTGTTTATATTGAACGCAAATATTTCCAACAAAAATGCTATTATTTTACTATTATTTATTATTTTGAAAACACTATCATGTAAAAAAGTAATGTACAACGCACGTATGTGAAGTGTTTTACAGAATCTTGGAAATTAAAAACCTCGCTTCTGTAAAAACCACTTCCCAACCTCACATTGCAATATAATATTGTTATAATGTTTTATATATTGTACCACCTCAATGGAATTTACTATGAATTTCATTAGTATTGACACAGGAATTTAAAAAAGTCGTTCATTGAAGTGACCTAATTACTTATAGAATAGTTATGGGTGTCTTTGTCGCAAATTATCAATTGTTTTCATCATCATCATCTGCATTCATGGATTAGGTCTGTTGACCCGTTCCGACTTCAGCCCATCTCTTCCTAGGTCTGCCCACATCTCGGGTGTCTTTAGGTTTGTATTTTATTTGTTTTGGATATCTATCTTCATTCATTCTGTCTATGTGTTGCTTCCATTTGTGTCTATATGTATTTATTTTATCAGTTATTGCAAATATTTCAAGTTCCTGTCTTATTTCTGTGTTCTTGATTCTGTCTTCCTTAGTGCACCCTTTAACAGATCTCAAACATTTCATTTCTGCCGCCGTTATCCTACTTAGATCTTGTTTTATATGTATCCAGGCTTCTGATCCATAGAGCAGTACCGGTACTGCCAACATTTTATAAAATTTCAATTGGGTCTCTCTTGTTGTTTTGTTATTTAGTGATCGCTTTATCGTACCACATATTCCCTGGAATTTTGCTATTTTATTATTTATATCATTATCATAATTAAATTAAATGTCACATCCTAGATAATTGAGATGGTTCGCCTGTTCTATGATTTTGTCTCCTATTACTATTTTGGATCTGATTTGATTTTTCCCTTGGAATGCCATTACCTTAGTTTTTTCTATGGATATTTTGAGATTATATTGTTCACATATATTATGTAGTTTAAAAATATTCCTTTGAAGTTCGTCAATTGTTTTATTGTTTAAATATAAAACCGGATATTTATCCGCATATAAAAGTAATAAGGGTTTTTGTTTTGTTTATTTAATATTTAATATAATTATATTTATTTCTATTAACACATTCAATACCGTAAATCAGTTAAGGCTTTTAAAGAGACTATCGTGTATGCGGCCGTCGGTCAGTTAACTCGTTTTAGAGCAGGCGTGAACAAACCGCGTTTATATTCGGCGCCTAAATATTGTGTTGGCTTAGTATGTCTTGGAGATCATAGATGGCATGTAAATGTACATTTTCTATTCCCGTTTGACACGTTTAACCTTGGTTAATCCCCTTTTATTTTTAAAACAAACAACACATGGAATTCGTTCACCCAAACTTGCCTCCAGGCTCCAATACAGTCGTATATCTTTCTCGTTATCGCGCTGTTGCTTGTGCGTGAGTGCAACCATGGCGAAAGAAAAATATCTCACTGAAGAAGAATTAGTGAATATTTTGTATAATGATGATTCAGGTGATCAACTGATTCCTGAATTAGAAGATTCACAAGTGAAAGTGAAGATGAACTTCCACTTCCTGAAATTGATACGCCGATACCATGTGATGTCAATCACCCAAGTCATTTCACTATCAAATCCTACTAGGATATCTCCTTTAGGTATGTACAAAAATTGAATTTTCTAGGACTAATAGTTTGTGAATAATGGTCCATTTTCTGAAGTGCCACGAAAAGGGTAGCTGGGGTATTTAAATGGCTGGCCTGTGTGTTTAAATGCCCTGCTCAGTGCCTGGTATTGAATGTTTAACAGAATAGAAATAAGATTGATTTAGAGAATTCAAATTTTTATAAGTATATAAAAAATTCAAACTGGTCAATATAAACTGTTAATAGAGTTGGATGTTTTTCAAACTGATTTGGTGTGTAAAAAATACCTTAAATATTTGAATTGATATTTTTTATAAAGAAATACATGGGATTGGACGAATTGGAAGGGACTCAGCCAATAGTACTCCATTTTCAGTTGGACCAATCAGAACTTCTAGATTATAACTGAAATGAAATGGGATTTTTCCCAGATGGCTACAATATTTGAAATAAGTTGGATGTGCAAAATAATGAGTCATCGAAAAATAAGAGAATTTGTGTTCATTTCTTGATAGTAGTTGACAAAATGGTGTCAAAGTTATAAAAAATAATATTGCAATATAAATTTAATTTTATGATGACAGCATTAAATGGTTATATTCGAGAAGAATTCAGCAATATATGGCTACAACTCCAGAAAGTAATGATGTCGAAGAAGAATGGAAAAACATTAAAATAATTCAAAATGCAGCTAATGAAACTTTAGGAAAAGTAAATATACAACAAAGAAGAAATAGAACTCTAAAAATCTGGGATGATCAAATAAAACAATTGATTGAAGAAAAAAATGCAGCTTATAAAAAATATTTGAACACAAAGACAGTAGAAAATGAAATAGAATTCAAACGCTGTAGAGCTATTGTTAAGAGGGAAATAAGAAAGAGACATAGGAAAACATTGTTAAATTTTGTTACACATTTAGAATCAGATTTGCATAAGCTCCAACCTAATGCCTTCAAAATATTAAAACATTTGAATAAAGATATTAAAGAATCTACCAAAATTAATTGCGGAGTAACAAAAGAAGATTTTTTCAATTATTATAAAAGTCTTTGGACTGACAATAGCTATGAAGATACAATTTTCCGAAATAATAATGAGCAGATTCCATAATATCATTGGAAGAATTGAACAATAGTTTAAAGAAATTAAAAAATGGGAAGGCAACTGGCACAGATGGCTTGAATTCTGAATTGTACAAATATGCAGGCAAACAGTTCCATGAAAGACTGTTGTCCTTCTTTAATAATGTATTCAAAAATGCAGATATACCACAAGAATGGAAGACAAGCATTGTTATACCCCTGTTCAAGAAAGGAGACAAGAGAAAAATGGACAACTATAGGGGAATCAGTTGTTAAACACATGCTACAAAATTTATGCAGACATTTTAAATGGAAAATTGAAAAGTTTCAGTGCAAAATTCCTTATGGAATGTCAAAATGGATTTAGGAAAGGACGATCTTGTATTGATTCAGCATTTTTGTTAAACTATTGCTTGAAAAAAGAAGAGAATTCAACTTAGAAACACATTTTGCTTTCATAGATTTTGAAAAAACATTCGACACAGTCAAGAGATCAAAACTCTTAAATATATTGGAAGACAGAAATATACCAAATTTACTTCGGCAGAATATACAAAATATTTACAAAGACAACACCATAAAGATTAAATTAAATAACAGATTTTCTGAAGAAGGAATTATAAATCGTGGTGTGAGACAAGGCTGCCCCCTATCCCAACACTTTTTGCAATTTATATCAATGAAGTAATATGTTGCTGGAACAAAACATATAAATTTGGAATAAGAATATCAGAAAATAGAAAATTAAACACCCTATTGTTTGCAGATGACCAAATAATAATAGCAAATTCCGAAGATAATCTACAGAAAGGTCTGTATGAACTTAACAAAATTACAGAAGAATATGGATTAAAGATATCTACAGAAAAGACAAAAATTATGGCATTTCAAGGTGTAGATCCTGTCAGAAGTAAAATTGTACTGGACAATAACATTTTGGAGCAGGTGAATAATTTTGCATATCTAGGATGCAATATCTCATATGAAGAAGAAAAGGATGTAAATGCAAAAATATCTAAATTTTTAAGAATTTTAGGGTTAATAAATTCTATCTTCAAGCCACAGTTAGTCCAAAAGCATTCAAGATTAAAAGTGTATAAAACACTGGCTCTTCCAACTCTTTTGTATGGTAGCGAAGTATGGACGTTGAAACAGAAGGATATACAGAGGACTTAGATCTGCTGAAATGAGATATCTTCGGAGGACTGCAGGATACATACTACTAGATCACAAAAAAAATGAAGACATCTTAGAAGAATTACACATGGAATCTTTAGAAAACAAAATTTCTGATTATAAGTCAAGATGGATGTTCATCGAATGGAAGATCACAGAATACCCAAACAAATGTTAAGATATCAACCTGCAGGAAGAAGAAGACCAGGACGTCCACTCAAAAGACTTCTGGATGGTGTTTCTCTTGAGGCCGAAACAGGTCAACAAATGGCCTAAATTCGTGAATGTACTATGATGATGATGATGAAATTTAATTCATATGGAATATAAATAATCCATAAAGTGAAAATAAAGTGTTAGTGAAAATTTGACCGTTCGAAATAGTCATCCATTACATATATGAAGTAATAATCTTCTATAAGTGAAATTTATTAATTTAAGCCGAAATCTTTTAAATTATTGATCATTTACAAGACTCATCTAAACAGAAATGAGAACTTTAATAAAATAACATTTAGTTTAACTCTTAACAAAGTGTCGTTATTTGTTTATGTAAGAAATTTTCCTCATTCCCCTGACGGGAGTCATCAGTGCCGTGGCAAATTACAGTGATCCAAATTATTACAATCATATATCTACAACGTGGGGCATCACATCCAACAACCATCTTTAAATATGAACTCTTTTATATTGTATTACTATAACTTTGTCCACCGTTGTGGTTTCGAGGTAGTGTGCTGCCTTGTCACGCAGCGGGCTCGGGTTCGATCCCCGGTGGGGCAGTTTTTCTGGGTGAGGTTTTTATCGGGGTTTTTCCTCGCCTGTAAGACAAATGTGAGGAAAACTTTAAGGCCCAAACGGTCCCCGAAATCATATGGCCATTATCATCATCATCCTTCACCGGTGTGGAAAGCAACGGGAAGCTACCACACCTACAATTCCCTAGTAAAGCTGCAAGCATATCATGAAATTGCTATGATCGCAGTGAAGGACCTGCCTTCGGGCAGAATTACTATGGATGGATGGATGACTATAACTTTTTCCTATATCAATGGCAACCGATCTGAAAGAAGAAAAGAGGGAGATCAAAGTTAACATGGAAGGAAAACATGAGGATAGTAATGCAAGCAAGAGGGCTAGACTTGAAGATGCCCAAGATCGTAGGCTTTGGAGGTTTGGCACGGGAAGACGGCAGCAGCTGTAAAAACCCGAAGATAACTTCTTCAGCTATTTATTTTTTTTTTGTTTGCTTTTATCAACTCTATAGTCTATATACAGCATGATGTAAAAAAGAGTAATTCCATTATAGACCTCAGAAGACCGTTGGGGTAGTAGGCGTTTTATGCTTGCATCTTTCTAGACAATCAACACGAGATTTCAACCCTGCATGATGGCCGCCTTTATCTCTAGAACAGACTTTGGCAGTCTTTTTGGTTAGAGGCTGAATCGACACCTGGACCATAGTGTTGTAATACTCCATCATATAAGAAATTAAAGTAGTGACATAAGGCATATTATGAAATAAAGTCTCTTGAGTTTTGAGTTGATTTTTTTAAAGCATGATGCAATTAGAGAACCTATATACAAGGTGCAATTATGGACTGTTTGAGGAGACTACAGAGTATTTGAATGTGGAATGTTTGAATGTAGACAACACGAGTACCTAGAACTGCAGCTGAAGAGCTTTGTTTTCGAAGCCGTTCATCGCATACTGTGAATAAACATTAGGCTACCGGTATTTGTTTGTTAGATGCTGGAGGGTTTCATTCCAAAAACCTGTATGTTGCATATGTAGGAGACTTGCCCTGGACACGTGTTTATCATTCGTGGCTCCCTCCATTGTACAATATAACAGAGATGGTATATTTAAAACATAGTCATTGTATTCTCTCTCCCAATATTCTTTGTGTATAAAATGTAAGAATATAAACAACTTGTTCAGCCTGCGACCCGAAGAAACGTTTAGCAAGATATATATATATATATATATATATATATATATATGATATAATTAATTTTTTTTACATTGAGCAATGCGAGCTTAATATGACATGATAAGAAAAATAAATGCCTGCACGGGATTCGAACCCGGAACTCTGGATCGGTACCCAGCGTGTTATCCATTACACTACCAGGCGAATCCAATTCAAGCACTTATTTTTCTTATATATATATATATATATATATATAAGTGTTTGAATTGGATTCGCCTGGTGGTGTAATGGATAATACGCTGGGGTACCGATCCAGAGTTCCGGGTTCGAATCCCGTCCAGGTATTTATTTTTCTTATCATGTCATATATATATATATATATATATATATATATATACAGACACTCATTTTTGTGCTCAATTTGTTTCTAGGACGGCAAATAAAAAAAAGTGTTGAACAAATGTGGAAGGGCTTTTATGGGGATCCTGAATTGAGATTTTGTCAATTAAAATTTTATTTTCACGTTTAATGGGTTCATAGGGATCGAAATAACTAATTTTCAAGAAAAAATTAGAAGGGACATTGAAGGTGGTTTTATGTGAAGTATCATATATGATACTTTTGGTCTCAACCAAGTTTTTTAGTCTTGAATTGATGCTACCACCTAAATATATATATGAAAAAGGGGGTATATGGCATAGTGGTGTAAATTATTTTTCTTCATTTTGGGAAACAGTATTTTGTTAGTCAGTATACAAATAACCAAGTTAGCTTAATATTGAAAATCATGGAGATATTTATTGTCCTAAGTTATGGTATCAATTGATGATGTCTCTGAAATACAGAACGAAGTTTCGTCTTTACAACTGTGTACTTTATTCATTTTTGACTTAATTATTACATTTTTAAAAATTGCGTAATATATGAAAGATCCTATACTAACTCATGGCTCCCAAGTTGTAAACTTAAAGAGGCGGGGTCTTGCCAGCAGTCTAATTTTTTTGGCAGAATATGCGAGAATTTTATTTATGAGAATGCTTTTTTGTGTTATTTTCCTGAATCAGTGTAAAGACACAGCTAGCAGAGTGAAGTAGTGGTAGAGTGAAGAATGCTTGACAACAAACAGTGGCGGCTGGTACCTTGCGTCATTTTTGTACAACAAAAACTGATTATGTGTCTCTTAAAGAAATGCACTTGTTAAATCTATTGAACTTAGATTGTGGGTCTACATGAGGGCAGGTGATGATGGTGATGATGATGATGATCACTATTAATATAACACAATATAGTATACCGATAATAATAACATAACTTTTATCCACTCTATAGCTAAATGATTCACTCTCCCTTTTTTTTTGTTGAGATAATTTTTATTTTTGATGTCTGACATTTATTCTTCTCCACAAGTTTTCAATTTCAGGCTCCATCTCCGAAGAACACAAATGTAACATTGACATTAAATTTCTGTCACTAATATTGGTACGTCTGAGCGTTTTATTGATATTTAATTTAGAAAAAAAAATATCTTCACACATTTATGTTAACCCAAAAACTGTTACCAAACGACGACCATATTGACTCATATATCCAATTTCTCTTCTACATATTAAACAAAATGTCTTTCACTCCGTTAACATAAAAATATATTGATCAATTCACTCACTAGCCGCCACAGTTTATTTATACTCAAGCTACAACACACTACTAGAGCACGTCCAGGCTGATATATTGTCGTATCAGAGCAGCTGTGACAGATAAAACCAACTCCTCGTTTCACACCTTGCGAGCGCTGTACGACATACCTATACTAATCAAACTGTAAAATATCGTTTGGATGGCTTAAGAAGATACCTTTGGAAAATGTTTGTAGATCATAACAGCCCTTTCAGGAATACAACATTAAAGGATGATGACGATAATGAAGTTGTTTTATTTAATACTACATCTCATTTCAGTATTTTATTATTTATACTCTATTCTATAGTAATTCTGCCCGAGAGTAAGGTCTTTCACTGTAATCATAGCACTTGGTGACCACACCGGTGAAGGATGATAATGATAAGGATGATGATGGCTGGATGATTTTCGAGCACCGTTGGGCCTTTAGCTTCCTGACATTTGTCTTACAGGTAAGGAACAATCCTGAAGAAACCTCACCCAGGAGTCTGTCCCGACCGGGAATCGAACCCGGGTCCGCTGCGTGACAAGGCAGCACGCTACCTCAAGACCATAGCGGTGGACTATTTATACTAGCTATTGGAATATCATCTCTCTTTTTTCAGACATGATTATTCCATTCTTTCCTCGTTCTTCATTTCCATTCATTTATTAGTTGAATTACATATGGTTTCCGAATGTATTAATTTCTGACTCTATAATAAGTAAGCTTGTTTTCTTTATTATTTTTCTAAGTACAATTCTTGTGTCCTCGTCAAGGGGAGCGGGCATCGGAAAGTAGAGGATTGCCTGATGGGGTGATGTAAGGTGAGGACATCGTGTGCTTCTGAACTGTTAGGATAGTCCAAAAGGATCATCAGGAATCGTGAATATGTCGCCTAATAAAGAAACGGTCACCAAGAGCCAGGCTAGCAACCTATGTGAGGTGTCATTATATTGGCATGCTACGAGTTAATGGTAAATCCAGAAAATTGGATAAACTTGGGTCAATTCCTGGATAAAACGCGAAATATAAGAACAACACACATTCATAAATAAATATGTTAGCAAATTGTAATATCATTAATTCTTGAAAATTCTACATAACCAAATTACTGTATAATATTATTGTATTGTTATCTAATTGTAATATTATTGTGTTTTCTTTTTTATTTTAAATTATATTTTACCAAACATTAACTTATTGTAACGGACTGTCAACAGCACATACGGCTTACTGCCCGTGCGACCCATATTTGTAAATAACATTGTATGTATCTTTACTTTTAGTCTAATAAAGTCCTACTACTACTATATATTGCTCAAATAATTAATTAAGTCAGGCGGACTGATAAAATAAGTAAATAATGAAAATTTACTAAACGAGAACACATCCAACAACTTGAACCCTCTATATAGAATTTTAATCGACAACACCTTTAGAACAACTGGCAACGAATCATGTTTCCAAAATGCTATCAAGTGTTGTTTTACTGAAATTTGACTTAGCAGAGGACGACTGAGATCTCAGATGATTATTTTAACACTTTTCATTGTAACCTCAACAATCGTTCATAATGTCTTTTAAAAGTATTAGATTATCTTTTAAAATGTTCGCATTGTCTCTGGAGTGGCCTCAACATTGAGTTGCTCACACATCTGGGGGAGGTCCTCCATATCTTTGAGTAGATGAAAAGGTATATATGTGTTCCAGAGATATAAATAAGTAAGATAAGATCAGTGCGTAGAGAGCTCGCGCGTGACCTTCACATACATGCTGTACACTGTCACTCCCTGCCTGTTCAGATGATGTGTTCTGAATGTAAACATTCAGTGGTGGACACCGTCACTTCATTTTAGTATTACCAAGTAAACATACTGAATAAATTAATTACATGTATTAACATAGAAATAACTATAGTGTGATTTCCGAATTATAATCATATAACAAAGCATATTAATCCATCTCGAAAGATATTGGGCCTAATAACAAATAAATAATTCCTATAAATAAATAGTTTTATATTTACTTTGTTTACTTGTCATTCTGTGCATTATAACTGCTTGTCGACACTTGACATTTCTTCAATATGAGGTGAGTCATATTGGAAAAATATATTGTAAAGTACTTTACGAACGAATGAGACAATGGGCTAAAGAGAACTATAGGCTCTCAAAATATCAGGCAGGTTTTAGAGAAGGGTACTCCACGGTGGACAACGTATTTGTTCTGAGAACATTAATTGATGACAATCTGAAAATGAAGGGGAGTAAATTATTTTGTGCATTCATAGATTTTAAGATGGCATTTGATACTGTGGACCGAAGCGCACTTTGGGAAAAATTAAATCGGAAAGGATTGTCTCATAAAATGATACATGCTTTAATGTCAATTTATAAATATGTTAAATTTTGTATAAAATTAGACCAAGGGCACATTACAGAGAGCAGTGAAGCCAATCGGGGAGTGAGACAAGGTTGCATTTTATCACCAATGCTATTTAATCTATTCGTTGATGATATTGTAGACGTAATGCTAGAAAGAGAAATTGAGGCTCGGAGATAAGAAATGTTAAAGTCCCAGTCCTGTTGTATGCAGATGATTTAATTATCTGTTCCAAGACAATCAAGGGATTGCAAACAGGTCTTGACCTACTGGAAATATACTGTAGGAATTGGGGATTGACTGTAAATGTTAGTAAGACAAAAACAATGACCTTTAAAAATGGGACGGTTTATGGTAGAGCAGAGGAATGGAAATACAGAGATCAAGTACTTCAAAACGTGAAACATTTTGAATATCTTGGTACGACGTTGAAAATGAACGGGAAGTGGAAAGAACATATTGATATAGCATTATTTAAAGGGAGGGGACAACTTAACAGTGTACTCGGTATTTTGGGTCGAGTGCCTGATATTCCAGTCAGCACATTAGAAAAAATGTATGGAGCGATGGTCAGGCCAGTAATGCACTATGGTAGTGAGATTTGGGGTTTCCAAAGAACGGAAATACTAAATAAGGTATATACGCATTTTCTAAAATATATTACAGGACTTAGTAAGGCCGTTTCTAACTATGGAATTTTATAGGAATTTGGGTCATTCCAGGACGACATAAACTGTAAAATTCGTGTACTCAAATACTGGCTGCGAGTAATCCAAGGTGAACAAACAATGCTTAGAGCAATTTGTTACGACCACCAAATTAAAAAAAAAAAACATAGACATTTCTTGTGTTCTGCAATGTAATTCAATTTGGAGCGTTATGTTGGAGAACTTTAACGTAATGATCACAGAATGTTTGATGATGGAACTAGTCCCGAAAGGCCTACAGTTAATATTTTTAAAAGTTGAGGGGAGGGGCCTACAAGGTACATAATTTTATTATTTTATCGTCCGCGATGATCTAGAGGTTATATTTCTTGTTTCTAGTTCCGAGAGTTGCGGGTTCAAACCCGGCCGTGGTAGATGGGTTTGAAGAACGGGAAAATCCAAAGACAAATCCTCCGGGAAGAATTTAAGCCGTGGATCCCAAGTCTGAAGATTTCCAGGATCTCATAAGAACCATAAGCCTGAATGAAAAGGCTTCTGTGCAAAATTTACCAACCGCTTCCCTTCTAGTAATAGACCTACATTAATTACCCACGAGTTGTCTCATCGAGGCGCTAGGCCGACCCCCTATCACTCGCCAACATCTATGAATAAATGAGCATAACTAAATTAACTTGGTCAATAAGTTCTCACTAGGGAGCGCCCTAATACCGGCACATAGATGGAAAGGGCTTAAGAAGCGAACATATTATAACTTTAATATTGTGATTAACACCTTAACGGAGTTTTACCGTGGATTTTATTAATATTAACTCATCGTATTCATCTTGATAAGTTACGTCACTGACTATTTATTGCTTATGTTCAGCGCGTCGAACACTACCATCTAAGTCACTGAATGTGAAGCAGGGGTGCATAGACGCTTTCCACGCTGCAGTTCTGCAGGCCTGTCTTATAGTGTGTTTAAATTATAGTTGGAGAATACGTAAATACCGATATAAAAGGTTAAATAATTTGAAATCGAAGTGTAAAGAATCTTGTTCTTCTTCTTCGGCTTTCCCCCACTTATAGGTTTGTCGTCTTCAGTTTCCATTTATTTCTATCATTCCAGTCTACTTTTTCCAAATTCCTATCATCCATTATAGTTCTGACCTATGTTTTCCATTTCTATCTTGGTCTGCCACGTTTATTTCTTCCAGGGGGTGACCATTGGTATATATTTTTTGGCCTTCTTTCATTTTCCATTCTCTGTACATGGCCATACCATTTAAGAGTTTGACTTTCAATCCTCTTAACAATAGATGTGGTGACATTCATTTCTTTCGAAAGGAATTCATTTCTTTTTTTGTCCTGTCTTGTTTTTTGAAGGCTTCTTCTAAGATAATCAAATTCAACTGTTATAATTATATTTTTTTGTACTTCCGTCAAAGACGAAGTTTCACTTCCATATGACAAAATATTCTGTATTATGCTCTTATAAATTTTCATTTTAGTAGTTTCCTTTGTAATATTTTTGTTCTAAATTATTCCTTGCAATGTCTTAGTTGGATTTTTTGGTATTGCAATTTTACTTTGTGTATCTCTTTCACATGTACCTAAACATGTAATTATTCACCCAAGATATTTTTAAAAATTCACATTTTTTTATCTTCCTGTTTCGAAATATGAGGTCAACCACATCCTTTCCCAAACACATATATTCTGTTTTCTGTAAATTTATATTCAGTTCCCATTTTTCATATTCTTCCATTAATTTATTTATCATATATCTCATATCATCTTCATCCCCTGCAAAAATTATTTGAATCTAGAATAGGAAAAGTAGGCAGTACAATTTTATTATATCTTGGAGACAAGAACCTGACAATTTGTGGAAAAAAAAGGAGAAACGTGTTACGCAAAGTTCTTCTCGGATAACACGTCATCAAACGAAACTAAAGAGTTTTCTCCTAATGATAGGCCTAATCCAAAAAAAAAAAAAACACTGCTTAAATTTTTTAAATCTCTAAAGATTTTTTACTCATTATGAAAGGATGAAAGTTAAATACATACAGAAATCTAACTTAATCTCTCCTTAATCACAGGCTAGAGAAGTAGCATGCAATTATTTATCTTGGAAAGTCATAATGAAAGGAATTGGAATTTTAAGCCTTGATTTGGTTTAAAGTCTTTTTACATACGTTTTTGATGCTCTCTGGCATGTAGATAAATGGGAGAGCTTCGCAGTAGAGAAAATGAGTTTTTAAATCATTGGAATATAAAAAAGGCTGGCAGGCAGGTAGGTAGGTGGAGATTGTACGCACAAATTCAGACAAGGAACTAATGCAAACGTGACACAAGCAGGGCGAGCTCACTTTTTTTTTCTCTGGGTACACGGGTTTCATTATTTCATTTCGTGTTCTTGGTACTGTATTAATTTTCTAGTTTCGTTCCATAGCGAGGTACATTAATTCATAAAAATGTTGTACAATCATTCTTTTCTCGGAATACGCCATGTATGTGATTTGTTCGAATCCACTCAAGATAACTGAAGGATGAAAATGTCAAAAGCTTTGTATCCCATTCAGAACTTTTTTCAAACAGAAGAAGGAACGTAAACATTACCTACATAGGGCGATTGGAGTATGTGGCTCTATTTTAAATTTTAAAACACTGGATATAATTCAAATATAAAATGAGATATTCCCGTTTCCACTGTGTTTTCTTTTGCTTCTCTCTTTATTAGCCAATGCCGAATGAATTAAGCTATTGGGGCCGTTCTCAGGAAAATTATTTTTGACAAATGTTTATTAATTTTCGCCAATACTATCTAGTAAACAAAAAAAACTTTAACATGTCAATTAATATATATACATAGGCCTATATGTAGGCTCTGAATCGCCGACAACTCATTCCACAACTTTATGAACTCCATAAATAT
The DNA here is from genome assembly GCA_030220185.1 of Diploptera punctata. Classification (NCBI taxonomy): domain Eukaryota; kingdom Metazoa; phylum Arthropoda; class Insecta; order Blattodea; family Blaberidae; genus Diploptera; species Diploptera punctata. The sequence continues at coordinate 5,728,770 of JASPKZ010008379.1, read as the reverse complement.
CTAAACAATTCTTAATTACTAAAAGGGTTTTCCTAGAAAACACACTTCTAAATGAAATATAGTTCTTACCTGTTAAGATTTTTAAGCAAGATGATCATGAACAATGATGATTTTCAGCAAAATCTTTACACACACGTTAGCACACGTCTCACTGCAACAACATGACTAACCGGAAACGGTATTACCAACTTCAACTATATTAAAGCGCTAACTTTTTTAGCCAGTGACCGCCTGCCCTCATGTCCGTTTCCCCATTGGTTATATATGTGTGTGTGTTAACGCTCTAGCGAAAATAATTTTTGTTTATTTTTAGTAAGCAAATTCGGCATAAAACAATCAATTAAACAAGTAATAATTACTTATTTTAGGAATTCACACTATGAGGTATATTCATTTAGGTAGAATTTTTTTATCACTCACCTCATATTGAACAATATGAGGTGAGTGATAAAATTCTACCTAAAAGTAATAATGAGTTTATTAACCAGTAAAATCGGACCAAGAGGAGTAGGATTTCACCTGAATTTAAACATCGCTCTTACTTACTTACTCACTGGCACTATCGAACCCGTAGGTTCATGGCCGCGCGGATATACGCTCTCCATACATCCCTATCCTGAGCTAATACTTTCCAATCATTCCCTGTATAATCTACTTCCCTCAAATCATAGTTAATGTTGTTCTCCCACCTCATTCTTGGTCTACCAACTGGGCGTTTTCCCTCTGGCTTTCCTACAAGAACCTTCCATGCAAGTCTTTCATTCCCCATACGCGCAACATGTCCTGCCCATCGCAGTCTACGAGACTTAACTGTTATTATATCTGGCTTCCTATAAAAATCGCTCTAGCGGTAGCAATTTTCAATTTTTCGCAAAAAAGTTAGTGTATGCTTATGAAATAAAATTGAGATGTATTCTCCAAAAATAACCTAAATCCGACTATTAGAAGTGGCCGCTTACCTGAAATCCGAAATAAAAAAATCTCTCTAGCAGCCGCCATGTTTGCTTTGTCGTAATTTATATGCTTAACATAGAATTTAATTTACCCTTAAAATTGCCAATGTGTCTTATAATACACGTTAGAGCAATTCAATATTTTTTTAATGATGCAATGGAAAACAAATCAATAGAAATTATATAAATTTGTGACAAATGAAATAATAATATATTTAATTAAATAAAAATAAAACTTAAAGTTTTATGTGATTTTCATATTTATTCAAATATAAATTAGGTGTTTCGGTACTTTGCACCTTCTTCAGACATGATAACAAATTAATGAATTTTGTTATTATAGTACATAACAACTCTAACTATGCAACATTTTTTTTTTTTGCAATTTCTATTATACATTTAAAAGAGGCGATTCATTCAAATCTATTTGGGAATTTAACAGCTCATTACCACTTTTCAATTTATTTATCTCTAGAACTTCTAAAAGGTGTCCAACTTCTTTCCTTTGTCACAAACATGTAAAATTTTAAAATTGGGATCAAAACAATGATCATATTGGAGTAGGTGGTTAGCATATTTTAAATTATCTAAATTTCTGTTATATGCTCTCATATGTTCATTTATACGAGAAATGTAATATAATATATACTAATATGCAATAGATAATAACTTAGGGTTATGCATGGTTTGTTTTCAGTGTGGTCCGAATCTTATAAATTAGCTGACTAAGAAAATGAGTATCTCCCACTTAAGAGTTAATCAAAGACTGATATAATCCGTAAACAGACAAAATAGGACCATAAAATCGACTTGGTGAGAAATAGTTCCTGCGCGACAAACATTTTAATTTGCTCCATTTATATTTTGCCCTTGCACTCACTACACCCAAAGATGAAATAAAAAATACAGATTCTATAGAATTCGGGATCATTTCTTTTAGAGAAAAATTCGCATGTGGAAGGCTAGTAATTATGAACACTTACCAGAAGTTCGGTTACTTTTTAAATAATGAAAGAACCCTAGTCAGAGTGGTCACCTCGGTATTTAGCTCAGTCTCAGAATTTTATTTAAATCAAATTAATGTTTTAATTCAAATTTGGGTGAAAGGGCCGACACATTTTGTTCACGAGTCTCTTATATCAGGTTTGAGATTCTGTAAACCTTTTTAGTACTACTCTCACAAATCCATCATAATTTCATTTATTTAGCAGGTTTCATAATGCTTCGCATCTTCCTGAGCACAATCTACTTTCATTCTGATCAGCATCTCTCTGTCATCCCAATCTCCATCGTCCAATCCCTTTTCCCCTCACGCTGCTCAAAAAACCTTCAATCCACGTTATTTTTGGCTGTTTTTTTTTCTTCTTATGCCAAGTGGCACCAATTCTTGTATAATGTTTTGGGAATCTGTCTTCTGTAATTCTTTTTACATGACCAAAACATTTTGTTTGTTATTTTATGGAACCTACAATTGAAGTTTGAACAGTGATTTTTGTTTAATTACACTTTTGTTATATTACTGTACATCTTCTAGAAATACCAGCTGAACGCCTCCAAATAATAATTTCTGCAGAATTTAATTTACGTTTTGTTCTAACTAACTAACTAACTAACTAACTAACTAACTAACTCACTGGCACTATTAACCCGTAGATTTATGGCCGTGCGGACATAAGCTCTCCATACATCTCTATCCTGAGCTAATGATTTCCAACCATCCCCTGTATAATTTACATCCTTCAAATCATAGATAATGTTATTCTCCCACCTCATTCTTGGTCTACCAACTGGACGTTTTCCCTCTGGCTTTCCTACAAGAAGCTTCCATGCACGTCTTTCTTTCCCCATTCATGCCACATGTCGTGCCCATCGCAGTCTACGAGACATAACTTTTCTCATTATATCTGACTTCCTATAAAGATCATGTAGTTCACTGTTATGTAAGTCTTCTCCATTCACCTGTCTGTTCATCTCTCTTTGGTCCAAAATTTTTCCTAAGAACTTTACTTTTTGTTCAATATTTTAAATTCCCAAGACGGCACCGTATGTCATTGTACTTATTATTGTATTAAAAATGTTTATTTTTGTTTTAGAACTTATATTATTGATTCCATAGAACACAATTTAATTTTGATATTGCAGATTTACCCTAATTTATCTTCTCAATAATTTCAGCATCATGACTTCCATCTGCACTAATGTTTGTCCCCGAATATACATATTCGCCATATGCTTTTAATCTCCCATGTCCGTCTTCCAAAATCAGATCATTTGATTTATCTCCTATTACCACATACTTGATTTTGTCCAATTTTATCTTTAATCCCCATTTCTCATATTCCTCCATCAGTTTTCTTCAGTTCTAACATAACTTTTCTTAATTGCTTTCGAGGTCGCCAGTACTGGAATGATTGCATTCCATTCCATTGGCGCAATTTAACTTCTCGTGTTTAGCTGCTTTCACATGTCATACGCCGCCTATGTCTTGAAGGGATACGCCCTGTCGGGAGGGGGATTTTAACTATGGATCACACACATACTTTCTTGACCATACAACGACATGGAAGACTTCCTGAATGAGGGATCAGCTCAGATCAGCTCAATATCAAGATTTCCTCCGAAAAACACAAGACGTAATACACCATTCTAACACATATTCATACTAAACATGTGCTTAATTATCGTATAATGTAATTGTATTGTTATTTTTTATACGGACTTTCAATAGCACATATGGGTTGCTGTCCTTGCGATCCACGTTTGCAAATTACATTTATCCTACTTTTAGTCTAATAAAGTATACTACTAAAGAAGCGATGTTATCCCGAGAACACAGCAGTGGACACTGGAATAGTAATCTTATAAACCTACTATTCGGGACCCAAGAAATTACTTCCCACAAAGGAAGCCATTATCATTATTATAGTTGCCGTAACACCTCTCTTTGAGCCACAGATTTCTTCTGAAGTTCCTGCAAAATTCCTATATCAATACTTAGCTTTCGCCAATTTATTTTAAGTAGATATGTTTTTATCTTTATTAAATATTTATTAATCCATCTTCACATCTAAATTTGTATATTTACTTGAGCCTTTTCCTTCATCCAGCAACTATGCACAATCTATAGGTTAACAGTTTGATCTTGTTAATCTCAGACCCTTTGTTTCGTGTAGGTTTAGTTATTTTCTGAGTAGTTAGGCATTCACTTCTTTAGATTTATCTACAGTGGTCTGTTTTACAACAAAGTTCATATTCGGCACATCCTTAAAAAATCAAATGTTGCAATTACAAGTTTATAGTATAGGCCTACATTTTTCAAGTCTCCAACATTGTTTCGTATGATCATCCTCATTCTATACCAAGCTGTGATCCGTAGAATGCTGTTGTACGGCTGTACGTTCTCGAGTATCCTCACTGCGTGTCATAAAAGTACATTTTTTACGCAAGAATGGGACACAAGCCCAGACCCAAGATGGTTATTTAAAATTCCTTACTCCTCCGGGAATCGAACGCTTCGACAGAGTAGAAGATAGGGAGACTCTCAGATTCCAGAGCGACGGACTTATGTTACTGTGTATCAGGCACTCACAGGATGTGAATTAAAAAAAAAGCCTTCAGGAGATCGGTCAAATTCAGTAGCTAATGCTGTAAATTTGCGCAGAGTATACTTGCCAAACATTTTGAAACTTGCAGAATAAAAATTAGATAAAGTTTTTCATAGGTGATACAGTGTTTTGTTTGTATAAAACAGTAAATAAACGCAAAATGTTCGAGTAATTTATTTACTACTTGATGCCACGTCTACGTCATGCAGATAAACGTAATTTTTCTAATAAATGCTTTTCTGAAAGCTTAACATGGTTAAATATAATTGCCCTTCCTGCGAAAATAATCAAATATTCACAGGCTTCATTTGTCTGTTTGTACATGGCCTTGTGAACTCGCCGTAAAATTACATTCGAAACATGCTTTGTTTCTGTGAGGTTATTTGAAAAATGTCGAAAAGACCAATGTGTCGATTTGATCTAAATTAATTCACTCTTTTACAACCAGAACTTCGCTCGGAAGCGAGTTCCAGTTTTTAATAGTGGGAAATTAGAGATGAGTTTACCAGTTACATTGGTGTGTCAGTTGAAAGTACCAGTTCTGGTCTATTCTATTTATATTAAACAGGACCAGCTGCCCTAACACTGCTACCTGAAAAATTCAATTGCGCTTTCCCAGCATTACGCAATGAAAATCCACTCTGCGGTCTTATGTACGAGTAATTTGTCATGTATCTTCCGCGTGGTCGACATATCAAGTTCTGAACTCATACCGCCATTTTTGGGTTGGGCCCATGACCGCGAGGAGAGACTACAACTCTCCTATTGGTTGGCACCTATTTTGTCCTTTAAATTGTTACTTAGGCTCTGAGTCATGAGGATCCACACTGGTGTGCATCCATTAAATCCCCATAACTATATATTTGCAATGCCTGAGGTGAATGGTGATATGTAGTGAATTAATTAGAAATGAAATAACATGAATGGGATGAGAATGGGACAGCACATTTGGATAAACACACACACACACACACACACACACACACACACACACACACACACACACACACACACACACACACACATATAAACACACACATTGACTCTATGGAATGCGGAAATTCCCTTTAGAGAAAAGTACATATGTCCATGACCAACTCTGACTAGAATAGCATCTTCTTGTATCTTGTAAGCCCATGTTTCCCTTAACAGAGATTTAGCGCTCTCCTCTTACAGGGAAAAATTTGAACCATACTAATTTAGTTACACTTGTTTTCGTATAGATGTTATTTGAGTGGTCCGCGGTCAGTGTTCCGCCTCATAATGACATCTAGGAAACCAAGGTAGTACTAGGACGGGAAAATTCGGTACATTTTGCTTAGAGCCTTTTCATTCAGGCTTAAGGATCTTTTACGAGCCCGAAAATCTTCAGACTCGGGACCCACGACTTAAAGTCCCTCCCGGAGGACTTGCTCCTTGGATTTTTCCACCCTAAAAAATCCATCGACCCCGGCCGGGTTTGAACCCGCGACCCTCGGGACCAGAGGCACTATTCCACCGCGGCCGACAATAACATAAGGTCAGTCAAATTCATGCATGAAGAACGTCTTATATAAACAGAATCAATTATATCTACTATACCACTGTTGTCCATTGCTGTGGTCTCGAGGTAGCACGCTGCCTTGTCATGCAGCGGGCCTGTGTTAGATTCCCGGTCGGGACAAGCTTCCTGGCTGAGGTTCTTTTTCGGGGGTTTTCTTCACCTGTAAGACAAATGTCAGGTAGCTTTGATGCCCAAAAGGTCCCCGAATATCATCTGGCCATCATCCTTATCATCCAGGTGGACTTGCCCTAGGGAAGATGACTATGGAATGGACCACTATGTTAATTATTGTGATTTTAAATTACTTCTTTCTTCTTCTAATTCTTCTTTAATGCAGTTTAACCTCTCACCTTATAGGTACTTTTTACATGCAACACGCCGCCCGGGCCTTACTTGTCATGACCTGCCGGGAGAGGGATTTTAAACTGTGAATCATTACATGCTTTCTTATCCACACAATGACATGGAGGGCCTCTCCTAATGAGTGATCGCTCAATGTCAAGGACTCTTCCGGGACAACACGACATTAAGAGAATCTCATAATTCATACACACATAAATACTAAACGTGGTGAATACAGTATGATAATGAGGCTAGATGATGTTCGGAGATCGTATGGGCCTTAGAGTTTCCTGAAATTTGTCTTACAGGCGAGGAAAAATCTAAAAAAAAAAAGCAACTAGGAAACTTGTCCCGACCGCGGATTGATCCCGGACCCGCTGCGTGCTAGGCAGCGACGCTACTCCGAGACCACAGCAATGGGTTACTTCGTATCCACTTTCAAAATATTTAATTTCATTGTTTCATACTTATTTAAAGACTCTTTAATTTCCAAGGTAATATAGCGTCCAGAACCTTTGCTTGTACCCAGTGTCTTAATTATATGAAATGGTGTGTAGACATGTATTCTTGTGGAATATCACTGATTTAATATTTTTAGTGTTTTTAAATGATGTTATGATGAAATGAGTCCTGGCAATAAAATTAATTTGCCTTTAAAATTGAGGAAAACTAAGACAAAAATTCTGTCAGCGTGGTCGATACCGGGGATTGAACCAGACATTTCCAGAATACAAATCTAAAGTGATACTGCATGAGCCTACTGAAATATGTATTTTAAACTGAAAATTGAGTATTTTATTATAGTTGATAAATTCCTCAGTTTAATTAAAAGTACGGTTTTCAAAATATTACATTTTACGTTGAGTCAACCATTCATGAAAATGGTTTCGCATTTTTTGTATAAATTAAAATTAATTAATTTTATCATACATCCATGTTGAATTATTCTGGTTTTATAATTATATTTACTTGCATGAATGTCCCGTATATTAATATTTATAATATAAAAACGGAATTCCTATCTTAATGAGCATTTTAAAGTGTGTATAGTCCGGAAGTCCACTTGCGTTACAGAAAAATGTGAATATTTTATAGTCCTTTATTTAACATTCTATATTCTTAAGTAAAACTTGGTTAATCCGGAACGTGAATAATGCGGAACTCTGTCCAATGTGAACAAATTTATTGGTCCCGGCAAAATAATAGTAATTTTATGTGTATTTATTTTGTATAAAACGGAATCTGTCCAACATGGAAACGGAATGATATTTCTACACAATTCATGTAAAGAAATGTTTATAAGGCGGAAAGATAGAGAGAGAAATAAATTAGTTACAACTTCATTCCATTCCCGTTAGGCGAATTAACAATAAGTGATGATTCTTGCCGCTGGGTGAAGTAGAATTTCTACTTGTATCTGGAATTTTCTTTCGGCCTCGCTGCACACCAGTTTTGCGAAATACAGGTTCTTTAACAAAAAATGGGCATGTGACGTCTACCTTACAAATAACCGGTGCATTGCAAACTCTTAAATTAGTTTAAGGTCTGAGATCGATTGTGAATGTATCTTTCACAAGTAGCGTTCTGAATTTACGGAATAAATAAGGCTAAATCGTATGTATCATTATCATTAAACAAAAAAGTGAAAGTGATTGAAGATAAAGAAAAATAAACTATCAGTACCCGAAATAATGACTAAATTTAAATGTGGAAAAACATAAGTTGTGAGATTTTAAAACACAAAGAAAAAATAATGAATGGATGGATGCAAGAAAATGGTTAAATATGAAATGCTCGAAAGTCAAGCTCTATCTCTAGGGAACAACGATTTCAAATCATCTTCAGATTGGTTGTGGGCAGTTTTAAAAGACGACACAGTGTAATGTGGAATGAAATTTCCGGGGAGTGAAATTATGTGGACGAAAGTGTAGTTAGTGAGTGGAAGCCAAAACTTTAATTTCAGGATACGCGCCTAAGATACATTTTTAACGCTGACGAAACGGGACTTTTTTTTCGCGCGTTACCGTCACAGTTCTTATATATACTATACTTAACTTTCCAACAAGTCCACCGCTGTGGTCTCGAGGTGGCGTGCTGCCTTGTCACGCAGCGGGCCCGGGTTCGATCCCCGGTCGGGGCAGTTTTTCTGGGTGAGGTTTTATCGGGGTTTTTCCTCACCTGTAAGACAAATGTCAGGGAAACTTTAAGGCCAAAACGGTCCCCGAAATCATATGGCCATCATCCTTATCATTATCATCCTTACCATTATCATTATCATCATCATCCTTCACCGGTGTGGAAAGCAACGGGAAGCTACCGCACCTACACAATTCCCTAGTAAAGCTGCAAGCATAGCATGCAAATGGTATGATTGCAGTGAAGGACCTGCCTTCGGGCAGAATTACTATGGATGGAACTTTCCAACGGTAGGGGAACTACAATTAATTCAAGGTATATAAAAAGACATATACGGTGCTCTATAATCTAAGATTGGTTAATATTTGTTTTTTTATAATGTGGATTGTTGTCTAATGTGGAAAAAATATTGGTCCCATGCGATTCCGCTTTGAATAAGTTTTACTGTATTTTTAGGATTTAATATTAAGTGACATATTCATGTTCACGGATGCACTGATATTGAATGTCGCAATCACAAATGTTATTAATTGATTGACTTTTGAGGCATTTTCTATTTTTCATTAAAAATTATATATGTTTTTACTAAATAATTTAGAGAGTATTTTGATGTTTTTACAACTTACAAAATGTTGTGGTTATTTGGTTGCACAAGTGCCATTCACATATTAATCAGTTTCGGTGTAAAATATTTCGGAGGACTGAAAAGTGAAACTAAAAAAATAAGTAAATAAATAAATAAAATAAATAAAAATAAATAAATAAAAGAAAAACTAAATTAATACCTATGAATATAACATTTTTAAAATGGTCATAGAATATTCAAAACTGAAAAAAAAGAAATAAACTTGATCATAAGGGAAGAAAAGACAATACAATTTTTTTTGGTAGAAAATGGTGAAATACAAATAGACAAAACAGATATGAACACATCAAAACGTCAGAATAAAATGCATGCAAAAGAATTTGGGAGAATAAGAAGACCTGGAAATACATTGATGCAGGGAATCAGGCACGGATGACATAAAAAAGGACTTGAAAAGTTGTATTGGAATTACAGGGAGGAGTAGAGGAGAAAGGTAAAACCATGAATACAAAAAGATGAGTAAATAATGTAATGATGTATACACCGTGTTCTGCTTATAAATGTAAAAAAATATAAACACTTATAATTTCAAAGCATATTTGTTTATACACGAAAGAGTGTCATTCTTATTTTCTTGTGACTTGGGCAGAAATCTGTCCATGTTCATCCAATTTTCTGTGTTTATCATTAACACGTAGTATACCAATATATCACGGTTATAATTTATAAACTTTTCTGGCAACAACTGGTGCTTCCAATATTCCAAATGGATTTCGCATTTATTTCATTTTCACAGCTCCCCGCACAATAGACATATTCGCATATCGTAATCGTTGGTAATGCTGAGAAATTTCCATGCCCAAATTAACCAAGCGAGCTCCTTGATCTCTCTTACTGTCTTAGTATATATATATATATATATATATATATATATATATGTGTGTGTGTGTGTGTGTGTGTGTGTGTGTGATATTATGCATTACAGAGACTCTTGACGTCCCAACTCCTTAAAAAAAACGTTATACTGAAAATATATAAAACTATTATTTTACCAGTTATATTATATGGATGCGAAACATGGACTCTTACTTTAAGGGAGGAAAGGAGATTACGTACTTGAGAATAAAGTTTTTAGGAAATATTTTGGACCAAAGAGAGATGATCAGACAGTTGAACGGAGAAGACTATACATAACAGTGAACTACATGGTCTTTATAGGAAGCCAGATATACTAAGAACAGTTAAGTCTCGTAGATTGCGTTGGGAAGAACATGTGGCACGAATGGGGAATGAAAGACGTGCATGGAAGCTTCTTGTAGGAAAACTAGAGGCAAAACGCCCAGTTGGCGGACCAAGAATAGGCGGGAGATTAATATTAACTATGGTCTGAGGAAAGTAGATTATATAGGGGATGATTGGAAAATATTAGTTCAGGATAGGGATATATGGAGAGCTTATGTCCGCGCGGCCATCAACATACAGGTTCGATAGCGCTAGTGAGTTATATATATATGGTATGATAAGAAAAATAAATGCCTGGACATATATATAGTAGTAGTAGTAGTAGGATATATATATATATATATATATATATATATATGAAGAATGGGAACATAGTATATTCAATAAAAGGCACAAAAAATATAATTTTTTGAATTGTGAAAACTATAGAGTAATACTGTACATCGCATACAAAGTTCTACAATTTAAAGCAATACTCTAGAAACCAGAATTTCCCGGTTTCCTGTCCCAATAGGTTCAGGATTTTTAAATTGGCCTAAGCCTTGTGGCGGTAAAATGTCTTGGCATCAACGGAAATGAATGGCAGTTATATGTTCAAGGCGTAAATGCGGCCAACACGCAAGACTGTCAACAAACCGGCTGACATCTCTTGCCTGTTTTCAAGAAAGTTGGGAGCTGTACCCTCTCAGTATTCCAGGGCCTTGTAAATGTCTGTAGTGGGATCTATTTATTATTACTTTATTATTATTATTATTATTATTATTATTATTATTATTATTATTATTATTATTATTATTATTATTATTATTAAGCCAACGATTTAACATGGAAATATCAACAACAAAATCTAAAGTTATGGCCTTTCAAGGAAAATTCCTAGTAAGAAGTAAAATTTGTATTCAGAATTCAATATTAGAGCAAGTTAATTCATTTAAATACTTAGGATATAATCTAACTTATAATGAGGAATGTGATATATCCTTTAAAATACAAAACTGTAATAAAGCTTTAAGAATTATAAACCAAGTTTTTAAACCATCAAAAGTACAGAGACACACAAGAATGAAAATCTATAAAATTCTCGTTAGACCCATAATCTGTTATGGCAGTGAAGCTTGGACCATCAGAACTCAGGATGATCCTCATATTACAGCCACGGAGATGAAATTTCTGCGACGTACTGCTGGTCATATCCTTCTAGACCACCAAAGAAATTCAACAATAGCCAGAGAGTTAAACATCGTACCTATATCTGAATACCTCCAAGAATATAGAAACAATTGGCTAGCCCATATTCAGCTCATGGATCGTCACAGAATACCAAAACAAATTCTTCACTACATTCCTCGAGGCAGAAGATCTGTGGGTCGACCTTTTCGGAGATGGCGGGAGACTGTAACGGGCCACTGGGCCTAATACTTGAAGAAAGGACGATGATGATGATTATTATTAAGGCCATGGATTGTGTTTTCTAGGTATAGCCTAAGCCTAGTGCACGCAATAAGAATTGCAGCTCTCAAAAAAAAATTGGGGACCTGAATTCAAAAACATGCTATGTCAATTTTTTTTTTTTTAATTTCAGGAGAAGCACAAAACTGTTTAATCGTGTTGTTATTTGAGTTTTTGATTCTGATTTTTTTGTTATTTAAGACATACTGTACTAAAAGGTATGTTTTAAGATAAAAGGAACAACCAGGCTGTTATTTTGTCCTTCAAAATCAAATTTAAGAGCATGACTTAGCATTATTTAGCAGCAGAATTAAAGTTCAAAATGCAATAATTAATTACGTATAAATTGAATTCTAAAACATACCAACTCCATGGACACAGCATAATTTAAAATTGAATTATTGGGAGCCTTAACCTCCTACTACCCCAAAGGCCTCCTGAGGCCTGTTGTGGGATCACTTTACTTTTATGTCAATAAATATAGGAAAGAGTGTGGTTTAGAGAATTTAGTCATTCAGGATACATTACCATAGCCATATTGTCTTTAATTCAATTTGTTATATTTTGGAGGTCCACCGCTGTGGTCTCCAGGTAGCGTGCTGCCTTGTCACACAGCGGGCCCGAGTTCGATCCCCGGTCGGGGCAGTATTTCTGGGTGAGGTTTTTATCGGGGTTTTTTCTCACCTGTAACACAAATGTCAGGAAAACTTTAAGGCCGAAACGGTCCCCGAAATCATATGGCCATCATCATCATCATCATCATCCTTCACCTGTGTGGAAAGCAACGGGAAGCTACCACACCTAGAATTCCCTAGAAAATCTGCAAGCATAGCATGAAATTCTATGATTGCAGTGAAGGACCTGCCTTCGGGCAGAATTACTATGGATGGATGGATATTTTGGAGTTAGCATGTTTTCGAATTCAGGTCCCCCAGTTGTCGATCCGCTCATTCCCAGCTTTAAATAGCATGAATGTTAAATATCTTCTGTAAATCAAACATTTGCCCACTGCCCAATATTATTATTATTAAAATTGCAATGAGTTAAAACAAAGTGAATAAAATTTACGCCAGCCTTAGAGTTTTGGATGTATGGAGAGCTCATGTCCGCGCGGCCATTAACCCACGGGTTCGATAGTGCCAGTGAGTAAATAGGTAAGTTAGTTAGTTAGCCTTAGAGTTTTTTAAAGTAATTATATTAAGCTGGTTCACGGTTGGATGTAACTTTTCCTTAACTTGAAACTTGATCTTTGTGTTGTTGATACAGCCCGCATGTCTGTCTCTATGCATGTTAATATAATCCGCTATACTTGACTTGCTGAAAAGAGAAATATCACACACACACACAAGACCTAGTTACTCCTTAACAGTAAGCTTCTGTTTGAGATCTAAGCTTCTTCCAATATTCTTCAGATGTATTACTTTCAAATCGATCGCGTAGTCCTTTGAGTGTAAAAGTCATCGTACAATGAGTAATTCGATCAAGTAATTTATTAGGAGCAGGATTCTCCAAGCCAACATATGCTATTACACATTTAAGGACCAATTAAAATAACATTATACGTTAGGGTGCAAAACTAAAAATCTACAAAATCATATTGAGACCAGATGCTATTTATGGCAGTGAATGCTGGACACTTACTTAGTAGAGATAACGAAGAAAGACTGAGAATATTTGAAAGGAAAATCTTGAGGAAGATCCTGGGACCCATAAATGACCATGGAGTCTGGCGGATAAGATATAAAGATGAAATCTACAATTTGTATTCAGACCCAGATATTGTGAATGTTATTAAAAAAGGCAGACTGAGATGGGTGGGACATATATTGAGAATGGAGGAGAATACCATTAGAAAGCTTACACTATTGAGACAAGATGAAGGAAGAAGAAGAGGAAGACCGAAGCTGAGATGGATGGATGGAATAGAGGAGGACCTCCGAAGGCTCGGGGTCCGGGGATGGAGAAGGAGGGCATTTGACAAGGATGCGTGGAAGAGTGTCCTAACAGCAGCCATAAAGGGCTTTAGAGTTAGAAGAAGAAGAATTTATTTGCTTTTTTTTAATTGGCAAAATATTCCCTATATGGTAACCATTTTTTTTAGGAAATATCGAATTGTGGAATCACTTTAAAAATTTGCGATACTGATTTACATTTATTATGCAACCCAACAACGGTTTTAAGTTACTTTTCGGCTGTTCTTTTCTTTTCGGAGCCATTTAACTCTTTTTTTTTGTATTGTGCACAACACAATTTTAGGTTCTTCTTTTGTTATTTCTTTTCTTTTCGCAGCCATTTAACTGTATTGTGAATTGTGCACAACTGAACAGAAAATGTTAGGTTCTTCTGCTGTTCCCTTTCTTTTCGAAGCTTTTTAACTGAGTTGAGTATTATGCACAACTGAATTGATAATAATTTTAGGTCCTTCTTCTGTTGTTTCTTTTCTTTTCATTTCCTAGCCATTATGTGTATTATGCATAACTTAACTGGTAATTTTGGTCCTTCTTCTGCTGTTTCTTTTCTTTTCCTAGCCATTATGTGTATTATGCATAACTTAACTGGTAATTTTGGTCCTTCTTCTGCTGTTTCTTTTCTTTTCCTAGCCATTATGTGTATTATGCATAACTTAACTGGTAATTTTGGTCCTTCTTCTGCTGTTTCTTTTCTTTTCCTAGCCATTATGTGTATTATGTATAACTTAACTGGTAATTTTGGACCTTCTTCTGTTGTTTCTTTTCTTTTCGGAATCATTTAAATGTTTTGTGTATTCTATACAACTGTGCTAGTTACACTGTTGGGGTTGTATTATGTAAATTGTGAAGTCTATATAAGGGAGGGAGAGGAAACTATATCCCACTTCTTAACAGAGGCACCAGGTTTGGAAGACCAGTTATTTGGGTAGGGAAACTAAAATGCTGACCACATATTACCTCTATATTAACTGGATTATCGTCCAGGTCTGTGTTAACGCATATGAACGTGAGGCTCCACTCGGCTGGTAGGCCAAGGATCTTCTAAGCCTGTCGCGCCATGTAGTTGAGATAAGTAATTTATTAATTATTTAAAATAAAAAAAACTGTCCCTCATTATAGGTATACGAAGTCTAACCTTCACAGAGAAGAGAAGCAGATAGTGAGGAACCAGTATTACCTAAAAGAGTTAGCAAGAAATTTAAAATCACTTTAGACTGAATGGTTCAAGATAGCTAACAATATTATGTGTATTTTAAAACAAAATATAACCTTAATTAACGTAGAAAAAATATATACCGGTATATTGCCTCTGGTCCCGACGGTCGTGGGATCAAACACGGCCGGGGTCTTTGACTTTTTCTACGAAGGAAAAATGCAAGAAACAAGTCGTCCGGGAGGGACTTTAAGCCGTGGGTCCCAGTCTGAAGATTTCCGCGCTCGTAAAAGTCCTGTATAAGCAAAATTTATCCAAGTTTATCATCGTAGTACTACCTTAGATTCCTAGATGTCAACGCTGACCCAATGGCATCTATCCGAAAAGAAGTGTATCTAAATTAACATGGTTGAATTTCTCACCTTAGGGGGAGAGCACCTAAGTCTCGTTGAGAGATAGAAGGGCTTACAACAAGAAGAAACATAATATCAGTTGATTAGAATGAGATATATAAACTTTCTGATTAGTAGTTACTTCTTAAAATTTTGAAGAAGTGGCTGAATTGAAATACATACCTGGGAACAGTGAATTACAAATAAGAATGAGATGCAGAAACAAATTAAACATAGGCTCTATTCTCTAAATGGATAATATTATGCATTACAAGGACGTTTGTCGTCCAAACTTGTCTAAAAAAAATAAACTGAATATATATAAAACTGTTCTTCTCCCAGTTATATGGATGCCAAACATTGACTCCTAATTTAAGGGAGGACAAAATATTACAAATATTTGAACATAAAGTACTTGGAAAATTGTTTGAACCAAAGAGAGATGAACAGACAGGCGAATGAAGAAAATTACTTAACACTTAGCTAAACTATCTTTACGGGAAACCAGATATAATAAGAAGAGTCGAGTCTCGTAGAATGCGATGGGCATGACATGCGGCACGAATGGGGAATGGAAGAGCGGCATGGAAACTACTAGTAAGAAAACCAGAGACAAAGAGTCCAGTAGGCAGGCCAAAAATGAGGTGGGAGAATATTATTAACTATGATTTGAGGGAAGTAGATTATACAGGGAATGATTTGAAAACATTAACTTAGCATAGTAAAGTAAAATAAAATTATAAGTGCTAAAGTAATACTATAGAGTTTTTCATGTTTAGAAAATAACATTGCTCTTATGAAGCAATTCTTGTTAGTTAACGTGCTATTTTATTTGAGAGTGATTTATTAGTTAATTTATTTTAAATAAATAAGTTAATCGGGTTCACGTATAATTTCACCCGATTAATAAAAATACTGTTATAAAAAGTATAATTACAACACAAATATTTAATGAAGTTAGGGGCTAGCGGAGATGCCACTGAATTATCCCCTTTCAACAAAATTTTATTGTCATGTACAGCAGTAGTTAGTAAAGAGTATGCAACTAATATGACTAAATCACATGTGGTTTACTCAGCGAAATTTTTCTGAAGCTACTGGCGTTTCTATGTCACAATCTATACAATTCCAAGTGCTATTTTCTATGTCACAATCTATACAATTCCAAGTGCTAATGTTGTTCTTTAGTAACCACATTACAATGATGATGAAGAGATTTTAATATCTCAGCGATGGGCAGGACATGTGGCACGAATGGGGAATGAAAGACGTGCATGGAAGCTTCTTGTAGGAAAACCAGAAGGAAAACGCCTAGTTGGTAGACCAATGAGGTGGGAGAATAACATTAACTATGATTTGAGGGAAGTAGATTATACAGGGAATGAATGGAAATGGATGTATGGAGAGCTTATGTCCGCGCAGCCATGGACCTACGGGTTCGATAGTGTCAGTGAGTTGGTTAGATTTAATTAGTTAGTAATGAAGATAATTGTTCCGTAAACATAATATCAATGCTATATTTATGCTAGAAGGAGAAGAGGGAGATATATTTCCATCTCCATCACATAGTCTGCGGCGTCAAGTGGTAACAGCGTTCCCATAAGAGCAATACTATTTTCTAAACACGGAAAACTCTCTAATAGTAAGATGTTTGTCTGATTCTCAAAGAATTACAAACAGAATAAGTCATGGAATATGTACAAACATACAGAAACGACTGGAAATCCCACGTAAGAAGAATGAGCAGAACAATAATACCACGTCAAATCTTAAATCACCAGCCACCAGGCAAGAGATTTTTGGGCAGACCCTTCAAACGTTGGATTGAGACCGTAACAGACCACTAGGTCTATCACATGAAAGGAAGAAGAAGACGAAGAAGAAGTTTGTGTTAGCTATTGTATGATTTATTTCTTATTTAACTAAAACTAACCGAACCCCTTTTGATTTTGCTGAAGATGAATCAGAACTGGTATATGGATTTAATGTTGAATATAGAAGATGGGGGTTTACATTAATTGTTTTGGCTTGTTATTAAATAATTCTTCAGTTTGTTTTTGACCAATATTTTTGTTTGACTGTCTCGGGTGGAAGAGAATCCCATGTTATTTAAATGGAATAAAACATTGTAATAGCAAATTATAAAATAGTTACCTAAAAATGTAAAATTTATTAATCATATGTTACGCTTTCGGGACTAGTCCCATCATCAGCAGAAGTAACAGGGTATGAGTTCTTATCAGTTGACCCCTGATTCAATACTGAAACTGTAAAAGGTAGTGAGTATTACGTAGTGTGATTAGAAGGGATATAATGGACAATGCGCTGATGGGATCGGATGCCGAAAGTCTAACGAAGCGTTGTGATAAGTAATTAGAGAATGATGTGTATGGCACTGTACATCAACATAGTCCAGTATATGAGACAATTACTAAATTTGTCTCTATGGAGACATCTAATGACACGAAATTTTGAAAGTACTTTTTTTTAGATTAGGTATATTATGTTTGGTTTATTACGCTTGTCGAGAGAGTAGAGAAATAAAAAGAACACACGAGAGGGATGCAAATGAAGTACTTTGTGACTTATGGTCCGACAAGAGTATAAAAAATTTGTAGGTTTTGTGTTACAAAACCGCGACACACAGAGGGAAGAGGCAGTTCTACCCGGACATGAGGGGGTGAGTTCACGCGACATTTCTCTTGGGTGCACCACACCTCACGTCCAAGGCTTCTATTTTCCTCATATCAAATCACCATCTTTACATAAAAAACATTGAAGCCTTTTATCCTTACACTTATTTAAATTCCATTCCGTCTTTGCTTATTTAAAAAAATAATAATAAACCTAACATTATTATTATTATTATTATCTTCTTCTTCTTCCTTCCAAGTATTAGGTCAAGGCCTGTTACGATCCTATAGAAAATTTTCCCTCCAGCGTTTCACAGGCCGGCCCAGAGATCTTCGTCCTCTTGGTATATAATTATAAACAGTTATTATCTAGGAAATATGTGGATGGCGACCACAAGGTGCCCAAGCTGAGCAAAATATTTCTCTCACTTACTTGTGTTTTGCACTGTTTTAACTTTACTATCTAACCTCTCTTGGTTAACTCTTGTTTTTTCGACCCCGACGCTATTAGGGCATCCGAGGGCTAGGGAGTCTTTCCTTTCTTCCATTTCTTCTTTCCTTTATGTTCTTTATTTTCTTTTCTTCTCCAGAAGAGCCTGACCTGAGGCTATGAGATGGCAGCCCCATCACTGGTCTTGCCTTCCTTTGGCCAGCAACCAATCGAAGGGACTATTATTATGCTTTGAAGAGTCATTATTATTATTATTATTATTATTATTATTATTATTATTCAGGTTGAGAACACCAGCTATAACGGCTGGTGGACCCGACCTACTGGCCATATGTCAGCCCTACACTGGCAGGATGATCTTATACCTCTGTGATTAACACATGTACATGTATCACTTTCCTACAGTTTAAATAGGAGCTTTAGCACCGGATTTTAGAGCCTTGCAGTTAAAAACAGCAGACAATTTTTTGGACATGGCCTTTGTATACCACATGCTTCTGTGGAAGAAATTTAACTCTTGCAGCATGGAGATTTTCCATAAACACTGCCTTACAGCTAAAAATGGCAGAACTAACCGTTTCCAATTTCTTTTATTGATAACACTAAAACTCATCAATAGCTACTAAAAAATCGATTGACAAACATAGGAGAAAAATAGTATTTAACTGTTTTGTCTTAGCCTATTTTTATGTAGATTATTATTATTATTATTATTATTATTATTATTATTATTATTATTAAAATATATATAGACTTAAACATAGATTCTTACTTTAAGGGAGGAGAAATATTTCGTGTATCTCAGAATAAAATTGTTGGGAAAATGTTTGGATCAAAGAGAGACGAACAGGCAGGTGAACAGGGAAGATTAGATAGCAGTAAGCTACATGGCCTATATGGGAAACCAGATGTAATAAAAACAGTAAGTCCTGTAGACTGCGATATGCAGGGCATGTGGCACAAATGGGTAGTCAAAGAGGGACCTAGAAGATCAGAGGGAAAGAGCAAGAATTAGGTTCGGGAATAACATTAACAACGATTTGAGGGAGGTAAATTACACAGGGGATGATTCGAAACCATTAGCTGAAATCGGGATGCATGGAGAGGTTACGTCCGCGAAGCTATTAATCTACGGGTTCCATAGTGCCTGTGAGTTAT
Source organism: Diploptera punctata (assembly GCA_030220185.1). Classification (NCBI taxonomy): domain Eukaryota; kingdom Metazoa; phylum Arthropoda; class Insecta; order Blattodea; family Blaberidae; genus Diploptera; species Diploptera punctata. The sequence continues at coordinate 5,709,157 of JASPKZ010008379.1, read as the reverse complement.
TATTATTATTATTATTATTATTATTATGATTGCTGTTATTATAGGTCTATATTGGAACGTATCAGAATACTTCGACAGTTGCTTCATTATATAACTCAAAGGGAGAGATTTACTGAAAGAACTCACATGACATGGTTGGGAATGTACAGGTCACTAGGCCTATTATTTGACAGGATTATTATTATTATTAATATCATCATCATCAATGAAGTCTAAACCGTTAAGTGAAGATAATGATGATGATGATGATAATAATAATAATAATAATAATAATAATAATAATAATAATTTGATTCATTCTGAGAATTTTCCTTATCATTGAGGGTTTTTTCCAACCAATCTTAGTAATTAACATGAATTTAAAAATGAATATGACTACGGAATATGACTATCAGTTTGCAACAAACATTCACAAATTTTCCTTAATTACAGTTCTCCATCGTTCTTTATCCTCTGTGCCTTCATCTGTTACACCAAATTTCCTCATTGAATTTTGAATGTTGTTCTTGCAGGTTGTTCTTGGTCTTTCTTTTCTGTTCATTCTTTCAATTTTCCATGCATAGATAGCCTTTGGTAGTCTTCCATCCTGCATCCTTCTTATGTGTCCATACCATTTTAGCCTCCTGTTTTCAATCTCATCCATTCAACGATGATAATGATGATAATAATAATAATAATAATTATATAATAATAATAATAATAATAATAATAATAATAATAATTATTATTATTATTATCAGTATTATACTGAAATATTAAAACATTAAATCACATATCTCAATATTTAAAATGTATTTTGGTTCTGTTTAGAAAATAGTCGAAATATACACTTTATTTGCATACTTTTATTTAATATTTATTAACGCTTCAATATATAGATCATATGTCTTACGAACTTTAATATAATATCTTCATATTTTCATATATTCGCCGTTACATCTCTACATTTAACATCGTGCTGTGAATAATTCCTGTTTTGGAAGTGTTTTAAGCGAGGCGAATATGATATGGATGATCATGATGAGCAGATCATGTGTGATGACTATTTTGTTCTTAAAGTTTTCTGATATTTTACTTACAGTTGAGACAAAATTCCAAAAAAATAACTTCAAACTGTATACATGTCCCGACTGAGGACAGAAACCGGGTCTGCTGCGACTGTTCTCTAGTGTATGGAGGTGGAATCTTAGCTTTTTTCATCACACCTATATTTAACATCGTGCTTATCCTCATTCCCAATCCTAAAATATCCATTCTAATCATTAATTCTGAGTTACTCTCGTGTACATTCTAATGGTTTCATTCCTGTTGAGCCGCGTTTTTTCCATTCCTCTTATAAATTCGTTGAGTTGTTATTATGTCATTTCCGAAAAGCTACCATAATCCTAATGAACTATGTTCTTCATTTAACTGTTGTTTTAATTTTCGCTGTAGCATTGAAGAGAACTAGTGAAGTATATTTCGCTGCAAGATACATAATGGCTGTTTTATGTTAAGTAAGTCTAGTTACAAAGGCAGTTTCAGAGTTGCGAGTTTTAGGGCCCCTTTGCTTAAACTCTGACAGTCTGCAGGCTGAGTTATTGCACAACTAAGATATAATATGCTAGTGAGGTACAGCTTCTTTAGAAATCTTATCTTCACATTAAGGAGATACGATATATTTTATTTTGGAATTGTTAATAATATACATTAAGAAGTTAATTATTCTTATTCTTTTCTCCATTACATGGTTTAGGCCGAAGAGCCTGTTCCGACTTCATTCCATCTCTGTCTAGGACGTCCAGGATATCGTCGTCGTCTTCATTTATGTAACTAAATTATTTTCAGTATTATCCTATCGTCCATTTTCACCAAATGTTCCTTCCATTTATGCCTGTACTCTTCTATTTTTTTCATTTATTGCAAATATATTTAATATATTTATAATTTCTTGATTTTTATTTGATATAATTTTGATCTCAATAATGATATGAATTATGAGGTTAATATTTTATGAAAAGTCTACTTTTTTCCCCTCTGAAACCGTCAATCCGTATTAACTAATTCTCAAATATAATTAAACACAGGAACTTCGTTTAGACGTGATTATTATTGGATTTACAAAACAAAAAATTAGTAAAATGTATGTTTCAAGAAAATAATCATAATTAGATAATAGAACACGAATAAAAAGTCCCTGCGTTGAATGAGAATGAAAGTTTTCAAAAAAGATTGAGAAAGCTTTGCACTCCTGCTACGATTATGCTTTAAAAAAATAACTTTTTAAACTGTAATTTAAAATTAGTGATGTAAGTCATCCCAATCTTCTTAATGAAATTATTGCAATTATCTTACAAGAAATAGTTACATATCTTTTAGCTGTGTTCCGTACGACTGTAGAACTTGGATTTTACTTACGCAGAAGTAGATTCTCATAAGTAATGCCACTCTTGATTTCCAAATTCTCTAGATAAATTCACTCCTCACTTCGTGAGTCGTGAATTTATCGATAATTTGGAAATCAAGAGTGGCATTTGTTAGGACTATTTAACGAATAAAATTAAGCTGTTTGCTCACAAATCATTATTTAACTATAGTTATTTAAAAATATTTATATATTTAATGTAAACGGCGATGTTTGAAAACAAATGAGAAGCGATAGCTACGCTTCATCTGTTTCTTTTGTTTATCACTGCAACCAGATCATACTATTTATTGCCAAAGGAACGCAATATTGTAAGAATGCTCTCTAGTGGTGAAAAAAATGAAACACATCAAACTGTATATTAATTCATTTCTGATGTCGTTTGATGTAAATGTGACAATTATATTTTTCTGGATTGTTACCTGGGAAAAAATACATTTAAGAAAGTGCAAACAGTGGTTTCTTTTTTTTTGGTGGTATAATCAATTGCTACAAATGTTTTTATATTAACTCCCGCATGCGGCATGCGTTGACATTCATGCACTATATATACAATCTGGTAGCCGTATTTCTTAAGGGCTCAGCCACTGCAAAATAATGGTCAGACCTGTTCAGAATATTAAAAAGGAGGAGCCTTCTTTAATATGGTAATTATAACACTGATAAATATTTCATGAAACACGACTTTGGTTGTAAAACAGAAATCATTGAAATGTGATTGGACATTGAGTCCCATTTGGGGCATGAGTTAAATAGTCTTAGTAAAGTGATTCCCACTACATAGAGACCCTTGAGTTAGTAGGAGGTTAAGGCTCCCACTTTTTTTAGACAATCAGCACTTGATGTCAGCCGGGTTATCAACTCTGCGTACGGCCGCCTTTACCCCAGAACAAGCATCTGGTACTCATTTCTGTTAGAGGATGAATCGATCCAGGACCATGGTGCACCAGAAGATTTGGGTCAGTTTAAAAATGCTGACCCCATCGGGACTCGAATCTTTGGTCTTTCGGTCTGCAACGCATAGCCTTAACTACTACGCTATGACGTGCCCCCGGTTCATCTTAGTAGTTTTAGAATTTTGACTTGCATAACAACGCTCTTTAAGAACTTACATCTTTAGCGTCGCAATTATAAATTGGCGTGAAACGGTCGACACTTGTTTGTGCAAGGCTTTTTACATCAGAGTTTTAGTACTTTTGTGGACTGTAAATCTACAAAATGGGGTCCATATTCTTATTTCCCTTCCCAAGGAACTTGTAGAGACCTAATCATGTTTTTTTTATCTCTTAAAAAGCCATCGACTCCGGTCGGGTTTGAACTTGAGAACATTGATATCAGAAGTGAGAATGGTGACCACTATCGGAGCTGTCAGGCGGGCTTCGCCTCGAAAGACGAATTTCGTTATAATAGTATAGTATGTTGAATAGAACCATAAAAATTTGATAGGCCTATCTATACCAATATTCATTAAATGTTCCGGAAAGCTCTGTGTCATATTCTCAAAATACAGATTATTAAGTGCCTGATATCTCAGAACTATTTATTGTAGTGGAATGAAACATTTACTGGTAAAATTTATACATATTTTTTTATTTATAGTCTTCTGCCCTAGGGCATGTCTTTTACTGCATTCATAGCATTTTCATGCTATGCTTTGCAGCTTTACTAAGGAAATATAGGTGTGGGACCTGCCCTTTGGTTTCCATACCGGGTGATGATGATGCCTAGATGATGTTCGGGAACCGTTTGGGCCTCAAAACCTCCTGATATTTGTCTTACAGGTGAGGAAAACCCCCGAAAAAAATTCACCCAGGAAACTTATCCCGACCGGGAATCGAACCCCGGTCTGCTGCGTGACAAGCCAGCACGCTACTCGAGACCACAGCGGTGGACGTATGAATGTTCTGACTGCAATATTTACTAAAATATATTTTTTTAATTTGTGGTCTCCATCAGTAAATTAAAACAGCAAACTCTATGGTTAGACGAAATGAGCGATACATGGTGTTTGTCTTCTTACATTAACTGGACAAGCTGTAAAAACAAACCGCTAAATGAGTCAAGATTAGCGTGGGCTAATTTTGTTAGTTTTTTAAGTTCAAGTCTAAATTATTTTGATACTTAATGCTTGTAGAATTATAATGAGGTAGCCATTTTGAAAATGTAGATGAACAGAATTAAAACAGATTAACTAAATAAGTGAGAACAGAATTATAATGAGGTAGCCATTTTGAAAATGTAGATGAACAGAATTAAAACAGATTAACTAAATAAGTGAGAACAGTTCACAGATTTATCCTTCACATCAACCAATCAACAAAAACAACAAAGTTTTGCTGTTATTATATATTTAAAATTTAAGCTTTTAACTAAAACAATGTTAAATTTTTTGCGATTATGTTTAAATTAATTTTTAGTTCTTTTAATTCACTGTGTTGATAATCGTCCACAGATGTCGCTGGATAGGCCCAATAACCAAAGTATGGAAAATGATTTTCACGAGATGGAGGTATTAACCTTTGTTTTTTCATGTCTAGCCTATATGAAATTCCTTTATTTCTTCATAACCTTTTTTTTACAGTTTTCTTCTTAGATAATCTTCGAAACCACAGACAATCAAAAATGGAGCTTTACTATTCACGTCCAAACAATATTTTTCTTCTTACATACGGTTACAGATATTTGCTAACTAACTGGAGTCTTGAGTTCGCATCTGGGTCATTCAATATGGGTTTCGTGGTAGATGAAACGGAGTCTGGGCAGGCTTTTTTTCGAGATTCCTCCCGTTTTCCTCTGCCACAAATTTCATTTCACCATTTATCCACACTCGTCTCATTCATTTCGTTTCATTTCATGATGCTGCGGCAAGCATAGTCCCTACGGCATATCCATCAATTTGGTTGAAGGAGTTTGGAAGAACATGTTAATTGTACACTTTGCAGGGGAAGCCAATGCTGATGGAGCATTCAATGGAAAAGTACAAATCTACACTAGTATTGCAACATTCATTTATATGCTTTGCAGCTCTTATTTATTACGAATTCTAAGTTGGCGCACTGCTGCTGTCTTTACTCCGATCATCATTTTATTCACTGGGATAGGACTTTTCCTGTTTGTTATCTTTAAGTCTGGCCTTGAAGGCTATGCAGCTGCACTGCTGGTATCTTATTATTTACAGATCTCCAATGTAAGGGGCTTCATCGCAGCTTATATTTTGCCTCACCTCTGTATCGTTAACGAGTTGATTTTTTAATTTTATACACTACTGATGGTTTGAAAACTCAATTGGTTATACCTAAACATCTGTTGTAGTTAGGTATCTGCTATTGAAAATACACACAAATATGGCAGTCTATGGCGAACCTGCGATATAACTGATTGTACATCACCAGCAAATATTCTTAGTAGTATAGATGTAGAGTACAAGATATAAAATAAAATCATATAAATAATTCAAATTATTATCGAATTATTAAATACCCGATTGTATAAGATATAAACAATTAAACTGGTACGACGAATGCAAGAAGAAAGGTTACCCAGAGAATCATTGGAATGGTTTCCACCTGGAAGAAGAAAGAAAATATGCAAGAAATAAGAACTGGAATGAGAACAAGAGGACTGCAGGATATGAAGTGGATGGATAATGACTCTGAAAAAAAATTCTAAAGTAATAAATCGAAAATGATAATTTGATTCTCAGTTTTCATCATGGGCTATTAGAATATAATTATAATCAAGCCGTGTAGGGCCTCTTTCTTACAGTTATCTTAGGTCTTTACTTTACAGGCTTACAGGTATTTGAATATTTTAAGGCCCATTTACAATTGCTAATTCAGTTTGATTGGAGATGGAAAATAAACTATAGGCACAGAAATATGTGTAATCATTGAAAATCTGTATATAAATAAAATTAAATATCGTGTTTAACAGGAACACTAAAAAGAACTTTGAAAAATAAAGCCAGGGAAGACTCTATAATGAAATTATACAAGACAATGACAGTTCCTATTATTACTTATAAATCCGAAATATGAACAGTGACAACACAACAATCTGCCAGAATACAAGCTGCTGAAATGAAATTCCTCAGACCAATAGCAGGATATCAAAGAACAGACAAAAATCATAACACAGAAATAACACAACAACTAAAATAAGAGGAATTAAACACAACAATAATGAATACAGAACAAACTGGAAAGAACACTTAACAAGGATGACTGAGAATAGAATACCAAAAGCAGCATACAACTATTCACCACGAGGAAGAAGTTTGGGAAGACCAAAGAAAAGATGCAAAGAGCAGCAATTTGGAGCCGGAACAGGCTAGTAAATAAGCCTAAATCGTGACGAAGAAGAAGAAGTATTTAATTAACTCATAGGCCTAGCTGTAGTTTTTCTCACTATTCGGATACTTCCTGTAAAGAGATGTTGAATTTCACGTTCATTTATTTATGAATGTAAAATTACATTGAAGATTTTACGAGAAAACGACATGTAAAACCTTCCACTGAATTCAATAAAAATAACTTTTAAATACACTTAAAGTTATGGGTGACATGTGACATTGGCTTGTATTCTCCGAGTACATTTTATTCCTATTTGATATAAAACACTTTAAATTGATTCGGTTTAATTAATTCCAATGGTCCATTCCTCGCTTTCGCTTGTAATTGATGAATCGTTCAAGTTTCAGGAATTTTGTAATTGAACCACTGTCCATAAAAATGCACATACGGTACTGATCTAATTGCATTCTGTCATTCTGTGAGTTCATGAGCAGCCAGCTTTTCTCTACCACATAAATTACGTCAACCTACCATGACACCATGAAATATTAAACATTCTTATCCCTATGACACAAAAGTTTCTTCCTAATTAATTCAAAGTCCATTAAAATAACCTGACATCAAATGTTTGAATATTCATCATCATACCCAAATGTTAGTTTTTTTATTTTAAATACTTTTTTATTGCAGTTCTCTCCGTGTTCCTTCATTTTGTGTGTTTTCGCCTTTTTTGTATTACATTTTTAACTCTTTTCTTTTGTAAATCCATCTCCTATCCTCTAATCACGATTTAAGAATCGGATAATATCAACATTTTCTACTTGAAATATTACATCACAGAACCTTCCATTATTATTAATACTTGTACCGTATCCATTCCTAGAATCTGAAACTCCCTAATCCAAAACATTAGGGGGCATTGGACATTAGCTTGATTTTAAAGAAATTTTATTCCCTTTCATTTGTTATTTGCTCTCGTGTCTCAAATAATATTTTTGTACGATAGTGCGTTCTGTCCTACTTACAGAAATGGGGACCATGGCTGAAAGTTCAACTTCCTAAATTTCGGGGTTGCCAACCTATAAATAACTAAATAAGTATACCGTAATATTAAAAATTATCTACCTATGGCGGGAAGTAAAACCACTGCCCTTTATGTAAACTATACTACGTACAATGTATATACAAAAATATACTCAAACATAGTATTAATATACATTATACGAAACTCATCACTGCATTTTAAATGAATTAAACTTTATTTGAAACAATATAAAACAATAATTCGTACTTGACGCAATTTTATTTCCGTTTGGTGTCACGGCCTGCAGTAGAATCAACTAAATTATTTTTGGCATTTAGCGTATATACAAACATCAGTCAGTTGTTTATAAAGAACGCAAATATTCCCAACAAAGATGCTATTATTATGTTACTATTATTTATTATTTTGAAATCACCATCGTGCAAAAAATATTGTACAACAACGTTTTGAAGGGTTTTACAGAATCTCAGATATTAAAAACCTCGATTTCGCTCGGTTTTTAATAATTTCCTCACTTCTGCAAAACTCACCCTGCAATCGCAGGAGGCCCATGCCCGAAATGGAATGATTATGGGCTAATTCTAATTATTATTTTGATGCATTAATTTAATTTCAGTTTTATTTGTATAAATAGATTTAAGATGTTATTTATGATTAAACTAGCTGGCCCGGCGAACGTCGTATCGCCTTTAAATATTTTTACGTTAATTTTTCCGATGTTTTAATAGTTATCTGCTATTCGGGGCGGAAACAAATCCAACAAATCAAAGATAATAAAAATTGGTCCAGCCGTTCTTGAGTTATAAATAGTGTAACTAATCCGACTTTGTATATATATAGAAATCCCGGCCACGCGTTGCTCTGGCTAAGGTATACGTTAAATTATGTTGTAGTAAACTAAGTGAGAAATCTAAATCAGAAAGGTTTTGTTTTACACAATTTTTTAGTTCTGGTACGTTAACTACACCCGGTATAAATATGGATGGTGGTTTATGTGGAAGTGGTTTTGTTGATTGAGATGAATTTATGTTGTCTGCATTCTCAGTATCATCCATAAGTGTATCATAAGGATTATATAATTTATTGATGGATATTTTGAGGAGGCTTGCTGATTTCATTATACTTTCGTTTTTTTCTACGAACTTGTTGTCAGTTTGGATTCTCATCATCATCAAGAAGTCTCTGTATAGTAATATCATCTTGTGATATATTATAGTCATCTTGTTTTTCATTTAATTGAGGCATGGAGATTGTTTCTGTAATATTATGCATATTATTATAAATAACAGACTTACTTACAGTTCTGTTATTCCGTTCCTTAGGACCTTCATATGTTTTTAAATTGACATTCTTCTTAAATGTATGATTTATGTCACATAGACCTATACCAATTTGCGGAAATTCATTTGATATCTTATCATTCATGGTCTCTAGAACTGATTCGCCATATTGTTCAATGTCTCTTCTCGGTCCAGTTAAATTTAAATTAAGTTGCTGTCTTTCAGCCAGATTACTTGAAACTAATACTTACACACGAAATTAATATAATTAATAAAATATATTGAAAATAAAATAAACACTGAACACACTTAAATTATGAAATAATCAATATTTGTAATTCAATTGAAATTCGCGGTTGCAACGAAAAGCACAGCCACCTGGTTAAATAATAAACCAATTACCTTACACGGCCATCTGTTAGAATCGTATGGAACTCACAGATAATTATAACTCTTTGTTAAATAATAAACAAATAATTTGCAATAAAAATAATGCGACTATAAATTTAGTTATAAACAACCGTAGGCCTCAAGTTGGATCAAACTGTACACAGTGTGGAAAATTTTATTAAAATCGGTTCAGTAGTTTAGGATTCCATCGCGGACAAACAACGTGACACGTAATTTTTATATATTAAGATTAATTATTCTGCATCTATTGCTCTTTCACTGGTTGAGTGTAAATAGCAGGTCTTGTCTCCTTAATTCTGCTACTTAATTAAATAAATAATAATGACAATAACAATAATAACAATTATTATTACTAACTTGTTATCCCCATTTTTCATTTTCCTCAATTAATTTTGTAATCATGTATGATGCATCAGTTCCTTGACTCTGGTACCGAGGATCGCGGGTTCAAACCCGGCTTGGGTCGGTGCATTTTTTTTATGGAAATCCTCTGGATGGACTTTAAAACCGTGGGTCTCGAGTCTGAAGATTTTCAGGCTCGTAATAGTTCCTTAAGCCGAATAAAAGCATAATTTATCGACCTTGGCCTTAGGTGCCTGCTAGATGTCTCATTGGATCAGTATGTTGATTGCAAACCATTAACGACATCTATGGGCAAATAAGGTAACTAAATTAACTTTGTCTAGTAACCCCTAACAAAGGAGAGGCTATGGCTCAACATTGGGCAATGTCATTATGCATAGATCATGCATCATCTACATCTTGTGTAACAGGGGCCTAATGACGGTAAACCACTGTATTATGAATAAATTCCGAAATAAATACAAAATTATTAATTCATGGATAAGAAAAGAAAGGAAGATATAAGAAAGGAACTAAATATTTTCAAACTTACAGACCGAATAATTAGATATAGGAACGCCTGTCGAGCGTCGAATGGAGTTTGGAGTTGCCAATAACATTTTCTCTGCATCTAAAAGATACTGTGTTGATTTTTAATCCCACGCTAATTTTATAAGTAGGATCTTTAGGTAATTAGTTGGTTAATTTTTATTTTTATCTAACGAAGCTTCTGAACTTTTAAAGCAATTGCTTTATTTTCACGTGTGTTGAATTTCGAGAAAAAATTGTTTTCCTTATCACTTTTAATTATCCTAATACATCTCGGTGAAGGGCATAGTTGTCATTTTCGTTGAGAGTTTGGTGGCGACTTGGAAGAGATTCTTGATATTTTGAAGAACACTTGACTGCAGCTGGAGACTTCAGATAAAAGACTTAGTTTGATGTGGTCAGTAAATACTGATTTTGAAGAGGTAAACTTCTGACACGTAACTGAAGGATATAGTTTTACCTAGGATCCAGGAAGACATTCTTATACTGCTTTTAAAACGTCACGAATACATCGATTAATAATCGCTTAAAATGTTTTACTGACATCTGCATGAAGTTAAAAAAATTAACTTTTTTTTTCTAGAAAAGGTTACATTTACGTCTAAAAGTCCATAAGATAATTCATTATATTTATCCAAGAAATTCATTCATGTGTACATTACTATTTATTCTTCTTCATCACGGTTTAGGCTTATTTACTAGCCTGTTCTGGCTCCAAATTGCTGCTGTTTCCATCTTTTCTTTGGTCTTCCCAAACTTCTTCCTCGTGGTGAATAGCTGTATGTTGCTTTTGGTATTCTATTCTCAGTCATCCTTGCCAAGTGTTATTTCCAGTTTGTTCTGTCACTTTTGTTGTGTTTAATTCCTCTACTTTTAGTTGTTGTCTTATTTCTGTGTTATGTTTTTTGTCTGTTCTTTGATATCCTGCTATTGGTCTGAGGAATCTCTTTTCAGCAGCTTGTATTCTGGCAGATTGTTGTGTTGTCACTGTCCATATTTCGGATCCATAATTAATAATATGCACTGCCATTGTCTTGAATAATTTCATTATAGAGTCTTTCCTGCCTTTATTTTTCAAAGTCCTTTTTAGTAGTGTTCCTATTATATAATTAAATTTATACTATTTCTGTTCTATTTATTTATTGGGAGGGCAAAATGCTCTAGCATTGCGACTTTAAGAGATCCATTACGCTTCTTATGGTTAGTGGAATAAAATGAATGAAAATCTACGCGGAACAAGGTAGCACGCTACCCGATATCATAGCAGTGAATGCAACGAAATGTGATAAACAGCATTAAAAGAGCCTATCTGGTATGTTTGTATTTTTTTTGCGCGATTGTGCGTTTTGTCGTAGTTACAGTAATGCGGACCATAACTGAAAGTTCAACTTCCTACATTTCGGGGTTGCCAACCTAAATAATTATACTGTAATAAAATAACTATACTGTAATATTACATATTATAAACCACGGGTGGGAAGTAAAACCACTGCCCTCTATATATACTACGTACGATGTATATACAACAATATCCAAAATGTAGTGTTAATATACATTATACGGTACAAATGACTGCATTTTAAATGAACTGAACATTATATTAAACAATATAAAACAATAAATAGGTACATGCTGCCATTTTATCACTGATTGGTGTCACGGCCTCCTGTAATTTCAACTAATGAACATTGCCCACACTGTTAACGTTAGTCAGTTGTTTATAATGAACACAAATATTTCCAACAAATATATTATTTTATTATTATTTATTACTTTCAAAATACCATCGCGCAAAAAAAAATGTACAACGCACGTTTGTGAGAATAAAGTTCTTAGGAACAATTTTGGACCAAAGAGAGATGAACAGACAGGTGAATGGAGAAGACTTACATAACAGTGAACTACAAGGTCCTTATAGGAAGTCAGATATAATAAGAACCGTTAAGTCTCGTAGACTGCGATGGGCAGGACATGTGGCACGAGTGGAGAATGAAAGACGTGGATGGAAACTTCTTGTAGGAAAACCAGAAGGAAAACGCCCAGTTGGTAGATCAAGAATGAGGTGGGAGAATAATATTAACTATGATTTGAGGGAAGTAGATTATACAGGGAATGATTGCAGAATATTAGCTCAGGATAGGGATGTATGGAGAGCTCATGTCCGCGCGGCCATGAACCTACGGGTTCGATAATGCCAGAGAGTTAATTAGTTAGTTAGCACGTTTGTGAAGTGTTTTATAGAATCTGGAAATTAAAAACCTCGCTAGCGCCCGGTTTTTAAACATTTTCCTCACTTCTTTAAAAACCAATATACTATTGTAATTAAGGTTGATATTTAAAATAGGTTATAAATGTATTTTTTAATGCCTATCAAACAACACTATCGAAGCCGTTAGTATATGACCGTGCTGACTTAAGTTCTCCCTACATCCTTATAGTAAGCTAATATTTTACAAACACTCCTTGAATAATTCTAACTAAAACTAACTAACTAACTCACTGGCACTATTGAACCCGAAGGTTCATGGCCGCGCGGACATAAGCTCTCCATACATCCCTATCCTGAGCTAATGCTTTCCAATCATTCCCTGTATAATCTACTTCCCTCAAATCATAGTTAATGTTGTTCTCCCACCTCATTCTCCTTGAATAATTCACCTCCCTTAAATCATTGTTAATGTTATTCTCCCACCTCATTGTTGCCTACCTATTTGGCGCTTTCCCTTTGGTTTTCCTAAAAGGAGTTTCCATGTCCATCCTTTCATTCTCCATTCACGCCTTTAGTAACTTGCTTATCGAATCTCCGCGACTTGACTTTTCTTAATCAATCTGGTTTCCGATAAATAAAATGTACCTTCTCCATTCACATACTTTTTGTCCAACAATTTTCCTAAAAACTTTATTCTCAACTATTTGTAATTTTTTCTTCTCCCTTAAAGCATCCATATAACATAACTGGGAGATTAAGAGTTTTATATATATATTTTTATATATTTCAAGTTTTATATATTTTAATTATTTTTAATGTTCTGTTCCAAATTATGCACGTCTCTAAATACATGATATTCGAAACATATCAAAAATGTTTACTAATAATGACGAAAAATCAAGTTTTGCCAAACATATACTAGAAATAGGTCATCGATTTGAAAAAAATCGATAACTCTGTGTCAATACTATCCACCGCTGTGGTCTCGAGTTAGCGTGCTACCTTGTCACGCAGTGAGCCCGGGTTCGACCCTCGGTCGGGGCAGTTTTTCTGGGGGAGATTTTTATCGGGGTTTCTCCTCACCTGTAAGGAAAATGTCAGGAAAACTATAAGGCTCAAACGGTCCCGAAATCATATGGCCAGCATCATCATCATCCTTATCATTATCATCATCATCATCCTTCACCGGTGTGGAAAGCAACGGCAAGCTACCACACCTACAATTCCCTAGTAAATCTGCAAGCATACCATGAAAATGCTATGATTACAGTGAAAGACCTGCCTTCGGGCAGAATTACTATGGATGGGATGTCAATACTGCACAGAGAGTATAATAACAACAGGATCAGCATTCTTGAAAACATAGGTATTCTAAAAGAAACAAGGAATAAAGATCTACTCAACGAGAACATAACCGCAGACATATATCCGTTATACAACCTATATAACAGCATCAGTTCCAGTTAAAACGCAGAAGATGAATCATTATTTTCGAAAGGCCTCCATATTAGAATAACTCGAAGAAGTTTAATAATATAATTGAGGACGATTGATTTACCAGGTAAAAATTATATAATTAACATCTTATTACATAACCTCAACGGTGCTTTAATATGAATTTCAAAAGTGTTGGGTGAGGAAAAACCCTGAAAAAACCTCACCCAGGAAACTTGCCCCGACCGGAGATCAAACCCGGCCCTGCTGCTTGACAAGACAGCACGCTACCTCGAAACCACAGCAGTGTATTTATTGTTATTTTATTTATACTTATTATTCTACCTACTTTTAATGTCAAACAACCGGTCTCTGGTAATTTCATTACTTTGAATCTTGCTATGGAATCGTCATTCCTTAGCAGAAAAAACAAAAGAGCATGTGACCTTATTACTAGGTTCTCTTGGGAAATATTTGTGATTGAGCGCAAGGTAATGGTAAGGCTTAATTAAAGTCTCGGTAACGACATCGCGAAGGATAGGCTCCCCGTTAAACTTTTTTAATGATCAGAGGTCTAGTTCCGTTCCACACACCAACTGCCTACAAATGAAACATCCCAGCACCTCGTAACCTCATGTATTACATCTTCGTCATCTTTGCCTCATTTTATAGCAAAATGCTTCACTACCAACCTCATCATACACCACTGCCATTAAGAAGATTCTTACGTAATAAAATGTAAGCATCGGTAGCATTTACACAAACAGTGTGAAACTTTAAGTTAACCAACAGACGGCTAATCTGGAAGAATAAACTTCCATATCAAGTATATTTTTTATCATAATGCCTGTAATTACTAGATGTCGAAATTTAGTTGGAATTAATATAGCTTACTTAATGAGATACCAACCATTCCTGTTCAAACTCCGTAAAAAAATAATGTTGCAATATCTCAATGATGTCCACCGCTGTGGTCTCGAGGTAGCGTGCTGCCTTGTCACGCAGTGAGCCCGGGTTCGATCCCCGGTCGGGGCAGTTTTTCTGGGTGAGGTTTTTATCGGGTTTTTTCCTCACCTGTAAGACAAATTTCAGGAAAACTTTAAGGCCCAAACGGTCCCCGAAATAATATGGCTATCATCATCATCATCATCATCCTTATCATCATGATCATCCTTCAGCGAAAGCAACGGGAAGCTACCACACCTACAATTCCCTAGTAAAGCTGCAAGCATAGCATGAAAATGCTATTGCAGTGAAGGACCTGCCCTCGTGCAGAATTACTATCGATGGAAGGATCTCAATGATATTTGTTTTATAAACTTGCATAGATTTTATTGTCAAATACCGTGATTACAGACCTGGATTCGAACCTGAACCTGCTGCGTCCGAGGCAACGAAGTTATTCCTATAGACTAAAACTATAACTACTGATAACACTGTCTACGATTGTCTTAAGGTAATAACAGATATTTATCAATTCGTTGATTCCTGCACATCATGTCACGACTTTTCACAAATTATAACTTTAAGTGATTTCCTTCAATGCAGTTTCATGTATTAATTAGTGCTTGCTAGATCGATCATTAACCATCATTTTGTATCACCATATCTAGTTTGTTTTCGAAACAAATATATGCATTTCTAGCGTTTTATTAACTTTCAGTTTAATGTGTGTTTCTTCACTATAAATTCCAGCGAAAAATGGCTGTAATTCGTCTTAAAACGATCCAGACATATTTTGCTATATTTAGGGCTACTTTACACATCCAAAACAAAACAAAGTATGACTATATCCGATTTTGAATTCAATTATTATTATTATTATTATTATTATTATTATTATTATTATTATTATTATCATCATCATCATTATTATTATTATTATTATGGTAGACTCAGCCTCTAACGGAGATGAGTACCAGACACTTGTTCTGGGGGTAAAGGCGGCCGTCACGCAGGGCTGACAACCCGGCTGACGTAAAGTGCCGATTGTCTAGAAAAAGTGGGAGCCTTAACCTCCGATTACCCCAAGGGCCTCCGGGCCTATCGTGGCATCACTTTACTTAATTTTACTATTATTATTATTATTATTATTATTATTATTATTATTATTATTATTATTATTATTATTATTATTATGCATATTTTGCGTTTAAACTCGGTGACTAAGACACATGCTTGACATCTTATAAAGTGTTTTGAACATGTGTCAAAAATCTCAGACAGCGGAATAAGATATAGAGAAAAAATTCTCCATTTTCGATTTCCAATAGTGTGGTGGGAATAGCAAGACCATGTGGAAGGCTCCCATTTTTTTGTATGTTGATGAGTAATGTTGTAATAAAAAGTCAAATTATTCCATTCAGTATCCTATGTTATCGCAGTCAACTACTAGGCCGTATCACATAGTAATTATGTTTTTATCCATATTTTCAAAACATTTCCAGCCTCCAAGATCAGTTACATTGACAAATCAGGCATTTCAACGTGACAGAAACTTTGTAACATCATCATCATCATCATCATCATCAACAGTAACGGATTAAGCCCATGTGGCTTGTTCCGATCTCATAGATTCTCATTCAAAAAGGTGAATCCATCTCTTTTTCGGTCTACCAATATTCCTGTCTCCTCTTGGTTTGTAATTAACTATAAGTTTTGGAATCCGATCATCTTTCATTCTTTGAACATGTTCTTTTCATTTTTTTCTAGATTATTTTATTTTATCTAAAAGTTTAAAAATACTTAGCTCATTTCTAATATCTGCACTTCTTCTTTTATCTAGAAGTTTGCAGCCAGCCACACTTCTCAGAAATCTCATTTCAGCTGCTTCTATGATCTTCTCTTCTCTTTTAGTTAAAACCCAAAATTCACTACCATACAACAGTAAGGGGACAGCCACTTACTTACTTACTTACTCACTGGCACTATCGAACCAGTAGGTTCATGGCCGCACGGACATAAGCTCTCCATACATCCCTATCCTGAGCCAATGCTTTCCAATCATTCCCAGTATAATCTACTTCCCTCAAATCATAGTTAATGTTGTTCTCCCACCTCATTCTTGGTCTACCAACTGGGCGTTTTCCTTCTGGCTTTCCTACAAGAAGTTTCCATGCACGTCTTTCATTCCCCATACGCGCAACATGTCCTGCCCATCGCAGTCTACGGGACTTAACTGTTCTTATTATATCTGGCTTCCTATAAAGACCATGTAGTTCATTGTTATGTAGTCTTCTCCATTCACCTCGTCTGTTCATCTCTCTTTGGTCCAAAAATTTTCCTAAGAACTTTATTCTCAAATACTCGTAATCTCCTTTCCTCTCTTAAAGTAAGAGTCCATGTTTCGCACCCATATAATATAACTGGTAGAATAATAGTTTTATATATTTTCAGCTTAACGTTTTTTGAAAGGAGTTGGGACATCAAAAGTCTCTGCAATGCATAATAGCATGCATTTCCAGAATTGAGCCTATGTTTAATTTCTTTGTGCATCTCATTCCTATTTGTGATTATTGTTCCTAGGTATTTGAATTCAGCCAATTCCTCAAAATTTCCCTCATTTGCCATTAGCTGTCCATTTCCATTATATAATGTATTTCTACGTGTGACCATATATTTAGTTTTACTGATATTTACTTCCAGTCCTAATTTCTTAGTGTTACTCAATAGTGTGTGCGTGTTGGCCTTTAGTATCTCCTCGCTATCGGCCAGTAGTACTACATCATCAGCATAAACTAACAGCTTATTAATACCATTGAGTTGTAAGCCTTCCTCATTCTCTAAAGATTTAATGGCATGCTCTAGTACAAAATTAAATAGTAGAGGAGATAGTGCATCTCCTTGCTTCAACCCATTCTGGATTTCAAAAGTGTCTGAAAACTGTTTGCCTACACGCACCCTACTCGTTGAGCCATTTAGACACATTCGTATAAGTCTAACTAACTTTTTAGGAATTCCGAACTCCAGCAGGATACTATATAACTTCTCCCTCTTAATTGAATCATATGCTGTAATTGTAATTGTAATGACTGTAATTGTGCTGATCACGAAAATCTGTAGAACGTGTGTAACCAACAGACTGGCCTAAATTTGAAACGAACAAGTTATGATATTAGTTATCATGAAAGTGTATATTCAATACAGCCTTTTGACAATTTGAAGTAGGCCTATTAGTCTTGCATATTATAGCCTACTACTTGTTATTACTTCTTCAAAATATTACTTCAGTAATAAAAATCATAGGTTGCATTGATAACAATTATATAATTATTTCTAAGAAATAGTTAATAAATCGACTTTACTCACGTCACAATAAAGTGCAACACAAGTTAAAATACACTGATCGGTGCAAATCAAGTTACATCCACTTTTTATAGTTAAATAATTTGACAAAGAGAGAGTATTGATGGCCAATATTTACTATAAAATCACCTTACCATTAAAGGAATCGCATGAAAAAATAATATTACAAAATAAATATCAAAATAAACAGTTAACACATTTTTGCTTATTTCTGAGAAAAGCAAAAAAAAAAAAAAAAAACTTGTTTTGCATTTGAGTTCTTAATACAGTATATAAATAAAGAGAGAAGAGCCTAATAAAATATTTTAAAATGGATTAACATCTTGTGTACTATATCTCAGGATACAGCTAATCCAAGAAATAAAATAAGTAAAAGTTCTTTCATAATATTGAAATACATAGTTTTTTTTCAACTTTTTCTACATTTTGTAAAATAATTACCTGACCTTATTAACGTAATACTATTAATACTATTATAATTTACTTTTTATTTTCCTGAAGAAACATCAGTGCTACTTAATAAAATGCAGCTGCAACTCATAAAAATGACTATTTAACTTATGCCCCAAATGGGAGCAATGACCAATCACGTTTCAATGAATTTTGTTTTAAAACCAATGGCAGTCGTGTTTCACCTCGATGTTTATCGAATTCTGTTTACCAAAATAAAGAAACCTCCTCCTTTTTAATATTCTGAACAGGCCAGAGCATTATTTTGCAATGACTGGCTCTCCAACAAATAAGTTGAATATAGCAAATAATGAACAGATTTCTTCGAACTACAATCTGATAATTGTGTGCTCAATAGTTGTATTTTTAAATAATAATTTTACTAAGTTGTCTTCTAAAAAAAAATTAGAAACCTATAATGTTGGTTATAATATACAGTTTGCGTTTCATTTTTTCTGCGTTAGGGTGCATTCTTACAATATTGCGATCGTATTTGGCAATAAATAATATGATCAAGTTGCAGTGGATGAACAAATGAAACCTAACCAAACATTTCTCATTTGTTTTCAAACATCGCCGTTTACATTAAATATATAAATATTTTAAAATAACTATATTTAAATAATAATTTGTGAGTAAATAGCTTAATTTCATTCGTTAAATAATCCTACCAAATGCCATTCTTGATTTCCATATCATCTAGAAAAATTGGAAATCACTCGTGGCATTACGTATGTGATTTGTGAAAAGTTGTAAAGTCATGGAGAATTTCTGACCGCATACGTATTTGTAATCAGCGACTTAAAATTATATGAAAACAGTTAAGTATTTTACTAAACAGGAAGCTTTGCATTATACTATGGGGGTGCAGAAAGACCTGCATTTGGAACGGGTTTTTTAGTCAGAAGGAGGATCCTATCCGCTATCCGAGATATTAAGTTTGTTAGTGATAGGATATCATACATAATTCTAAAGGGTAAACGACATGATTTTATAATTGTAAATGTACATGCCCCCACAGAAGATAAAGATGACAAGATCAAGGATGAGTTCTATGACGAATTAGAATGCTTATTTGATAGCCTTTCACGATATCATATGAAAATTGTCTTAGGAGATTTTAATGCAAAAGTGGGGCGGGAAGATATATTCAAACCAACAATAGGCAAATTCAGTCTTCATGAAGATAGTAACGACAACGGGGTTAGATTAGTCACATTTGCCACATCAAAGAATCTCATTGTTAAGAGCACAACATTTCAGCATAAGGATATTCATAAATACACCTGGACGTCCCCAGATGGAGAAACTCGGAACCAGATAGATCATGTATTAGTGGATAAACGCTGGCACAGTAGCATCATCGATGTTAAATCAGTTGGAGGAACAGACTGCAATTCGGATCATCATCTGGTCAGAGTGAAAATCAGACAACGGCTATCGCTTATGAGAGGAACAAACGCTAAAGATGATTCTGAAAAATATGAATTAAAAAACTTGAAAAATGATGAAATGCGGCAAGAATACCAAATCAAAATTGCTAATAGATTTGAAGTACTGGAATCTTCAGATGACAATGTGGCAAACGAAGAAGAAACTGATATAAATAAAGAATGGGATACTATAAGAGATACTATTAAATTGTCAGCATCAGAAAGCATTGGTTGTTTAAAAAAGAGGCAAAACAAGAAATGGTTTGATGAGGAATGTGCCGACATCGTAAAGAAAAGAAAGCTAGCAAAAATGAAATGGTTACACGAGCCAAATGAGGTAAATTTAGAGCAATTGGTAGTGTTAGACGGGAAACCACCAAGTTACTAAAGAGTAAGAAGAGGGAATATTTGAGAGAGAAGATTAATGATCTTGAAATGAATGCAAAACATAGGAACATTAGAGAATTATATCAGGGAATTAGTATAGAGAAGAAAGGGTTTCAGGCTAGAACAAACATAATTCGGAATGAAAATGGGGATATGATTGCAGATTCCAAGAGTATATTAAATAGATGGAAAAGTTATTTTAATCAGCTATTAAATGTACATACAGAACAGGACATTGAGGAGGATAAGTTACAGACAGCTGAAATGCTAGTCGCAGAGCCAAGTGCATTAGAGGTTGAAATGGCAATTGAAAAATTGAAGATGTATAAAGCATCAGGTTCAGATGAGATCCCAGCAGAACTGATAAAATCAGGGGGAGAAAAATTGATGGACAAGATACGCTGGTTGCTTAGTATGATTTGGGAAAAAGAAGCTCTTCCAGATGAATGGAAGGAATCAATTATCGTACCAATTTATAAGAAAGGAGATAAAACTGATTGCAACAACTATAGGGGCATCTCATTACTTTCAACTTCGTACAAAATTCTAACAAATATATTAGTAAGCAGACTTACTCCCTATATTGATGACATTCTAGGAGATCATCAATGTGCATTTAGAAGAAACAGGTCTACAACAGATCAGATTTTTAGTATAAGACAGATTTTAGAAAAGAAATGGGAATATAATGGTACTGTACATCAACTATATGTAGACTTCAAAAAAGCATATGATTCAATTAAGAGGGAGAAGTTATATAGTATCCTGCTGGAGTTCGGAATTCCTAAAAAGTTAGTTAGACTTATACGAATGTGTCTAAATGGCTCAACGAGTAGGGTGCGTGTAGGCAAACAGTTTTCAGACACTTTTGAAATCCAGAATGGGTTGAAGCAAGGAGATGCACTATCTCCTCTACTATTTAATTTTGTACTAGAGCATGCCATTAAATCTTTAGAGAATGAGGAAGGCTTACAACTGAATGGTATTAATAAGCTGTTAGTTTATGCTGATGATGTAGTACTACTGGCCGATAGCGAGGAGATACTAAAGGCCAACACGCACACACTATTGAGTAACACTAAGAAATTAGGACTGGAAGTAAATATCAGTAAAACTAAATATATGGTCACACGTAGAAATACATTATATAATGGAAATGGACAGCTAATGACAAATGAGGGAAATTTTGAGGAATTGGCTGAATTCAAATACCTAGGAACAATAATCACAAATAGGAATGAGATGCACAAAGAAATTAAACATAGGCTCAATTCTGGAAATGCATGCTATTATGCATTGCAGAGACTTTTGATGTCCCAACTCCTTTCAAAAAACGTTAAGCTGAAAATATATAAAACTATTATTCTACCAGTTATATTATATGGGTGCGAAACATGGACTCTTACTTTAAGGGAGGAAAGGAGATTACGAGTATTTGAGAATAAAGTTCTTAGGAAAATTTTTGGACCAAAGAGAGATGAACAGACAGGTGAATGGAGAAGACTACATAACAATGAACTACATGGTCTTTATAGGAAGCCAGATATAATAAGAACAGTTAAGTCCCGTAGACTGCGATGGGCAGGACATGTTTCGCGTATGGGGAATGAAAGACGTGCATGGAAACTTCTTGTAGGAAAGCCAGAAGGAAAACGCCCAGTTGGTAGACCAAGAATGAGGTGGGAGAACAACATTAACTATGATTTGAGGGAAGTAGATTATACAGGGAATGATTGGAAAGCATTAGCTCAGGATAGGGATGTATGGAGAGCTTATGTCCGTGCGGCCATGAACCTACGGGTTCGATAGTGCCAGTGAGTAAGTAAGTAAGTAAGTACTAAGCAGAAAAAAATCGAATGTCAAATGATATTTATTCATTAATTCATTCATGAACAAGGTTACAATGCATTATCACATTTTTTCGTGACTAATGTTCTACACTCTTATCGTTTTTCCCCTAACCTCTCTATTTCCATTCGCGTTTTTGCAATACTTTTTCAATCATCACTTACTTTATGTCCTGCATCCAAGTGCTTTTTTTTGGTCTACCTCTACCTCTTCATCCCGCTGGAATCTATTGCAAAACTCTTCTCGGTAACCTTTCATCATCATTTATTTGCTTTAAATGTCCACACAATTGGAGTTGTCTGTATTTTACAACATCTATTATTACATTTTTTGTATTTATATGTTGCCTAATCACTTCATTTTTTAATCTGTCCAGTTTAGAATGTCGTAATAAATCCATTTCCAGTTCTAATAGTTTTGACCTCAAATGTTGAGACACTTTGCAAGTTTCCGCACCATATGTTGCAGACTACACATTGATATATATATATATATATATATATATATATATATATATACATACATGTATTTATTTATTTACTTTAGTTCCTCTAAATATACTTTATTCCGTAATATTCGTTTTAGTATTGCAGTTTCTGAATCTTCCATATAATTTTTATTAATTTTGACGACTAGATATTGAAATTCATTGCACCCTTTAATGATTTCTTTTCCATCTTGCAAAATTAAATAGCTTGTATTATCACTGCATCTCATATATAATCTCTTTTCAAAATTAATTCTAAACCACATTTATCATACTCTTCAATCCATTTTCTAAACATATATTCTGTATCATCATTTTCTTGGCTTATTATCACTTCCAGTGATAGGACATGTGACACGAAAGGGGGATGACAGAGGTGCATGGAAGCTTCTTGTAGGAAAACCAGAAGAAAAACGCCCAGTTGATGGACCAAGAAGTAGGTGGGAGAATAACATTAATCATGATTGAGGGAAGTAGATTATACAGGGGATGATTGAAAAACATTAGCTCGGGATAGAGATGTGTGGAGAGCTATGTCCGCGTGGCTATGAACCTACGGGCTCGATGGAGCCAGTGAGTTAATTAGTTAGTGAGTGATAATTATGATAATTATAATTTTATAATTAGAGTAAGAATTTTTATGCAATAGAAATAAGATTACAATGCAGAGAGTATATATTATTCAACTGTTGTGTGTGAAACCAAGATAATAGATAGAATTCTTACTTCTCATTATATTATTCAACTGTTTGAATGTGAAACCAAAACAAAAGGCAGTCATTAGTCCAAGTCCTCTTTATACTACGTTACTTACTTTTATTATATAAATATCCGGATTTTAATTAAAAATTAATCCTACAACTTAATTCATATGTCTATTTTTGAACTTAACATTGTTGATGGTTAGTAAAAACTGTATAATATATTTATCTATATTATGGGAGCCATGATTGTGTGTAATTCCATCAAAATCACATATTAATTCCATCCAAATACAGTAATAAGTAGCTTTGCTTGTACATAAGAAGGAAGAATTTGGACAGGAAGCATTGACGGTTGTGACAAGTATGATGAATGTAGTGTTCTTAAGAGCTGACAAGAGATGTGCCTAATACAACATTTTATTTACTTCATCGTGGCGCTAATCGGCTCCATTTCAACGTCATTGGGACGCCCATTAATGCGCCGTCATTACTGTCCCTTCACTTCCACAAGCTGAAATCTTCAATTAGTCCTTAAGACCATGACACCTAATGACAATAAAATCACAACTTGTCCTTCCCTTTCCCGTTAACTCATCTAATTAATTATGAATTACAAGTATAACTTGACAAAACTAACTTCAACAACAGAATTGTCGCACCTGGTGACATATTCAGATATTCTATAGCCTGCACAATGCATTTTTCTACTTTATGTACCTCCCATTTCCTTCCTTTCTTTCTTTATTTCTTTACTGTATTCTCTAAACCTAAGAAGACACAAACATACAATTCATCCATTGAATGATTAAGCGTACTTTGAACGCTTAATAATAATAATAATAATAATAATAATAATAATAATAATAATAATAATAATAATAATAAATTCAAATAACTATTATTTAATATAAAGAAATCCATAGGTATATAAGGGACCCAAAGCAGAGGATTCTCAATTAAAATTTAAAGGCGTAAGAATTAGTAGAAGAATAAATTTCGGAACATGCCTTTATACAAATAATGTTTTCTGTTGTAAATTATAATATTAACGAAGGAATAATTTACCAGTTGAAACGAATGAAGAAAATATGGACACCGAAGAATCGATATATAATGTTACTAGTTAGAGGATAGCAGTACAATATTATTACATAAAAGAAGATTAAATACAAAAACTACAGGAACACAAGTGTTTATATCAGCACATTAACAGAAGTATTCATGCAGCGATGAATAAGCATTAGGAGGACGACATTTTTAAATGAAACATAAATTATATTTTTGGGGTAAATAAATAAAACAAAAGTCATAATTTAAAACTGAAAAAAATGTTTGAATACAAATAAGTCAAATGATAAAATAAAATACAAGGAAACAAAATAATATATTACGAGAACATTTACATAAATAAAAAATTAGACCTGGCAGAAGGTATGTTCTACTATTGAAATTATTATCTTGTAGCTACAAGGAGTAGTGAAGAATGTAAATTAATCACTAACCTGAAAAAAATTGCAATGAAAAATAATGTATAAACTATATTTCAGTTGGAAGATGGAAAGCCTGCTTCAAAGAATTTTTAACTGAACATAGGCAGAATTATTTGGTAAATATGACGAAAGAATTTTAAGAATTCAGAAAAAAATTACTATAGATTCTGAAATTATGATAATTATTACTGAATCTTTAAAAAGTAACAAGGCTATTTGGAGTTGGAGAAATTCTGGGGAAATTTATTAAATCAGGCATTGTCAAATTATTCGAATTAATAATAATCTTTTGTGAAAGCATTATACATGGAGAAGAGATCCGAAATGATTGGATGATAGGATAGTAATGTATTGAAGAGAAATAAATATGTAAGTGAAAATTACAGGACTTACTGTGACAAAGAACTTTACGAATATATGTAAACATTTAAAAATACTTTATGGAAGAACAATATAGTAAAATGGAAACAAAAGAATAGACAGATTTAAGAAGAGACTTTCATTCATCACATCTTTAGTTAAAAATAAATATTCCACCTTCCAATAACCAATTCACCTACTATTTATTGATTTAGAGAAAGAATGCACCCATGTGCCCCTGATTAAATTATGGGAAGTTTTACGTACATTATATACATTAAGTGAAACATCATACGGACAATAAACAAGTTAGATGGCGAATCTATATCAATTAGAAAAATATTACAACTGATTTTGGAGTTACTAAAACTTAAAACACTACGGTCATTATTCATCACCGACTTATTAAGAATATATCTACAATACACTTCAACTGGAGTAACAAATTTTCATCTAAGGGAATACGTATAGGGAGGCGATAGTTTATACGTTGCTATATGCTGATTAGTCACAGATGATAGACGAATAGGAGGATTTTGAGTATATGACAAGAAGACTGAACGAGGAATTCGAAAAATGGGGATTAAAAATACATTGGATAAACCGAAGTGTATGGTAATGGGAGACAAATCAAAAGATCTGATTTTAGAAGATGGGGATACAAAAATAAAAAAAAGGCTAAAAAATATTGATGTTGAAATTAATGAGATGATAAATGAGGGTAAATCTGCAATATCAAAATTAAATGGAGCTTTATGGGATTGGATTATAAGTTCTCAAATAAAAACATACATTTTATAACAATAATGAGGAGTACAATTGAATCAGTCATTTCGAAAAGGGATCATCTACAGCTGATCATATTTTACAGACGAGGAAGAAAAACTGATTCAACTTGTTCAGGATAAAGCATTGATCTGAAATTGCTACTGAATAAAGGCAGAAAGTGGCAATGGAATAGTGTAGTTGATCCATTCTCACACGGAAACGATTGAAGTAGGTATGTAAACATGTAATAATGAAAGAAGTGAATTTCAGAAAAATTGGAGATGATCCCTTTTCGAAATGACTGATTCAATTACATACTAAGCAGAAACATGGGAAATAAAAAAAACTGTAGAAATATATTTTTGGAGGAGTTAAAATTTAGTTTCTAGAAGAGCTAACATAAGAAACAGAAGAATTAAACAAAAAAAGAATGTTCAAACTTCAAATGTGGATTTCATAAAGGAATTGTCATGTAAAAAGAATAACAGAGGTTAATTTCTCAAAAAAATCTAGAGTAGTTGCCATCTCGTAGAAGACGAAGTAGAAGAAAAACATAACGTGGATTGATTGTGTGTTAAGCAACACGAGGGAGATCGGAATGACAGTAGATAATTTGTGCGCAGGAAGATGTTGTGGAACAGTGTAAAATCTTACTGAATAAAAAATATATATTTAAATTGACAGAGTTAAGGACTTAAGACTTCTCTTCCAATCAACCAGCGAAAATAATTATAAACAGAAAAACTGCCTAAGATGATTACAGAAAACATAATTATAAGTAGGCCTACATATTTATACAAATTAAATTGAAAATAAAAATAATCCAATTAATAACATTAGAGAAATTTGAGATCAGAATGAACCAATTAATTTGCTCAGAGACCAAATTACAGAAAAAGTAAGAAGACATACATTTCTTTAAAAGGGAGTAAATTTCAGTGAAGATGGAAAAATTGCAGATAAAATAAATTACAGATTAGTAAACGCAGTTAGAGTCACTACTAAGCGCTGTAATCGGGAGATTCCAAAAACAAAGAGAGAAAAAAAGTAAGAAAAATGACAATTTATAGTGCAACATATAACCCGACACTACTTTATGGAAGCGAAGCTAGAATAAATACCGAAAAACAAAAACAAAAGATACAAATAGCAGAAATGCAAGACTTATGAAAATAGTTTTGAAAATAAAGAAATGTAAAGTTAGAAATTAAACAATAAGAACATTTGATATTCAATCCCTACAAAATAATATATATATATATATATATATATATATATATAATTAAACTCTGATAGTTACCAATACCACCAGATTGTCTTCATGACATTTCTGGTATTCTATCCTGGCATGGCGGAACTTTAAACCCACGTCTTAATTTGGTGCGCCTGGAAGGCCGAACTACGTTACTCCGATGAATTGATATGTGCTGATTGATAATGAAGCGCCAAGGAAGGTCCTTATACCTAAATTTAACTTAAATCCAGACCATAAAAGCCCACAGGAATAATTACCTTTTAAGAAAAACATTCCTCTGATTTAACCGGGAAACGAAAGTGCGATCCCACTAAACAATTTCGTAAAGCCCGAATAGATGGACAGGTAAAAAGAGACCCGGAGGAAGATTGTGAAAACTATGGGATGATTAGTATACAAGAACTTCTAAAGAACCGAACAGTGACGCAGAAGAAGCCCAAGAAGATATCCTTAAATATAAATAATTAGAAATCTATCTATGAAACTTCAACGCCTACTACTGTATAAAAGAATGAGCAAAGTAAACAAATTAAGTTAAAAGAAGCTATTGTACGGCATCCGTCAATCTCTTCTAGTATGGAATACCATAGTCTAAATTCAGTAGTGGACACGGTACAGGAATTAGAATAGTGTGAGATTGTGTATTGTGAGATATTAAGGAGCCGGTTCTGGTGTGATCGTGTACACAAACTGTGGTTGGAGGATAGAAAGTGAGGGGATAAGAAGTTTGGAACCTCAACATTGTAATCGACTAGTCGAGAAAGGGACACAGCGAGAGTTTAAAAGAGAAATATTATGGAATCACAGCAAAGATAGAAATACATATTGTACTATAATTATTTTATTTAACGACGCTTTTTACAGGGGTCCTCATCTAGGGGATATGTGGTTGGCGACCACAAGGTGCCCAAGCTGTGCAAAACATTTCTTCCACTTACTTGTGTTTTGCACTTTTTTAACTTTACTATCTAACTTCCCTTGGTTAACTCTTGTTTTTTCGATCCCGACGCTATTAGGGCATCCGGGGGCTAGGGAGTCCTTCCTTTTTTTTTTCATTTCTTCTTTCTTTTATTTTCTTTTCTTCTCCAGAAAGGCCTGACCAGAGGCTATAAGATGGCAGCCCCATCACTGGTGTTGCCTTCCTTTGGCCAGCAACCAATCGAAGGGACTATTATTATGCTTTCAAGTCTTATACGAGAATTTCCCATAAGGAAATTTTTTCTATAGGATCGTAACAGGCCTTGGCCTAATACTTGGAAGGAAGGAAGAAGAAGAAGAAGAAGTATTTAACATTGCTATTATAAACTAGCATGTAAGTAACAACACTATCATCCATACACTTCTTTTTTCGGTCATGAGGTTCTTTAAAGTTACATATATTTTGGACACTGAATCATTGTTTTACTAAATTTCCGAAATAAGTTACACTGACATTTTAGTCTATCTTATCCGGCCCGATTTAAGCCCAAACTTTGAATTTAGAGGCGAGTATGGTAGCCACTAGATCACCACGACAGAAAAAGAAAAAAGACTGAACAAGAAGAAAGAAAGCGGAATATAAATATCGGAATAGAAATAAGAGATAGAAACGGTAATAATAATAATAATAATAATAATAATAATAATAATAATAATAATAATAATAATAATAATAATAATAATAATAATAATAATAATAATAATAATAATAACAATAATAATAATAATAATAATAATAATAATAATAATAATAATAATAATAATACAACTTAGTAAGAATTACTCGAATGTGTCTAAATGGCACAAAGAGTGAATGCATGTAGGCAAATAGCATTCAGACAATTTTGAAATACAGAATAGGTTAAAGAAAGGAGATACACTGTATCTACTATTCAGTTTTGTACTAGAGCATCCCTCAAATCTTTAGACGACGAAGAAGACCTACAACTCAGTAAGCTATGTATGCTGATGATGTAGTATTATTAGTCCATAGCGAGAAGGTATTAAGGGTCAATTACACACTCTATTGAGTAGATTTTAGAAAACTGAATATATATTCGCACATATAAATGCACTAATATAATGTATGGTATATACACTATATAATGGAAATGGACAGTTAATAATAAATGAGAAATTTGGAAGAAGTGGCTAGGAACATAATTACAAGCAGGAATGTGGTGCAGAATGAAATGAAACATAGGCTCAATTCTGGAAATGCATGCTGTTATGGATTGCAGGGATTCCTGTCGTACCAACTCCTTTAAAAAAACATTAAACTGGAAAAATAAAAAAAAATCTTATTCTCCCAGTTATATTATATGGATGCGAGACGTGGGCTCTTACTTTAAGGGAGAAGAAAAGATTACAAGTATTTGAGAATACATTTCTTAGAGTTTTTTTTTTGGACAGACAAGCAAATGGAGAGGACTACTTATCAATGAGCTACATGGTGTTAATGGCAAGCCAGATGTATAACAATAATTAAGTATCCACTGCGATGGGCAGGGCATGTGGCACGAATGGGAAATGATAGAGGGCATGCAAACTCCTTGTAGGAAAACCAGAGGGAAAGTTCCCTGTAGGTAGACCAAGAATGAGGTGGGAGAATAACATTAACCGTGACTTAAGGGAAGGGTTGATTGTAAAACATTAATTCTGGATAGAGATGTATAGAGAACTTATGTCCACGCGTCTATAAAACTATGAGTTCGATAGTGCTTGTGAGTGATAATAATAATAATAATAATAATAATAATAATAACAACAATATTATTATTATTATTATTATCATTATTATTATATGGCCAAAAAAAGATGAATAGACAGGTGAATGGAAAACTGGATAATAGTGAGCTATGTGGTATGTATAGGAAGCCAGAAATAATAAGAACAGTTAAGTCTCGTAGACTGCGATGGACAGGACATGTGGCACGAATTCGGAATGAGGGTGGTACATGAAAGCTTCTTGCAGGAAAATCAGGATAAAACGCCCAGTTGGCAGACCAAGAATGAAGTGGGAGAATAACGTTATTCATGATTTAAGGAAAGTATATTACACAGGGGATGATTGGAAAACATCTGAGGATAGGGATGTATGGAGAGCTTATGTCCGCGCGTCCAGGAATCTACGGGTTCGATAGAGTCAGCGAGTTAGTTGTTATTATTATTATTATTATTATTATTATTATTATTATTATTATTATTATTATTATTATTATTAGCTTGATTTCATCTGCCTGAGTAAGCATGTAGAAAATATGAAAGCATAAACATGTGAGTACGTGTACTCTATATAAAAATATCTTTCATGAAACAACTTTTCACTCTAAAAATTTACAAAGTGTGAGATCCTATAAATATCGTTTAAGACGAACGTTGTTAAGGCTAAATCTTCAAGTTTCTTGTGAAGAAATTCCTTAAGAATACATAAAAGCAGGCATTAAGAAGCCTAGACTCCATCCAGGGCTAGCAGTTTGTTCTGGCCGAGTGGGGTAAACTTATGTAAGATTTACGCAACTTCGGAAATGGTTAACCTTTAGAGTTTAGTATCGGGATCAAGTTGCGAGCTTCATCAATCATTAACAAACCTTACATATTTCAAACTTCTAGCCCTCCCCTTCCATCTTGTAGTTATATGTACTTCCTACGCATTTAAATTTCCTACAGAATGTCTTTCCACCTTCAAACTTCATCAAATCTCTATTCATGGATATATTACTTAAAAAATATTACATTTCAGAAATAATAATAATAATAATAATAATAATAATAATAATAATAATAATAAATTTATAACATGACTGGCTTTTTTTTTTCGTGGTTAAGTAATTATTGGCTTGAAGAACAAAATATTTCAAACTTCTTATCCCCTTCTTTTGTAATGTAGTTATGGGTAGTACCCAATTCATTTAAATTTCCTACAGCATGTATTTCCACTTTTAAAGTTCATCAAATCACATTCCATAAATCGTGGAAGAGATTTCTGGTTCAAATCCATAACCATGTATACATATGTCGTGTATTAAATGTTAATAATAATAATAATAATAATAATAATAATAATAATAATAATAATAATAATAATAATAATAATAATAATAATAATAAATTTATAACATGACTGGCTTTTTTTTTCGTGGTTAAGTAATTATTGGCTTGAAGAACAAAATATTTCAAACTTCTTATCCCCTTCTTTTATAATGTAGTTATGGGTAGTACCCAATTCATTTAAATTTCCTACAGCATGTATTTCCACTTTTAAAGTTCATCAAATCACATTCCATAAATCGTGGAAGAGATTTCTGGTTCAAATCCATAACCATGTATACGTATGTCGTGTATTAAATGTTAATAATAATAATAATAATAATAATAATAATAATAATAATAATAATAATAATAATAATAATAATAATAATAATAATAATAATAATAATAATAATCCATCCATCCATAGTAATTCTGCCCGAAGGCAGGTCCTTCACTGCAATCATAGCATTTTCATGCTATGCTTTGCAGCTTTACTAGGGAATTCTAGGTGTGGTAGCTTCCCGTTGCTTTCCACACCGGTCATGATGGTAATGATGAGGATGATGATGATGATGACCATGTGATTTCGGAGACCGTTTGGGCCTTAAAGTTTTCCTGACATTTGTCAAAACCCCGATAAAAACCTCACCCAGAAAAACTGCCCCGACCGGGGATCGAACCCGGGCCCGCTGCGTGACAAGGCAGCACGCTACCTCGAGACCACAGCGGTGGTAAATAATAATAATAATAATAATAATAATAATAATAATAATAATAATAATAATAATAATAATAATAATAATAATAATAATATAATAATTGGTTGTCCAAAGCTGTGGTCTCGGGATAGGTACGCTACCTTGTAAGCAACGGACCTGGTTTCGATCCCTACTCGAGACAAATATCCTTGGTGATGATTTCTTCGGGGTACAAACGGTCCTCGAATATCATCTGGCAATCATCATATCATATTCGCCATATTTAGTATGAACGTGTGTGTGAATGGCGTGTTTCATCCTAATGTTGTGTTGTCTTGGATGAGCCCAGAAATTGAGCTGATCACTCATTTGATGAGGCCCCGCATGTCCTTGTTAGATCAAGAAAGTAGGTGTGTGATCCAAAGTTCAAATTCCCTCTCCCGGTAGGTTGTGTTAATATAAGACCCGGGATGCTTGTGGCATGTAATCAGTACCTCTAAAATGAGAGGTTAAATTGCTATAAAGAAAAAATGAAAGAAAATAACTGTTTTTTTCGTGGTTTTCTTCATTCGTCAAGGTAATTAAGTCTCGTTACTGAAAACGTGAATATTTTACGTCTCTCTCTTTATCTTAGTTTAACCTCTCTCTTTGTAGGTACGTTTACATTTCCCACTCAACCCGGGTCTTGTAGGGAGTGAATTTTAATTTTTGGATCACAAACTTACTTTTATCATCACACAGAAACATGGAGCACCGCCATATATGAGTGACCAGCTCAATTTCAGGGTTATCTTCGAGGCAACATAAACATTTAGGATGTGACCATTTAGTAATACATTTATACTTAAGAAGGCAAATATGGTATGGATGATAGTTAAGGCCAGAAAAATGTCCTAATCTAGGGAGTTCTGGTTTAAATTCAATAGCTAACCAACATGACTTTTATGGATTATCTCAGTCAAGTTAAAGTAGGCCTAATTACTGAGTTAAGTTTTAATTAACCAATTAACTAACTAACTCAAACTAACTCAAAAATGGAAGCAACACATAGACAGAATGAATTAAGATAGATATCCAAAACAAGTAACAAAATACAAACCTAAAGGTACCCGAGATGTGGGCAGACCTAGAAAGAGATGGGCTGAAGTCGGAACGGGTCAACAGACCTAATCCATGAATGCAGATGATGATGATGACTAACTCACTGGCACTATCGAACCCGTAGGTTTAAGGCCGCGCGGACATAAGCTCCCCATACATCCCTTTCCTGAGCCAATGTTTTACAATCATTCCTTGTATAATCTGTTTCCCACAAATCATACTTAATGTTATTCTCGCACCTCATTCTTGGTCTACAAACTGGGCGTTTTTCCTCTGGTTTTCCTAGAAGAAGCTTCCATGCACGTCTTTCATTCCCATTCGTGCCACATATCTTGCCCATCGCAGTCTACGAGACTTAACTGTTCTCATTATATCTGGCTTCCTATAAAGATCATATAATTCATTATTATGCAGTCTTCTCCATTCACCTGTCTGTTCATCTCTCTTTGGTCCAAACATTTTCCTAAGAGCTTTATTCTCAAATAGTCGTAATCTCCTTTCCTCCCTTAAAGTAAGAGTCTATGTTTCGCATCCATATAATATAACTGGTAGAATAATAGTTTTATATATTTTCAATTTAACGTTTTTGAAATGAGTTTGGAAGCCAAGTGTCTGTGTAATGCATAATAGCACGCATTTCCAGAATTGAGCCTAAGTTTAATTTCCTTGTGCATCTCATTCCTGTTTCTGATTATTGTTCCTAGGTATTTGAATTCAGCCACTTCCTCAAAATTTCCCTCATTTGTTATTAGCTGTCCATTACCATCATATAATGTATTTCTATGTGAGTCAAGTATTAATTACCAGAATTAATTTAATTGTAAAGAGTGTAATTAATATATCAGTGGAATGAGAGTGAAGAGCAGCAGAAGTTGTTGCTCTCACTGACTTCACTAACATTTCCTCATTCCTGTAAATCTCACATACCACACTCCTATATAACATTTCATTATCGCCATAATAGTCCATTCACGAATTTAGGCCTCGATAGAAATACCATCCAGAAGTCTATTGAGTGGACACCCTGGTCGTTTCTTCCTGCAGGTTGATATCTTAGCGTCTGCTTTGGGCATCCTGAGGTCCTTCATTTGATGAACACATTGCATCCATCTTGATTTATAATCAAATTTTTTGTCCAATGTCACCGGGTTATGTTTTAAAACATTTCTAGCTTTCTCCCCTAGCACTGGCTGAATTGCAATCCATTTCGTAGGTGAAGCACTTGAAAGGCGGAGTTACGTTACCCCGATGGTATGATGGAAAATAAATGTTAATAAAACACCAGAAGAATCCTTAACCCAAACTTAACCTAAATTCCAGACTATGAGCAACCACAGGAATAGGGAAAATTCCTATGGTCTGACCGGAAAACGAATCCGGGACCTCATGAATTGCAGTTAGTAACGCTATACACTGTCCCATGAGGCTTGGCATATAATCAGAAATTTTGTTGACCAAAGATTCCATGTGCAATTTATCTAAGATACATTAATTTTTTATGATCAGTAGTGTGTGCCTAGCAGTCCTCCGAAGATTTCTCTTTTCGGCAGATATAAGTCTCTGTATATCCTGTTTCAATGCCCACCGATCTAAATCAACATTCATACTCATAAAATTCCTCACAAACCAACAGTACCTACATAGATTCAGAAATGTAGCCTCGCCGGTGTCCATGCTCACATGACAACCAAGCAGCTATACATATTCTACTTCATTGCAAGCTATACCGAGTTCTCGCGACATCAAGTAATAATGGAGAATATAATACATATATAAGAAAAATAAGTGTTTGAATTCGATTCGCCTGGTAGTGTAATGGATATCACGCTGAGGTACAGACTCAGAGATCCGGGTTCGAATCCCGTCCAGACATTTATTTTTCTTATCATACCATATTAAGCTTGCATTGCTCAATGTTAAACATTTAATTATAACATCTATAAAGCGTCACTGCTACAAGGTAAAAATATTCTCTTTAATTTGCTTACTTGTTATAGTCAGCTACTAGATGGCAGTGAATACCGAGTTCTCGCGACATCAAGTAATAATGGAGAATATAATACATATATAAGACAAATAAGTGTTTGAATTGGATTCGCCTGGTAGTGTAATGGATATCACGCTGAGGTACAGACTCAGAGATCCGGGTTCGAATCCCGTCCATACATTTATTTTTCTTATCATACCATATATATATGCCTATATATATATATATATATATATATATGTATATATATATATTGTAATTTAGATTTAAGACTATTTTTTTTGTTTGTATTTTTTTTAAACCTGGTATATATATATATATACTGTAATTTAGATTTAAGACTATTTTTTTTGTTTGTATTTTTTTTAAACCTGGTTGAGTGGTAGATAAGGCCTTAAGGCCTTAACTCTGCCAGGTAAAATAAAGCTATTATTATTATTATTATTATTATTATT
This sequence comes from Diploptera punctata, assembly GCA_030220185.1. Classification (NCBI taxonomy): domain Eukaryota; kingdom Metazoa; phylum Arthropoda; class Insecta; order Blattodea; family Blaberidae; genus Diploptera; species Diploptera punctata. The sequence continues at coordinate 5,673,452 of JASPKZ010008379.1, read as the reverse complement.
ATTATTATTATTATTATTATTATTATTATTATTATTATTCAACCCTCCCACATTTAATTAATCATAACTCTCAAAGTATGCGGAATTATGAAATGAGGTTGGTATTTATTGTTTATTATAGGCCTATACAACTTTCCTCATTAGAGGATTGCCTTAAGGACAAAGTAATACAGACAATTAATTTTTGTAATTGATGAAACTGTAAATATATTTTAAAAAATCAACTTGTAGGCCTAATTGAAGTATACATACTATAAAGCAATTTTGTAAATTGAAATTGATCCTCTAATGGCAGCGATGGCAATTCTAGAAAGATATACCCTGTCCAAATCTAAGAAATTCCAAAATTTGGCTAAGAATCCTGGTATAGTACCTCTTGCTCCGATCATCAATCCTGTGACAGTTATACTATCTAGTTGGTATTTATCTTTGTAACAGTTAATTGTTGGCTCATATATGGCTTTCTTTTCAGAGTCAACTTCCTCAGGTTGGCCACTATGAGTCTCAAAACGAATTGTGTGATCTAATATCATGCCAATTTTAGAGGATGGTAAACTCAAAGATAAACTCAAAGCATTTTTGTTTTCACTGTTGCAGTTAATTCATCTGTCGCATGTTGAACAATAATGACATAAAACCACGTTCGCCAGACATCACTTCACTGGACTTCTTCCTATGGGGGTATGTAAAAGATCGGTGTTTGCGACTCCAGTAGAAGATCTACGGATTATATGATTTACGAACTTGTATCCTTGATACAATTGCAACAGTACCAATGGACATGTTGGACAGAACGTGACACGAAATCGAATACAGACTTTATATTATTCGTGCTACTAATGATGTACATATAGAAGTGTTTTAATGTGTGGCAATGAAAATTCTTTGAGTTTATGTTTCGTTTAATACCGGCTTCATTTTATAATTCCGCATACTTTGTTAGTTATGATTAATTAAAATGTGGGAGGTTTGAATGGGACACACTGTATATTTCAGTTTAAAGTGCAGCTTTATGTAAAGTATCGGAAAAATGTAGACCTACTTCATATACTCATAGATATCTAGGTTACATTTTCCATTGAAATGAATTATACATGGGCCTTGATGGAGCATATAGGAAGGGTTGTAATTATGCACCTATAGATGAATAATTTTGTATTGTGGGAAACAATGGGAGATTTATGTAAATTATAATGGATGGTTTGATTTATTAATTGTGTAAGTACTGTTTTAATAATGGCAAATGCAAACAATTTAACACATACATCCATAGTGCATTACGAATTAAGGTCACCTATTTTAGATATTAAACAAGAAATTAAATTTGAAAAACTCATAGTCTGCGTCTAAACAACACTATTTATTAGTAGCCAAACATGATAAAAAATAACCAAACAGATAACCGAACTATAGCTATTCCAGAGGAATATGGAACGGAAGATCTTGGGAATAACTTGGAAGGATAGAATTTCTAACGTGTCACTGTCCAAATATTAGCAAAAACAAGAATCTCACAAAGAGCCATCAGTGGGATGTCGTAATGGAGATGTGATATATTTTTATTTAGCTATTTATTTAGCCTTGTGGAGTTAAGGTCTTGCGTCCATCTCTTCCACTTACTAGGATAAACACATGTTACTTTAGAATATAGTAATCACAATTAAGTCTAATATTTAGTACTAAATGAACATTTGATTAATATATAAGATTAAGATCGAATAATGTTAATGATAATTGAAATTAAGACTAAAACTAGCAATAAAACGTACACAAGCAAGATAAATTAATTATTTGATAGACTGTCTTTATCTAATATACATAAAAAGCAAAAGAAAAATAATTAATAAAATAAACTCATGTTTGGGTTAATAATAAATAATTAAAACAATTAACTAACTCACTAAATAACTCACTGACACTATCGAACCCGTAGGTTCATGGCCGCGCAGACATTAGCTCTCCATACATCCCTATCCTGAGCCAATGTTTTACAATCATCCCCAGTATAATCAACTTCCGTCAAATCATAGTTAATGTTATTCTACCACCTCATTCTTGGTCTACCAACTGGGCGTTTTCTCTCTGGTTTTCCTACAAGAAGTTTCCATGCACTTCTTTCATTTCCCATTCGTGCCACATGCCCTGTCCATCGCAGGCTACGAGACTTAACTGTTCTCATTATATCTGGCTTCCTATAAATACCATGTAATTCACTGTTAAGCAGTCTTCTCCATTCACTTGTCTGTTCATCTCTCTTTAGTCCAACAATTTTCATAAGAACTTCATTCTCAAATACTCGTAATCTCCTTTCCTCCCTTAAAGTAAGAGTCCATGTTTCGCATCCATATAATATAACTGGTAGAATAATAGTTATATATATTTTCAGTTTGACGTTTTTTGAAAGGAGTTGGGAAATCAAGAGTCTCTGTAATAACACGCATTTCCAGAATTGAGCCTATGTTTTATTTATTTGTGCATCTCATTCCTATGTGTGATTATTGTTCCTATGTATTTGAATTCAGCCACTTTCTCAAAATTTCCCTCATTTGTCATTAGCTGTCCATTTCCTTTATATAATCTATTTCTATATATGACCATATATTTAGTTTTATTGATATTTACTTCCAGTCCCAATTAGTGTTACATTAAAACAATAACTGAAAATATTTGTTGAGTTTAATACTGTCTTCATAAAATATATTACATTATTATTAATTATTAAAATAATACTATCATTGTGGTGTATAAGTTAGTTTGTTATTAAATACCTCTTCAGTTTATTTTTGAAGGATGTTATAGTTTGACAGTCTGTGACATAGAGCGGAAGGGAATTCCATGTTCTGGCAAGTGAGACTGTTAAAGACAGTGAAAATACACAGTGTAATAAGGAGGAATAATAAAGGACCATATTCTGATGGAATCTAGTGTCTAAATTATGTGTGTCGACAGTCTAATGAAGCGGCGTGATGAATAATTATAGGCTATGATGTGTGCAGTATTTCATAGAGAAGGGATAGGAATGGGCAGTTCTACGATCTCTTAGACGAAGCCATGATAATTGTTCCAAGGACGGTGTAACATAAAAACAAATGCGAATACCACAAATAAAACATGTATGAGAATTATGAACATGTTTAAGACTGAGTGAAAATAGTATTTAAGTCTGTAAAAAAGAGTATCACAATAATCAAAATGGAGCATTGCAAGTGTTTCTACTATAATTTTCTTTAGAGGAGGATGCAGGAAAGTTGATGTCATGTACCAATACTAATAAAGTTAATGGTATTATTCCGATAAGATGTTAGGGAATACAAAAACATATAAAATTATAAAATTCTACCTTGTTTTACAGTATACTGAACTGTTAAGATAGTTAATTCAGCACTAATCCCATCCTCAGCAAAAGATTGTCCGCTACGGTCCACCTATCATCCAGCTACTGCCTACACGTAAATAAAGTTACACCAAACTTATAATAAGGAAGGACATACGTGGGATGGAGACAAGATCCTCATAATTTTACACGCAGAATGAATGCTGCTGTGATAAACATACTGGAGGAGTTAGATATTTTAATGGAAGTTGACAAACATTTGATTTTAAAGGAGAACGCACTCAGTTCTCAAAACCATATTTACACGACCATCACAAATCAGTCAGTAGCTGGATGATAAAGAAAAAGAAGAAGACGAGGAAGGTGAATCAGTAGCTGGATGATAGCTGGACAGTAGTGAACAATCTTCTGCTGAGGATGGGACTGGTCCCGAAAGGCCTACAATGTTTTAATTATTTTAACAGTTGAGAAAAGTGAAAAAAAAATATTGAAATTTATGTAAAATTGTAGACTTTCACGGCAGGTGTCTTGATTCATGTATTTATGTCTTTCGAGCTAAATGGCCGTGGTCTGGTTTTATTCACACTTAACGTTTCATCTACTACTGCGGTAGACGAAACGATGAGTGTTAATAAAACCAGACCACGGCCATTTAGCCCGAAAGACATAAATACATGAATCAGTGTGAAATTTTATAATATTATATTATTTTGTTTTATATTAGATGACTATATGGGTCCCGCGGATAGAAAATCGTCATAGAGGCCGACTTCTATTCTATGCATGTAATCAAGTGGTCCAACATAACAAGAAACAGACAATCTTAGACATCCATAGGAAGTCGACTCAATGAACAATCACTTTATCTAACCCTAATACGAAATAGCTCTCCAGTTTAGAAAAACAAAGCTGTTCTCAACTAGGGGGCCTTTGCCTTTCCAGGGACAGATAAAGCTCCCGATAATCTTTAATTTTAGAAATTTTTTCTCTTATTGGTGTGGGATATCCTTTACTTTCCACGACAGAGTAAAAGGACCCTTCACATAAAATTAAAAGTAAATGCCAAATAAAATAACGGTCATATATTTAATTTATATTCGCAATTCTCGGTCCAGTTGTTTCCAAATGTTGCTCCAATATTTCCATTCTGCTGGATTCACACATACTGTAGCGACTCCATGCTTGTTTTCAGCGTAAATGAAATTAAATGTGGCGAAATATGAACAAATAAACCAGTTTAACTATGTACGACGCGATTTAAAAAACATTTAATTTCATGGATAAAATCGTAAAGGTGCCCCGTGTTGTTTCCTTATGAAGGAGGAAGTGTGATTCAACGTTATCGTCACGCGAGATAAGATTAGGATTCACTTAGGGTTCACTCAGGGTAGAGCTGACTCTCTGAACAGGGAAGTTCATGAGGATATTCTGAAGACTTGCAGAAATAAAATCATGCGATAACGCAAAGTAATTTTCACTTTTATTTGCTTGTAACTTTCTTATTTTCCAATGAGATGTTGGATTATGGTCACAATTCATATAACTTCCCATGTTATATATAAAAAATTACCTATGCTGGTCAGTTATCTATTTATTTGTAGAAATACAGTATATTATTCACTTCTGAATGCAATATTTTGTTTTAAATATGTTTGTATTTATTTGTGGGGATTATATATATATATATATATATATATATATATTATATATATATGTTCAAACTGCTGCTGTTAATCTAATCTTAACGCATCAATATATTAAAAAGTTATACGATTTATTCACTCAATATTTTCTTAATTTTGAAGATGCACGATATTGAAAAGTTGGATATTGAACAAGAAGAAATTCCCTTAAGTCAATAAAATAAAATATTTTAGGGGTCCATTACAGAATCTAATAGAAGATGCTCGGCTGAAAAAATTACAGGAAGAAAAATAATTGGTATGCTGAATTCAGTTACTTCGAGCAAGAATATTGTAAATAACAGAAAAATAATATTTTATAATTCATTAGTCCAACGTGTAGTATTACATGGAGCTGAAACTTGGCCATTATACAGGCCACACGTAAGATGATTGTCGGTACAGAAATGAACTATAGGCGTAGAGTGTCAACAAAATCAAGAATAGATAAAATTATAAGTAAAATAATTAGAGAGATGATAAAAGTGGAGAAGAAAATTCTTGAAGTAATTGAACAACGAAAATTGAGATGGTTTGAACACATTAAAAGAATGTGAGAAGACAAAATCCTAAAAATTATTTTGAAATGGAAAGCTGAAGGCAGAATGAGAAGAGGAAACCCACTGGAACAATGGATGGTTCGGATCTGGAAGAGTATGAATTGTCGTGACCTGGCCCTCGGGTAGATCAGACAATTTGAAGGTAGGATTCGTTGTGAGTCCAAGAACTCCAGTGAATGCAGAACTTGATTTAATATATTTATTAAAGACGATGATTAAAAAGTTACAATATTGTGTCTCTAACTGTCATATAGACGAGGTCGAACCATGACGAATAAGCCCTGAATGCCAAGGGCAGCAGCCGTTATATAACCCTCTGATAAGCGGCGTGGCATTGAAAGCGGGCGTGGCATTGACGCTGAGTTGGAGTGTTTCACCCTCATTTCCAAATAAGGACATATCTCTTCATTTCCAAATAAGGACATATCTCTTCTAAAGTTACGTATGAAGACTGGAATTTTCCAGCCATGTTATCTTAGTGTATTCAACTAGGGGATGGAGAGTAATCTTGACTCGACGCCCCTGTATTAGACTGGGGGATGGTGAGTAATATTATCCAAACTCAACAACCCTGCCTGTTTCAACTTGAATATCCACATGTAATTATTATTATATATTAGAGTGTCCAGTACGCAATTTCCCTTCATAATATAATATAAGTACATTCTGATTGTTAATTCAATACTTTAATATAGATATGGATTCTATGCTATTGGCTAACAGTGCAATAATTAATTAGTATATGCGGTAATAATGCTACAGGCAGCACAGAATAACGTGGAATTAACAGTAGAAGATACGCAAGATAGAAATTTCTGGATTACTTTAAGTTGAAGGAAAAAGTACTGTAGTGTAGAAAAAATTCCTAATATATTTTTTTTCTCAGTAACATGAACATATTTTAATTTGTACCTCTGTCCAAGTAAGATTTAGGTCAGTTTCACCAACATAGGTAACTGCATTATGCCAGTTTAAGCTATGCATTATACACGAGGAAAATTCGCGTAATACAGTTACGACCCTTAGAAAACGACACACGTTTTTAATCTAGACCTCTTACATGGATCTCTATCACTAAGTATCCTGCACCAGCTAGGAAAACACTTCTTTATATTCTATAGAGAGTACCTTTGCAAATAATATATAACATACAATTACATCACATCTCACAATTCTCTTCATAATTCCCATTGGTTGAAACATTTAATGATGTTCCATCCTTAGTCCATCCATAGTAAGTCTGCCCGAGGGCAGGTTTTCACTGCAATCATAGCATTTTCGTGCTATGCTTTGCAGCTTTACTAGGGAATTATAGGTGTGGTAGCTTCCTGTTGCTTTCCACGCCGGTGATGATAATGATAAGGATGGTGATGATGATGGCTGGAAGATTTTCGGGGACCGTTGGGCCCTATGCGTTCTGATACTTGTCTTACAGGTGAGGAAAAACCCCGAAAAAACCTCACCCAGGGCTGAACGCTAAACTAATCTGACGTACAACTAACTCTTCCATTTTCTCACCCTAACTTGTCCAAATTAACACTAACTTACCCATTTTCTCACCCTAACTTGCTCACCAATATAGGTCTCCTGGAATAGAATCCCCTTATATTTCAGTAAAAATGCTGCGAATTCTTTCTAGCGGGAACGTGTGTTATCTTATTGACTACATGACACTAGCAGTCACTTGTTCTCCGATCAATTGTTCACAGGTGGTTCGGTGCCATAGATTAACCAAAATCTATTCTCATAGTACTCTTCAGAGGCGATACAGATCATGCGCAGTTAACTTCATAGTTAACTCATCCAAGATCCTATGCCTGCTTTTTTATTTATTTCAGTATTGTTACTGTTATATAGACAGGTATTCTCAACCAAATATACAATTTTTTTCTTCCACACTTCCAGGTCTTGCGTGTCTGCTTCCGTCATATTTATCTTCTTCATGTTGTCTTGAATTCCCTTTATCCACGGTGGCTTTGGTCTACCACGTTTCCCTTTTCCAGGAGATAACCATTTAAATACTTCTTTATTTGTTTCTGTGTCCCTTCTTCTCATTATACGAGTATGTCCATACCATCTTAGTTGGATTTCTTCAATCTCTTGTACAATATCCTTTTCTACATTCATTATTTATCTTATTGTATTATTTCTTACTTTATGCAATTTCGATATTCTTGCCGATCTCTTTAAAAAATCCATTTCTATGACTAATAATTCATTTATGTGTTTTTGCTTCACCGTCCATGTTCCCGCACCATATAATAAAATACTCTTCACAATTGTGTTATATATTAATAATTTAGTCCTCTTGATTATATGCTTACTCCATAAAATATAATTTAATATGCCAATAACTATCTTTGTCTCTATTATTCTTTTTCCGATGGCTAATTCAGATGATCTATCGTTTTGAATTATTGATCCCAAATACATAAAATATTCTACCGTTTTAATCTTTGCTCCATTTATTTCAAATTCCTCGGAAAGATCTGTGCTCATATATCCTATTTTATAATAATTAATTGTTAAACCCCTTCTTGAGTATTCTTCCTTTAGTTTCCTACCCATATCGTTTGTATCTTCACATCCTGAAGTGATTACCACTTGATCATCTGCGAATAATAAGTCATGTACCAGTATGTATTTATTCTCTTTTAATTTTAATCTCATTGGTTTACATGTCTTTGACCATTCCTGTAATGCAATATTTATGTAAATTTTAAATAATGCGCTAATAACACTCGTCAACATAATTTTTGTCTCATGAGTACCAATAGTTGTACTTAATGCAGTTTTTTATTGTGTTTTCAAATATGTATTCGAAATTTCTCCATCACCCACAGTTTTTTTATTTCAATTTCAATTCATGGATTTAATAAACCTAGATTTCTTCCCGGAAAATCTTGGCGCAGTGAGCGATGAGCACGGGGAACACTTTCATCAGGAGAGTTCAGCTATGGAAAAGAGATATCAAGGCAAATGGAATCCTAATAAGCTGGCCGATTATTGTTGGACCATCAAGAGGGATGCTCCACAGACGAAATATAGCAGAAAATAGTTTTTTCACACTTTCTAGGTGAGTCCGAATGTTCGAATATTGTGTGTTACTAATGTAGAAAATATTAAAGTGTTTGCGTCCTTAAACCTTGCGTGATGGAGAAAAACCGATATCATATTTGAATTCAGGAGAAAAAATACTATCAGAACCACATATTTTGCTTTCTGAGACAAAAAAAAATGTTTCTTTTTTGTTGCTCAGTGTAATATTCGTCTAAAGATAGCAGCATCATATCTCTGATGTTAGTAAAAAATTCCCATATGTGATTTTATCACCTGAGACAGCGAGAGAATCTTAAAGTTACAACTTACGAAGTTTATTTGAAGAACATTAGACAGTAGATCAGAGCAAAGTGGTGTCAATTTGTAAGCACTTTGCATCCTGTATAAATCTGATCCTAGCATTGACGTACTTGAGTAAAGCGAAGACAAGCCGGTAGTTGTGAACTTGAGCGTCCAGATTATGCTTGTTAAAAATTGTCAAGTAGTTACGTGCTCTAAACAAGAACAACTCTAAATAAACTTTCATTCACGTTATTGCAGTTCCTCAAACTAGAGTAAAACAATAAAACCGCCATCATCTGCATGCATTCACAGCATCTGTTCAAATCACATGCACATCGATCGTCAATATCTAGGCTTACACTAGAAGTAATACATTTTGAATATTTGTTAAAGTTTTTCAATATATAAACTGGATACAATTTTGCGAAATTTGCATATCTTAAACCTATAAAGAATTTAATATAAGATGTAATGAAAACGGTGGAAAAATCTTGAACCGAAGTTTATGAAAAGCACGTTAAAGGATCGTTTTACCATTCCTCTTACCGCCCTCTATCTATCTATCTCTTTTCATTGCTTCACTTTTCATGTTATTCTTTTCTGATCTGCATTCTTCTTAACTTAAGGATTGATGATCGGGGCAAGAGGTACTATACCAGGATTCTTAGCCAAATTTTGGAATTCCTTAGATTTGGACAGGGTGCATCTTTCTAAAATTGCCATCGCTGCCATTAGAGGATCAATTTCAATTTTAAGAAACCATATTTACAAAATTTCTACTTTATAGTATGTATACTTCAATTAGGCCTACATTTTGATTTTTTTAAATGTATTTACAAAATGTATTTCATCAATTCCAAAAATTGTCTGTATCACTTTGTCCTTGAGGCAATCCTCTAATGAGGAAAGTTGTATATAATAATAGCAATAAAAAAAGGAACCTTATTTATACTGAAGGCCAGCCATTAACTAATTAAATGCATTTCTAAACTATTTTTATACAATCTAGATAATAAATAAAATTTCATCTTCTAATACAATTAAAGGCAAAACTTTCTTAAATTTCTTTCATTTTGGGGGATTATATATGAAAAACTAGGTCCAGGATAAATTATGGTTGAATTTTATTTGTAGTAATTTCACTATAAGTTTTTAGCTATTTCGTCGCTCGTAAAATTTATTTAGAGAAAAATCGAAACACAATGGGATGTAATTGCATTATTTCACGAATTAAAAATGCTATATTTTTTCTACAAGGGAACAGCATGCCGAAACCTACCTTCATATTTCTCCCCAAAAAAATCTGCCGCTTTTAATTGCAAGACACTAAAATCCAGTGCCAAATCTCTCATTTAAACTACAGGGAAGTATACAATTCCTGAGTTAGTGAATTGGATAACGCTGACAACCTATCCCCGCGTCGCGTCCGCCACACTGTACTCCGCTGTACTCACGCAGAGACGTCCATCTGCCTCGCACAGTGAGTTACCGTTGCTGGATTCTAACTTCGATTTCTATGCTTTATAGTTGGATACAGTCTTGGTATATCGAAACGTTTCTGTGGGAGAAATTTCTGATTTTTCATCAAACGATAGATTTAAAAACACCGATGCTTTTGTACAGCAATGCTGAAATTATCAAGTCTCAGTCAAGTCGATAATATAATTAATAACCAAATTCTATCTTAGAGAGTAAAATACGTCAGCCAAATCTTAAGTCACTAAAGTAAGTTGTTAGGTTGCCTATTACCCACAATACCGCAACCCCGTTTTCTTTTAGCCTAGAAAAAGAAGTCGTTGACGGCAATAGGGCATTTGTCGTTGTTTATAACTGTATATTTATTTTTAATCATTTATAAAAATAAAGAAATTTGCAATTATTGATCGATCTAATTAGTTTCAGATTACTTATGTCAATAGTAGATCACTGTGTAAATATGTTGGGCAACAATAGGTTTTCAATTATTCTGTTAATTCTAAATCGAGTCATATGCTCTTTAAGTCTTATTAAATGAGACATTCTTGTTTCCCAACATATTTTTGATCAAAATTCTGACAACTCGTTTCACAAATACCCGATTTTTGAGTTCGAACTGATTCATCTTTCGGATTGCCAAGAAGAATATTTAAACTCGATCCCGAGGTGTAAACCACTCCAAGAACTAATCTTTAGATATTTTACTCAAACCTCTCATCATAGAAGAAGCATAAAGGAATGGTGACAAAATGAGTTTTTGTAAACTTCAGAAAGGAAAGTCGTAGATTTATTAACTGCTTGCTTAAATTATACTTCCGAACTAATTTATTAACAATTCTTTCTTAAAAACCATTATTTCTGCCACATATTTTATAATTATTTTTGGTTCTTATAATATAATACCGATCCTTATTCAGAGGAAAGGTAAGGATCTATGCACTATAAGATCACCTGATGTTGCGGACAATAATTAGAATTTGCAGTGATATGGCGATGTCTATTGGTTTCTTTCCTGTATGCATCATATTCTAAACTATTATTATTACCATTTATTAATATACCCAAAAACATCAATTTTCCATTCATTTCTTCCTTCCAAGTAAAATTACACTCAAACAAATCGGTAATCGATCAAAAACTGTAAATTTCTTAACGATAAATTAATCGAACGTAAAGCGTTTTCATCAAAATGCTACTTGTTTTATTTTTAAGTATACATTTTTATTTAACAGTATTTAAGTTGCCCATTATTAAGGAAGTGACTTTGTAATTTCATTGTGAAAGTTCAAATATTAGTATACCTATTTTCTATCAAGAGTTTTAGAAGAAATGTGCTACAATATATAAAATACTAGCTAATACCCGGCGTGCGCTGCTACTCCCAAATAAATGTTAATGTGTTTTTACCACCAGCCGTGCGCTGTTATGCTTGCCCGGGAATCTTCTTATCCTGATCTTCTTGTATTGTGAGTTATCCGTAGAAGATAAACATATTCTGTCGAGGACTTTTTTGTAGAGTTTTTGTGATATTAAATTTTGTGTACATTAATTTGGTGTATTTGTTATGGTTTAGGCAGCGTAAGCCATTTAATCGTCAAAATAGGGACTTTATTTCACGTTTTTCACTACAAAGGGTGATTTTTAGGGGCGAAGGTGAGTATCACAACTCTCTTATAGCCTATGTTCATCCCGGGAATCTCCTGAACAGTTTGCAAAAAAAAAAAACATAAAAATCGGATCAACGGTATGGCCGCGCATAGAATACGAACAAACAAGCATTAATGTTTATATATTAGAAGATTGCGTTTCAGGTTGTAACTGATCAATTCTTAACTTTGAAATAATATTTTAGAATTTCTTAGTAAAATGGAGCAATATTTAGACAATATTCAAACTGTTCCAATATTAATATGAGTAGGTCAAACGGAATTTTCCTGCTTGTCAGATTATACTACCCTTCTGTTTATCTATATATATATATATATATATATATATAAATGAGTGTGAGTCTGTTCGTCTGTCCGCCTGTTTGTCTGCCATTTATGGACTCAAAAACTATTTGACTGATTTGAATGTGGGTTCTCCATCATTTAGAGGAATTTTTCTGGGACAATTATCGTACATAACATATTACCCTACGTACTATGGGCCGGACCTTAAAAAAGGGCATCGGTGCAATAAAAAGGAAGCTTTTTGGACGATTAAATGGCTTACGCTACCTAAACCATAACAAGTACAAGAGATTAATATACACAAAATTGAATATCTCAATAAAATCTATAAAAAAAGTCCACGACAGCATATGTCTATCTTTTATGGGCAAACTGACAACCATTTTTGTCTTTCAGCTCATTAATGTCAAGAGGATCGGGATGAGTAGATTCCCGGACAAGCGTAGTAGCGCACGCCGGGCAATTCTTTTACGGATAATCCACAATAACCATTTTTGTCTTTTAGCACATTGATACCATGAAAATCGGGATAAGTAAATTCCTGGGCAAGGTCGGGTAATCAGCACGTGGTATAAACAAATAATTACGAAATAAATTTATAATTGTTTTTGTTTCCACTTATTCAACTAAACATAAATTACAAATTTAATTTATTTAGGCGTAGCAGCGCTCGCCGTGTATTAGCTAGTGGATTTATTAATGTACAATATCATAAATTAATTCATAGATTTCTTATACTGCAGCCACTGATTCTCCGGCCTTGACGTTTTCACGACAGTGTTGCCGATATGGATATTCAGTGGGAGTGGCCGCTTTATGTGTGCGGATAGCAGACATACAACTGACAACATCTCAACAATTTCAAACCTTACTAGCGCGCTATAGCTGCGTCAAGAACAGTGATTGGTTGTGGCAGACATTTACTTTCATATCAATCATTTCCTTATTGGCAGTAGAGGGCGAATTCTCCCTATACCCCTCGTATAAACTAAACTTCAGAGCCGGAGGTATGGCGGCTCGGGTATAGTAACACTATCTCTATACCTTCAATTGAAAATTAGGTCCAATAATGAATATCCAGTACCGTATATATTTTTAAATGTACACAATACAATACAATATTACTACTTGCTTTACCTTTCTTGGAGGTTCTGAAGCTGTCGTCTCGGGGCACGTACTCAATATCGTACACTAGAGTTGTGTTTGGAAGTAAGCTTTTGTCCTTGTTGATTCTGTAGACTGCATACTTGAAAGCCAGCTCTGAACTGCTGTCCTTCTGGTCCTCAGTAAAGATGGCACCTGAAACAAAATAATATATAAGTGAATAATTTTACTTTGTTGTGTTACAGTGTTGTGCATAACTTTTAGGAATGCAATCATTGTTACATATTTTTTTATTCTTAATTTTTCCTAGCCTGGATCTTCCAGCTGTTGATCTTCACAAAACATTCATTAATATGGCTAACATTTTGATTATTTCTTTGCCTGGTAATTGATTACCAGATTTCGGAACCATCTGTAAGGATATTTAAATAATAGTTCTATCGTTGCGATTTTTGTTTTTAGTTTCTTCTTTACTTCTTTAATAGTTGTTAAATCCGTCACCCTTGCGTGGTAGATAGATTCCCAACCTTTCACTTATTTTCCCTGGGTGCAATTCCCGGCGTGGTAAGGGATTATAAATCTCCATTTTGGATATGGATGTGTAAGAGCGGAAAAAAGAGGGAAAAAAAGTAAAATAAATAATAAAAAATTGAAAATTATGGAAAAGAGACAAATAAAAAAATATATGTATAATTATGCAAATTTATTTGTATTTGTGGCATTATCCTGAAAACGTCCACCGCTGTGGTCTCGAGGTAGCGTGCTGCCTTGTCACACAGCGGGCCCGGGTTCGATCCCCGGTCGGGGCAGTTTTTCTGGGTGAGGTTTTATCGGGGTTTTTCCCCACCTGTAAGACAAATGTCAGGAAAACTTTAAGGCCCAAACGGTCCCCGAAATCATATGGCCATCATCATCATACTTATCATTATCATAATCATCATCATCTTTCACCGGTGTGGAAAGCAACGGGAAGCTACCACACCTATAATTCCCTAGTAAAGCTGTGAGCATAGCATTAAAATGCTATGATCGCAGTGAAGGACCTGCCTTCGGGCAGAATTACTATGGATGGATCCTGAAAAAGATACAGTGTACTGAAACAGCTGCTACGAATGTTGAATAAAATAAATATTTATGAAAATCATATAAAACTTTGTTTCATTTAATAAATGAAAATAATAATATTAATTACTATTATTAGCATTAGTAGTAATAGTAGTAGTAGTAATAGTAGTGGTAATAGTAGAAATAGTGATAGTGGGATAGTGACAGTAGCAATAGAAGTAGAATACTAATACTACGATTATTTATTAAAAAGTGCTCTATAGGCCAATATATTTTATATTATCTTATTTTTTATGTTTTATAGCCTAATATAACTTGCATATGCATATATATGAATCACGTAAGATCGCATTTTGCATATTGCGTTGATTGAGCAGGACATGAGAACTTAAGTCCTTTTCCTGCCAGAGCAAATTTATTATTATTACTATTATTATTATCATTATTAGAATTGAGAAGACTGCATAACAGTGAATTACAGGGTCTTTATAGGGTGCCAGATATAATGAGAACAGTTATGTCTCGTAGACTGCGATGGGCAGGGCATGTGGCACGAATGGGGAATAAAAGACGTGCATGGAAACTTCTTGTAGGAAAACCAGAGGGAAAACGCCTAGTTGGTAGACCAAGAATGAGGTGGAAGAATAACATTAACTATGATTTGAGGAAAGTAGATTATACAGGGGATGATTGGAAAACATTGATTCAGGATAGGGATATATGGAGAGCTTATGTCCGCGCAGTCATGAACCTACGGGTTCGATAGTGCCAGTGTGTTATTATTATTATTATTATTATTATTATTATTATTATTATTAATCGGATTTACTGGTGAGTGGAGAATATTATATAAAAGTGAGCTTCACGATATTTATAGGAAACCAGATGTAATAAGAACAATTAAATGCCGTAGACTGCGGTGGGTAGGACATAAGGTACGAAAGGGAAAAGAAAAAGAGGTGTGGAAATTTCTTGTAGGAAAAGTAAAGGGAAAACGCCTGGTTGGTAAGCAAAGAATGATGTGGGAGCGTTACATTAAACATGACTTGAGGGAGATGAATTGTACAGGAGATGACTGGAAAACATTTGCTCAGGAATAGAGATAATAGAGAACTTATGTCCGTACAACCATGAACTTCCGGATTCGATAGTGTCATTGAGTTAATTATATTATTATGATTATTATTATTCCAGAAAATTGCATTCCAAGTATTATAAGCTTTCTCCGTTTGGGCTATTCTATTTATATTTATGTTGTATTGTCAAATTTGACAATTTGAACGACTAAACGAGTGAGAAACGTTTTTCTTTAAAATGATATAACTTAGAAATCATGAAGAGAGGAAGAAATGACAAAGTTATGAAAATTGTTCTACATTATGAATCCGCTGCGAAAAGTAAAGTGGTGTTTTCCTACAGGAAAATGTGTATTGCCAGGTTTCTTGCCACCCAACATATATACGAAAAGTTATTCCCGAGCTAAGAAAAAAAAAACTTTCTCGTAACAACCAAATTTAAAACTCTAAACAAGTTGAAAATAGGATTCTAAAGAAGGATGCGGAATGTACGATATTTAGAAGTTCGCTTTTGTTTTAAAATTTATTTATATCCTGAAGATTCGTAATTCCAACACGCTTCTCAAGACTTTTTTTTCTTTATATAAATTTGAATATACTCGTAGAATTTGGGAGATGGAGCACGCAATTTCATAACTTTGTGACAAGGCTGAAAATATGACATATATTACGTTCACTTGCTATAACTTCAAATATTCATAACTCAATTTCTGAAGCAAAAAATGACAAGAGGAGAGTGAAAGGTGGATGAAGAGACATTTGAGAGAACCAGGCAAAAAAAAAAAAAACAAGAGAGACAACACAAATTGCTATTGACATTGACATTTTTTGTTTTTATGTCATTTAATTTTACTCATAGTCAATTTAATTAAAATAGTGGTATTACAAATTTACTAAAGCATTGGTAATAGCCTATCCCACATGTCCCGCATGGGGATATGGGTCCTCATAGCAGTTTTTTTAACCAAGTTAATTCAATTACTTTTTTTTTACAGATTTCTATGAGTTACTTCGCCTCAAAGAGACATCTAGCGTTCAACTAAGGTGATACTTATAGGCCTATGGTGAAGACCGGTTACATTTTGCTCAGAGGCACTAATTTAGGCTTGAAGTACTTCTACGAGCCCGAAAATTTCAATTTCGGGACCCACATATTAAATTCCCTCCCTTAGATTTTTCCACCTTAAAAATCCATTGACCTCGGTCGGGTTTGAACCTGCGTCCCTCTGGACCAGAGGCAATGAACATAACCACTAATCCACTGAGACTAATAATTTACTATAAGTACTTATTATTATCAAAATAACTACGGTAATTAAATTAGAAATTCAAGGACGAATTATAGATGTGAAATTTATACATTTGGTCACGTAGTGGGATTTACAATCAGAGTTTACGAAACAAACGAAAAAAGAAACTAGGTCTGCGGAATGAATGTAAGATGTAATTTGGATGAATTGATACCTCAGAACATTTCAGTTCAAGAAGAAAAGAGAGGAATGAAGCAAAAACAAGGAAAGAAGAAAATAAAAAATTAATAAAGGCTAAAAGAGAAAAATAAGGATGGAAAAATAAAATACGTCTACCACTGTGGTCTCGGGGTAGCGTCGCAGTTTCGATTGCAGCGGGCCAAGGTTCGATTCCCGCTTGAGACATGTCTTTTGAGTGACGGTTTTTCTCGGGGTTCTCTGTGAGAAGAATGTCAGAAAACATTAAGGCCAAAACACACCCAGAACATCATATGGCTTTCATGTTCTTTTTTTTTTTTTTTTAGTATGAATGTGTGAGTGAATGGTGTGTTTCGTGTTAAGTGTGGTCTCGGAACAGGCCCTGGATTGAGCCGACCACTTATTCGGGGAAGTCCTTCAAATACTGCTCGGGACCCAGCTCCGTGTGTCTGAAAGGAATTTGCTGAGCCAGCTGTTAGCATATGAGAAGCATAGAAGTGTACCTCCTCCACTCCCCATACTTCTCCCCGCAAACACACAGAGCTTGGTCTCGAGCTGTACTTGTGTGGTCAAAAACGTAGAGGCCTATGCATGATTCAAAGTTTAAAATCCCTTTCCCAACAGGCCGTGTCATTGTAAGGTACGGGTAGTGTAGTGTAGTAAAAAGTACATATAAGGAGAGAGGTTAAATTATGTTGGAGAACAGAAGAAGGAGAAAAAAAAAGAAGAATAGAATGGTTTTGTGACAGTAATCCACCAAAGTGTAAAGTAGGCCCTAGACAGTCAATCATTTTGATCAAAATGTTGCGTCAATCCATTGAGTCAATAATGAATAACCGTCTAGGAACCCGTTTGACGTTTCAACAAAGCATTGACTATGATTGATGGAAAGTTTGATTTACATACGTGATTCAAGCACACTTTCGCTATTAATTTAAAAAGGTCTCAGCGCAGAAAAAGGAATTCTAACTTCGAAAACTTCACTGGGGATGAGTTCTGATCAATGTATTGTCGCTGATGACCAAGATTATTGCTTTAAGTTATTTCGGCATAAATGAACACACATATAGTGTTTAAAATCTCACTTAACACTTTATTTCCTTCTACAAATTATCGGTAAACTTTTAATCACATTTTTCATTCACAATTAATGTCAAACACATCTATGGCATTTCACAGTTTCTGGTGAATCCGGTGACTACAAGTTTGTCTTACACTCAACCTTTCGCCGTCCAACGCAAGACTAACTGGCATCTATCTTCGCTGCATATTATATAGTCGCACTTTCTAGGCTTAGGTTCGAGATATTTCGAGCTGTAGAAGCTTTTGGCCACCGATCTTTCCCGAAAGTGGAGGGAGATGTTGGTGGAGAGGTCTGCAATGACAACCCAGACATTTCGGTGGTTTGTGAGAGTCTTTCAATTCTCGAGACGGCGACTAGTAAATCTATTCCGATCAATGCAAGACCACCATTCTGACCTTGCCCGCGAAATTTAAACGTCTCTATACGACGCGTAACAATATTAAGGGTTAATTAATGCTCGAATCAATCGTTTGACGTAATCTTTTGATCAAAATTATTGACCGTCTGGGATCTCCTTAACCCATCCGCCAAAAAAAAAAAGACGAGGTAGACTCGCCGGTAGTTTAATGACATTCAGCTTAGAAGACGAGATACCCTCGCTTAACTCTGTTGTTATATATTTTGAAATATTTTGTACATCCCTTAGTAGGGTCATCTTTTGTTAACTTTTATTAATAGTAGAGGAATGTGTTTTTGCCTTCACCCTTATTCTGATCTCAAGTACCGTTATATTTTGTTTGTTTTTAATGTCTGAAAATATACAATATAATTTAGGTAACTTAAATCCGGTTTCTGGGGAATGCATTGAACATTTAAACTTGAAGCGAATGGGTTAGGATAACGTGAAGCAATACGCAATGCGTGACAGTTCAGTTTGTAAAACACGGTAGTGTAATAGTTGCAGTGCAAATGTTCATGATTGTGTTAGCAGTTCATTTATTCACAGACGGAAGTAAAGTGAAGAGAACATAAAATTGCGTGGTGTAATGTTAATGAGAGGTAAATATCATTTACGTTAGGCTTTGAGAAGAACTTGTTGCTCTTTGAAACAACTGTCTGAACCTTCAACTTGCTGAGAAGTTCACACAGGTCAACTTAGTCTTAAGTTAGTCACTTAGTCATTCAAATACTTGCTTAAACTCTTCCGCAAGATACAAGATAATCTTACGCTTCCGTAATATCTCATCTTTTAACCATTAAGTACTAACAACTTTCACTAATATAATTCGATCAGTTTCATTTTAACATCTGGTCCATAGCAGCCACTCGTGTTCCAATCTCACCCTTTTCCCTCCATACTTCACCCGAATTAAAAAAAAAAAATTCTGTCCATCAGAAAAGTTTAAGCGTACATACACGATAGACATGATTTATCAAATATTACTAGAAATGTTATTCTCGCCATTATTAAGCGATAGTCCACTGCTGTGGTCTTGAGGTAGCGTGCTGCCTTGTCACGCAGCGGGCCTGGGTTCGAGCCCGGTCGGGGCAGTTTTTCTGGGTGAGGTTTTTATCGGATTTTTCCTCACCTGTAAGACAAATGTCAGGAAAACTTTAAGGCCCAAACGGTCCTCGAAATCATATGGCCATCATCATCCTCATCATCATCATCATCTTCATCATCATCATCGTACTTCACCGGTGTGGAAAGCAACGGGAAGCTACCACACCTACAATTCCCTAGTAAAGCTGCAAGCATAGCATGAAAATGCTATGATTGCAGTGAAGGACTTGCCTTCGGGCAGAATTACTATGAATGAATGGATGAATTAAGCGATAGCCAAGAAATTCTAAAAGCCAGAAAACACGTTCTACTAAAGAACACTAATAAACTGGGGCTGGAAGTAAATATCATTAAACTAAATATAAGTGCCTCAGTGCCATATCTGCCTAACCCAGAATTTAAAAAAAATATATGCTATTCCCTTTAATTGCACTAGAAATAATCATCTCTGTAAGAGCCACATCTGCCTATAACATTATGGATGAGTTAAAATTAACACAAAAATGTTATAGGCAGATGTGGTTCTGACAGAGATGATTATTTCTAGTGGAATTACAGGGAAAAGCACATTTTTTCATTGTGGGTTAGTCACCCATGGCACTGAGGCAATCATTATATGGTTGCATGTAGAAATTAATTATATAATGGAAATGGACAGTTACAAACTAACGAGGTAAATTTAAAATAATTTACTCAATTCAAATACCTAGGAACTATAAATAGAATCACGAAATGAGGTTCTAAAATAAATTCAACATAGGCTCAACTTAGAAATGTATGCTATTAAGAATCACAGCAAGTCTTGCCATCCCAAGTTCTCTAAAAAAAAGTTAAATAAAAACCGTTATTATTCCAATTATATTATATAAACGCGAAACGTGGCAACTAACTTTAAGAAAAGAGAAAATGTTAGGAGTATTTCAGAATAAAGTTATTCTAGAACAATTTTTGGAGCAAAGAGAGCCGAACAGGCAGGTAATTTGAAGACTGTATAACAGTGAGAAAGTCATCTTTATGGGAAACCAGAACAGTTCATCCTCGTAAGCTGCAGTGAGCAGGACATGTGACACGAATGGGGAATGGAAGAAAGGCATATAAAGGTTTTGCCAGAGAAAGATCCCAGTAGGTAACCAAGAAGAATGAAATGGGAAAATAATATCAATAATGCTTTTAGGAAGGTACGAGAAAACATTAGCTCAGGATAGGGTGTACGGTGCGTTATATATATATATAATATATAACCACTCTGACTGCTACCATTTGTGCAGTTTTCTTTTTTGGATCGTCTTTTGTTTCCGTTGTACATACTAGCGTAGAGTTCATAACATCCGAGGTTATTAATCAAAAACCTTTGCCCGGGCCCATAGGAGGCAAAGATTGTTTCATCTTTCTTTCCTAAACACTTAAACATGAATCAACAATAGATCTCAAAACACTAGAGTAGTTTATGATTCTGATTTTAAACTGAATGTATCATTATTGTTATTAATCATGAAAGCTAGACGGAAAATAAAGGGAGCTAGAATGATCTGCTAAAAATAGGAAGTTTCAGTACAGGAATATCAAACAGCAGCATGCACATAAATAACTTGAACGTTAACCAGGATATATATATATATAAAAATATATATATATACATATATATATATATATATATATATATATATATACATATATATATAAATGATGTTTAATATAAACAAGGCGTCTGAAGTGGATGAAAAATATAACAAATGTAAATACTTGATCATTCTTCAACAAAAAGAAAATAAATAATAATCCTTAACATCACAAAACTATATCATACCTCACACAACATTCATACCACGGTCCTAGCCAGGGTAGTCTTTCCCCGGTCCTCAGGACCAAAACTTAAACCACGCCACTCGCGGCTCCAGACGACGTTGTCTCAACTCAAAGTTCCGATCGAATGATAATGTTCTTGATGTGCATTGCGTATTTGAGCGTTCCGAGGCAGAAGGGGAGATGCGCAGCACAAACAGCGCAACAGGAGAGGCCAAAAAGGAGAGTAGGGGTAGATGCATAAAGAAAGGATATTGGCATAGTTCACGAATCTTACTGTTCAGGGAGGATAACGGCACTGCAGTTGTGAACCGAAAATCGCACTTTCGGTTGAAGGGAATCTTCAGGTTCGATAGTGCCAGCGAGTTAGTTTATTTTCACTTTTCTGCTTATGTTGTATTATTTTGCTTTTCATGTTTTTAATGAAATCTTATTTCTGTTTACGTTATTTAATGCCTCTTTTTTAAGGGATTGGATAAAGGCCTAATCGTTTAGAGGATTGTATTGCAGATGACTGCTTATATAATTTAAGAAATAAACAGTAATAAAGATACGACTAAATATGATAGTTTTGTAGATTTCCGGGCTGTTGGCCGTGGTCTTGAAGCATGTAGTTCTCCAACGCTTCGCTAGAGATTGCGTACGGCATCTCAAGGGTTGTCTTGAGATCCCGGATGCAGGCTCTGGCCAAACGTCGGGGAACTACAAGCCTCAAGACCATGGCCAACAGCCCGGGATTCTTCTATAAGACATCCGGCCGTGAGATCCTAAGTCAATAGACGACTGAATGTTATAGAATGTGATTACCGACCCAATGAATATATATATATATATATATATATATATATATATATATATATATGAATGTTTGTTTGTTTGTTGGTTTGTTTGATCGTACTTTATGCGCAGCTACACCGTTGATCCGATTGTGATGGGTCTTTTTGCAAAATGTTCAGGAGTTTCCCGGGTTGATCATAGGCTATAAGAGAGTTGTGATACTCATCTCCTAAACCCTTAAAAATCGTCCTTTATAGTGAAAAACGTGAAAAAATAGCTCTTTGGACGCTGAAATGGCTTACGCTGCCTAAACCATAACAAATACACAACATTAATGTACACAGGGGGGCACGCCGTAGCGTAGTGGTTAAGGCACTGAGCTACAAGCCGGAAGGTCGAGGGTTCAAGTCCCGATGGGGTCAGGATTTTTAAACTGACCCAAACCTTCTGGCGGCACTATGGCCCTGGGGTCGACTCAGCCTCTAACAGAAATGAGTACCAGACGCTTGTTCTGGGGGTAAAGGCGGCCGTCACGCAGGGCTGACAACCCGGCTGACATCAAGTGCCGATTGTCCAGAAATAGTGGGAGCCTTAACCTCCTACTGCCCCAAGGGCCTCCTGAGGCCTGTAGTGGGATTACTTTACTTTACTTTACTTTTAATGTACACAGAATTGAACATCTCAAAAAGCTCTACAAAAAAGTCTGCGACAGCATATGTTTATCTCTTACGGATAACTCACAATAATCATTTTTGTCTTTCATTGATGCCAAGAAGACCGAGACAAGTACGTAGATTCCTGTGCAAGCATAGCAGCACATGGCGGGTATTCTTTTACGGATAACTCATAATAACGAATTTTGTCTAGTAGTTCATTTATGCCAAGAAGATCGAAATAAGTAGATTCCTGGGCAACGCCGGGTAAACAGTACGGGGTATCTAAAAATAATTACGATATAAATCTTTCCTCCTACTTATGTAACTAAACATAAAACACATTTAATTTTCGTATTTCAGCTCATTTATGTCAAGAAGATCGGGATAAGTAGATTCCCGGGCAACGCCGGGTAATCAGCTCGGGGAATCTTAAAATAATTACGATATATATTTATAATTATTTTTCATTTTACTTATTCAACTAATCATAAGAAGTACATTGATTTTTGTCTTTCAGCTCATTTATGTAAAAAAAATCGGGATAAGTAGATTCCCGGGCAACGCCGGGTAATCAGCATGGGGTATCTAAAAATATAAATTTATAATTATTTCTACTTTCAATTATTCAAGTAAACATAATAACACATTAATTATCATTTATTTAGGCGTAGCAGCGCACGCCGGGTATTAGCTACTATTATATAAACTAAACTATTGCAATTTAAAGGTTATTTAAAATGAGTGATATATTTTGCGAGGAACCAAACATGGCGGTTGCTAGTCATTTTTTTTAATTTCGGGTTTTAAGTAAATCTCACTTATATTGATCGGATTGTACTGAATTTTGGAGCAAAAATTCCTCGATTTAATTTAATAGTGTATACTGACTTTCGTTGTGAAACAGGAAAATTGCGACTGTAGAGCGGCTTTTAAATTTTTGTTTCTGGTGAACACTAGCTAATGGTCCGAATTTGCAGGTTAAACAACTCGATCTCTTCTTCTTCTTCCTTCCAAGTATTAGGCCAAGGCCTGTTACGATCCTATAGAAAATTTTCCCGTATGGGAAATTCTCGTATAAGACTTGAAAGCATAATAATAGTCCCTTCGATTGGTTGCTGGCCAAAGGAAGGCTAGACCAGTGATGGGCTACCATCTTATAGCCTCTGGTCAGGCTTTTCTGGAGAAGGAAAGAAAATAAAGGAAAGAAGAAATGGAAGAAAGGAAAGACTCCCTAGCCCTCGGATGCCCTAATAGCGTCGGGGTCGAAAAAACAAGAGTTAACCAAGAGAGGTTAGATAGTAAAGTTAAAAGAGTGCAAAACACAAGTAAGTGGAAGAAATGTTTTGCACAGCTTGGGCACCTTGTGGTCGCCATCCACATATCCCCTAGATGAGGACCCCTGAGGGCAACTCGATCTTACTCTTTTAATTAAATGTTAAATGCCAAGTTTGGTTTTGATAAAACAAATATTGTGGTCGCTAAAGTGTTAACAGACATGTATATATATATATATATATATATATATATATATATATATATATATATATAGGCCTATGTATACATTTTGTTCATGATCCTTCTTGGGGTCTTACTAGAAAGTATCGGTGAAGATCCGTAATATTTTTCAAAAATATTTTCATGACAACATCCTCAAACGCTTCATTCCCAACTGACATGTTGGACAGAACGTGGCACGAAATCGAATACAGACATAATATTTTTCGTGTTACCAATGGTGCACACATATATGTGTTTTTAATGTGTTTGTGGCAATTAAAATTATTTGAGCTTCCCTTTCGTATAATATCGGCCTTATTTCATAATTCCGCATACTTTGTTAGTTATGATTGATTAAAATGTGGGAGATTTGGATGGGACAACCATGGGAATGTGTGTGCAGTGAACATTCCTTGAGTTTCTCTTAGGCTTTATACCGGTCTCATTTCATAATTCCGCATACTTTGTTAGTTATGGTTAAATAAAATGTGGAAGATTTGAAAAGGACATCCTGAATTTCAAACTTTGTTTTTCAATCCTACTTTGAAATGAGATTACTTATCTATACAGGGTGTAACAAGACCTCACCGACAAAACTATAGGGATGATAGGCCATGCAGAGAGGATCGTTGTTTGTGAAGGAACATATAGTCGCAAATACGTCATTTATGAGTTATGTGCAGATGAAGGTGTTCACCCTTAAGGGTTGAAATTGAATACAAACAATTGTACACATGTAATTTTATTGAAAAATGCATGTTTTTACAATAAGTATTCAAACAGTCGACCCTGTACCTCATTTCATGTATATAAAAAATCGAAGAAAAATCTAAAGTCATAGCTTTCCTAGGAAAAGACCCAGTTCGCAGTAAAATTCTTATTAATAATAAAGTATTAGAACAAACTAACACATTTAACTATCTCGGATACCAAGTTACATCCATCCATCCATAGTAATTCTGCCCGAAGGCAGGACCTTCACTGCAGTCATATCATTTTCATGCTATGCTTGCAGCTTTACTAGGGAATTGTAGGTGTGTTAGCTTCCCGTTCCTTTCCACACCGGTGAAAGATGGTGATGATGATGATAAGGATGATGATGATGGCCATATGATTTCGGGGGCCGTTTGGGTCTTAAAGTTTTCCTGACATTTGTCTTACAGGTGAGGAAAAACCCCGATAAAAACCTCATCCAGAAAAACTGCCCCGACCGGGGATCGAACCCGGGCCCGCTGCGTGACAAGGCAGCACGCTACTTCGAGACCACAACGGTGGATTCAAGTTACATAGGAAGAGGAAAAAGATTTTAGTCAAAAAATTATAAAATTTAATAGAATAACAGGAATTATAAATCATATTTTTAAGCCAAACACAGTGCAGCAACACACACGAACTAGAATTTATAAAACACTGGCCAGACCCATATTATGTTACGGCACTGAGGCTTGGACAATTCGCAGTGTAGATGAACGAAGACTAACTGCGGCAGAAATGAAATTTATGAGAGGTACTGCAGGTTATTCAAGAACAGGCCATAAAAGGAATTCTGAGATTCTCAAAGAATTACAAACAAATCAGTCAATGAATATGTACAAAAATACACAATCAACTGGAAATCTCACGTAACAAGAATGAGCACAACAAGAATACCACGTCAAATCTTAAATTACCAGCCACCAGGCAAGAGATCTTTGGGCAGACCCTTCAAACGTTGGATTGAGACCGTAACAGACCACTAGGTCTATCACATGAAAGGAAGAAGAAGAAGAAGAAGAAGAAGAAGAAGAAGAAGATGAATATATTTATGTCTGTGTGTCCTTTATTCATCCGTTTGTGATGGGGCTTTTTGCAAAATGTTCAGGAGTTCCCCACGAATGTTTTAGGCTATAAGAGAATTGTGATACTCAACCCCTTCACCTTTACAAATCATCCTTTATTGTGAAAAACGTGTTTTTCGGAGCATTTTGGATGCTTAAATGGCTTACGCTGCCTAAACCAACCAAATTAATGTACACAGAATTGAATATCTCAAAACAATCTATATAGAAAGTCCGCGAGAACATGTATATCTTTCACGGATAACTTATAATAACCATGTTTGTCTTTCAGTTCATTTATGCCAAGAAGATCGGGATAAGGAGATTCCCGGGAAACGCCGGGTAATCAGCACGGGGTATCTTAAATAATTACATTATAAATGTATAATTATTTTTCTTTTAATTAATTTTACTAAACATAAAAACACGTTTAATTTATTTAGGCGTAGCAGCGAACGCCGGGTATTAGCTACTAACTGGATAAATGAGATTACTTATAACTAGGAGTGTTGTCTCAAGTTATGTGCACAGATGCTACACTTATACTAAGAACAGAGATCTAGAGAGGTCATGTGAGAGTATGTTACATGTCTCTCTCTTTAATTTCCGAGTTCCCTGCCACTGTGAAACTGAATTCATAAGATTTAATAGGGTGCTTCTACTGGCAAAGCCATTATTATTGAGTTTGCAGTTATATCACCTAATTACGAAGATGATAGGAAAATTAAATTTCTCAGCTGAGGTGATTTTTTCTAATTACCGGTATATTAAAACATCAAACAGAAGGCCAGACTGATAGCATTGATTTACCAATTACATTATACATTTATTGAACAAGGTTAAAACGTATAAAGATCTTCCCGTATCCAAATTTATAGCACTTTGTTTTTTTCCTGCATTTATTTCCATATTCTCAACCTCCTTGTTGGCCTCCGCCATTGGTGTTAATACTTTCAAAATTCATTACGAAACACCTTTGAGATCATCATATAAAAATTAAAACATAAAATAGGTACCGATTTACATGCTGAGGATGGTGCATGTGTTCCGAAAGTACTTAACATTTTACAACCTTATAAATTTGAGGACGACTGAGATCTCAGGTACCTATTTTATATTTTAATTTTTACATTGGTTTTAATGCCCCATATTCATGTAATCATAGGTCGGCCCTCCTTCTTTGTTTCCTAACTATCTAACTAACTCACTGGCACCATCTAACCCGTACGTTTATGGCCATGCGGACATAAGCTTTTCCACACATCCCTATCCTGAGCTAATGTTTTCAAGTCATCACCTGTATAATCTACTTCCCTCAAATCATGATTAATATTTTTCTCCTACCTAATTCTTGGTCTACCAACTCGTTTTCCCTCTGGTTTTTTCCACAAGAAGCTTCCATGCCCCTCTTTCTTTCCCCATTCGTGTCACATATCCTGACCATCGCAGTCTACGAGACTTAACTGTTCTTATTATATCTGACTTCCTATAAAGACCATGTAGCTCACTGTTATGTAAGTCTTTCCCATTCACCTATCTGTTCATGTCTCTTTGGTCAAGATTTTTCCTAAAAACTTTATTCTCAAATACTCGTAATCTCCTTTCCACTCTCAAACATCCATATAATATAGCTGGGAGAATAACAGTGTTATATCTCTTGCAGTTTAACGTTTTTTTTAAATGTGTTGGGACAACAAGAGTCCCTGTAATGCATAATATCATGCATTTACAGAACTGAGCCTATGTTTAATTTCTTTGTGCATCTAATTTCTATTTATAATTATTGTTCGTAGATATTTGAATTCAGCCAGTTCTTCAATTTTTTCTCATTTGTACTAGCGTTTCATTTCCATTATATAATGTATTTCTATGTGTGAATATATATATTTAGTTTTTTATGTTAACTTCCAGTCCCGATTTCTTAGTATTACTCAATAGAGAGTATGTGTTGACCTTTAGTATCTCCTCGCTATCGTCCTATAATACTACATCATCAGAATAAACCAACAGCTTTTTAATACCGTTGAGTTGTAGGCCTTCATCATCCTCTAAAGATTTGATGGCATGCTCTAGTACAAAATTGAATAGAAGAGGAGATAGTGCATCACCTTGATTTATCCTATTGTGAATTCAGAAATATCCGAAAAATGTTTACTACATGCACTCTACTCTTTGTGACATTTAGAAATATTTGTGTAAGTCCAACTAACGTTTTGGGAAAATCGAACTCCAGCAGAATACTGTATATCTTTTCCCTTTTAATTGAATCAAATCCCTTTTTGAAGTCTACATATAGCTGAAGTACAATGCAATTATATAAGAGACTCTAAAAATATATATATATTTTTTAAACTATAAAAAAATTCTCACAACTAATTACCGTATACAGATTTTATCTGGACATTGTAAATTTGGTCCATACTTTGAAATATGTCATATAAATGTTGAAATTAGTTTAATCTGCAAATGTGGTGAAATTCCACAAACTGTCACTCACCTACTATATTGGAGAAGACGGTATATTCTAGCATCACTCATAAAAAATGTAACATGGACTACACTGCTCCTCTCTTTAAATTATTTTTATACATTTTGTTTACTAATGCCACCTGGTTGCCTTTGTGACATTTTCGATATCCTCTCCTGGCATTGGCAGAATAGTAACCCACTTTTTAAGTTTAGCCGCCAAGATGGCGGAGTTACATTACCTCAATGACATGATAGTTGATGAATGATAATAAAGGCCAGGAGAGTCCTTAAACCTAAACTTAACCTGAATCCAGATAATAGGAAGCCACAGGAATAATTTCATTTAAGAAAACATTTCAGTGTTCTGATCGTGAATCAAACCCCGCATCCCATGAACTATAGTCAGTGCCTCCGACCACTAGACCACGAGACTGGTCATTTTTAGACAGTGTTGTTTAAATATTGATTATAGGGGAATGATTGGAAAATAACTCAGGATAGGGATGTATGGAGAGCTTATATCCGCGCGGCCATGAACCAACGGTTTTGATAGTACCAGTGAGTTAGTTAGTTGTGTAAATAGTTTTCACATGTTCATTAGCCTTACTTTTCGAACACTGTAATATTTTTTTTTTTTTGTATCTTGTATCATGTTTAGAGTAAATTATAATTCTAACATATCTTAGGTAGTATAGGGTTGATTGTAAAATTTGGAGAATGAATAAATAAAACTATATTTAATGAAATCTGATTCAGAATGCTGGACCTTCATTTCGTGTCTATAATTTTTTCGAATCTGAAGTGCCTAGCTAATCTTCTTAAATACTTCAATTCCGTTGAGTAATTTTAATCTAGTATTTTGATTAAACAATTTCATTAAACATTTATATTCTAATGTGCCAGGTTAATGTAATGGTTTGTTGTGTTACTGATTTGGTTTTTCTATTAACATCTATGGCTAATAAATTACGGGTAGAGGGGAAAAACCGTTGGCCACGGTGGACTAGTGGTTATGCATTTTGCCTCTAGTTACGAAGGTCGCGGGTTCAAGCCGGCATAAGTCGATGGTTTTTTTAGGACGGAAAAATCCAAGGAGTAAGTCTTTCGGGAGGGACTTTAAACCGTGAGTCCCGAGACTGAAGATTTTCAGGCTCGTAAAAGTTCCTTAAGCTTGAATAAAGAAGCCTCTAAGCAACATTTACAGGCATCAACGTCCTGGTAATACCTTAGTTGCCTGTTAGATGTCTCATTGGGTCGGTGTGTTGACCGTCATGCTATCCATGATATTTGCGTGCAAATAAGGTAACTAAAATGAACTTGGTCTACTAACGCCTTATAAAGGAGAGGCTATGCTCAACAATGGGCTACAACATTATAGATAGTTAGAGAGTAAAACCAAGTAAGACATTTTTTCATTGACTTTACCCTGTTCGCTCTTAAAGTGATCCTCGTCAAAACAAAACCATGTGACCTGCTCACTTTTCATTGGTTTGGACACCGATGTACGTTGTAGAAGCAATACTCTCCCGCCATTCGCGCCACAATTACTCTTACTTTTGACAGGGAGATGACGACACAACAACATAAGACTCGATACTTTCAACCATTTTGTTTCATGAGAATCGACTGAAGCATGACTTAAATGCTTCAATCATATGTAATAAACTATTTTAAGTTGTAATTATTGGGACGGCCGCGGTGGTCTAGTGGTTATGCTCCTTGCCTCTGGTCCCGAGGGTCGCGGGTTCAAACCCGGTGGGGGCGATGGATTTTTTAGGATCCAAGGAGCAAGTCCTCCGGGAGGGACTTTAAGCCGTGGGTCCAGATTCTGAAGATTTTCAGGCTCGTAAAAGATCCTTAAGTCTGAATGAAAAGGCCTCTAAGCAAAATTTACCGAATTTTCCCGTCCTAGTACTACCTTGGTTTCCTAGATGTCAGTATGAGGCGGAACGCTGACCACGGACCACTCAAGTGACATCTATACGAAAACAAGTGTAACTAAATTAGTATGGTTCAAATTCTTCCCTGTAGGGGGAGGGCGCCTAAATCTCTGTTAAGGGAAACATGGGCTTACAAGATACAAGAAGAATTATTGATTAGGTATATTTTAGAATATTTTGTGTTTTGAATATTATTATTTTCATTGACGAAGAATAACAAGTATATTGTTACTTACTTACTCACTGGCACTATCGAACCCGTAGGTTCGTGGCCGCGCGGAGATAAGCTCTCCATGCATCCCTATCCTAAGCTAATGCTTTTCAATATTCAGAGGACATATTTTAATTTAATGAAGGTAACTACTTTTTAGCGTACTTATTGCTTGTACAACGTACGTCGGTGTCCATAACCAATGAAAAGCGAGCAGGTCACTTGGGTTTGTTTTGACGAGGATCACTGTAAGAGCGGACAGGGTATAAAAGATGGTGTTGAACTGTACAACATTCATACTTCCTTACCTCTATGCTTTGGAGGTAAATAAACTAATGACTAATCTGTATATTTTACTGTTAACATACTTTTAAATGATAGTAGCCATGGAGAATTTAATGAAATCTCAAAAACTCAATTTCGACAAAAAAATGACTTATCAGGTTCTTTCCTTTACCCTTCAAATAAGAAAATCTCGTCATATCTTTAATCATTTAAAACTTCTATTCAACGTTATAGAATTTGAGAGAATATACATTAATTTTGAATATATATATATATATATATATATATATATATTTATTTATTTATTTATTAAAAACTGAATCAACATGACAGGCTAGTCACAAAGCAAAAAAGGAAACGTCGAAAACAGGTAGAAGTAAAAAGTTTAAAACATATCCTGGAAGTAATTTGTTTCACCATGATGTTAGTTTCAGCCCTGCAGAGCATGTTAGGAGGAAAGTCATAAAATTAGTGGGCTGCAAAGAGAAAGAGAAAAAGCAGAGGTTAAAAAAACACAAAATTAAAGTTTGGTCTCAGAGAGAGATGAGATGTCGCCGTCTTGTTTGTTAATAACACGGCTTGTGCTCTCGGCCACATTGAGAGGCTTGCGTTGTGATAATTTATGATACTAATTAAACATTGTTCACCTCTCTCCATGTCGACTTCAATTGAAACGCTCTAACAGAACTGTTAAGTGATCTACTTTATGCAAATCAGTCTTACATAACACTGGCTACTAATCTTCTCATCCATCAAGTCTCTTTCATTCATCACTAAACCAATAGTCTACAGGACGAAAGTGATATAAATGCAGTAATTCAAGGAAGAGTTGCATTACAATAAAATAAACATATCTTCTTTCTTTCATTTTGTTATTAACCCCACCGTTAATGAAATGACTTTCTAAAAATCGCAACAGCGCACGTAAGATTCGTGTGATTTTTGTGACGAGGCAAACAGCTCTTCTGGGATTGATGATATGGTGCGCGGTATAATGGACTTAAGTTAAAAAACCAAACTTCTCAGGACAAGCAAAATAAACTTCTAGGTAATCTCTAAAAAACGTACGTTCGACTAGATATTCTGTGTTTTAGAATACTTATTATTTTATATTCCAAAACACAGAATTACTAAACGAACATAATTTTTTAGAGATAATCTTGAAGTTTATTTTATTTCTCCTGAAAAGTTTAGTTTTTTGACTTAAGCCAATTATACCGCGCACCATAATGATCGAGGTCCACCTATTTCCTGCAGTTCCATCTTCTTTTATTACTCCAAATCGTAAGACTTTTCACTTAATTTGCACGAAAATTATCAGTTTTATTTCAAAACTGCAGAGGAATAAAACATTCCTATTCGTCACCTTTAAATAAGTATATAATAATAATAATAATAATAATAATAATAATAATAATAATAATAATAATAATAATAATAATAATAATAATAATACTTTATTTATTCTGGCAGAGTTAAGGCCATAAGGCCCTCTCTTCCACTCAACCAGCACAAACACAAATAAATATTCGACAAATATAGATATACACTATACTAATTATAAACAGTTAAATATACAATAAATGTAGCAATGTAAATGTCATGTACAAACAACATTTCATAGGGTAATAACAATAATGATACGATAATAATAATAGTAATAATAATAATAATAATAATAATAATAATATAAATATGATACATTATACGGGAAACACCAATTAATATATATATCTTACACTGGATAATAATGAAGTCGAGTTTAGAGCAAATATAAATTTAGATTTCTTTTAAAAGATGTCAATGTCCGGCAGCCCCTTATTTCTTGTGGTAGGGAATTCCAGTTGCGAGAAGTGGAGATGGTATATGACATGGAGTGATGTGATGTCCTATGTTGCGGTATATTAAGTAAGAGACTATGTTGTGATCTTGTGTTTAAGTTATGGTTTGAGGATAGATACTGGAAACGGGATGATAAATAATTGGGAATCGAGGTATGTAGGATCTTAAATAGGAGAATTAGACAGTGCGATTTTCTCTCTCTCTTTTAGATGTAGCCATGACAATTCGTGGAATAATGGAGAAATGTGATCGTATTTTCGAACATTAAATATGAATCTGATACACATATTATGGACACGCTGCAGTTTGTCCGACAACCCGTCACTTATGTCAGTTAGTAGAACGTCACAGTAGTCAAAATGCGGCATCACTAAAGTTTGGATTAAAATTCTTTTAAGAGTTTTAGGAAGAAAATGTTAAGTCGCTTTAAGGAATGCATTATGGAGAAGATCCTTTTAGATGTTTGTTTTACTTGCTCATGCCATTTTAAATTAGAATCTAAGTAAAATCCCAAGTTTTTAACGACGTCGGTATAAGGAATTTGTTCATTATCTAATATGACAGCCGGCATATTGCCATTGTTTATGAGGTGTAATAGCCTTGGATGTCCGATAATTATTGCTTGCGTTTTGTTTACATTTAGTTTCAGCCCATATTGTCTGGACCATAAAGATATATGCCTGAGGTCAGTGTTTACTTTGTCAATATATTCATTAATTTCGTCAGGCCTAAAGTGTGTGTAAATCTGTAGGTCGTCGGCGTAAAGATGATGCTTGCAGTTTTGTAGTTTCTTGGTCACGTCATTAATATAAATCGAGAAGAGAAGAGGAGCGAGGACGCCGCCTTGAGGTACCCCTTTCCTCACCAAGCGCCAGGAAGAAATGCGATTATTAACAGAAACTGATTGCTGACGATTAGTGAGGTAAGATGCAAACCAATCAAGGCAGTTTTCCGACAGATGTAGTGTCTTTAGTCTCGCTAGCATTAAGTCTATATCTACTGTGTCAAAGGCTTTGCTGTAGTCGAGTAGGACTATTGCGGTGAGTTTGATTTTGTCCATTGAGTCTCTTATGTCCTCTACAATGTCAAGTAGTGCAGTACTTGTGTGATGTCCTGTTCTAAAACCAGACTGATGTTCATCAAGTAAGTCGTGTGTGGTGAGGTAGTCTGTTAACTGTGAGTGTATTATGTGTTCCAGTGCTTTAGATAAACAGGGAAGAATACTAATTGGTCTATAATCATCGAGTGTTGTGGGAGTGTTTGATTTCGGTGTAGGACGAACTAGAGCCATTTTCCAGAGTCTGGGATAGGTCCCGGTCATTATAGAGGCATTAAAAATGTGGGTTATTGTTGCAAGAATAATGTCTATTATTTTTTGCAGGAGAGTTATTGTTATATTGTCTATTCCTTGTGCTTTAGATTTAATACGTAATACTGCTCTTTTGGCGTCATCAGGTGAGATGTAGGAAAAAAAGAATTTAGACATGTACGGCAAATATTTATCGAATTGGGGAGAAACACTGTTATTAAAGAAAAGTATTTATTTGACAACTAAATATTAGTGAGACTTTTTTTATGTTTTCCACCTACGGAATGTGTAATTAAATAAATTCAGTTATATATCTTCCAGCCTGTATTTATTCATTTGAATCATCGTTATTATTTTATTTATTTGAAATGCAGAGCGTTCACCCAAATGACAGAACTTTCTAACATATTTTCAATATATACAATAGAAACAATATCAGGAACACTATAGAAAATACGAACAAAATAATCTTAATAAGTAGACTGGGGGGGGGGGATGCTAGAGTAAGATAATTTTTTTCATTTCGTCTCCCAGTAAGTTGATGGAGTGTAGTAATCCATCGTGTGGCAAAGCAATTCTCAATCTTAGTGCCACGGTAAATTACTGTGCTGTTAATGAATCGCTGGTATGCCGCGAGGAAATTAAAACAAAATTATGAATCCATAATTAATCCATCTATCCTATTACTCTTACAGCCCAAGTCGGACCCTGGCTTCCCCTTTCGGGATTTTTAATCAGTCTGATTTAACATCATTATGATCGGCCTCAAGGATTACGGCTTCCGGCCTTTTTCCGTCTAAAAGTAGTTGTTCACGCCATCTCTTTAATGATCGGCCTATATTTACTTTTCCTTTTAGGTTTTAATGTAGGACAACTTTCAATATAATCGAGTCTGGTATTCGTTGAATGTTAATTCCAGTTAGTTCTATATATATATATATAATTTATTCTACATTTAATTCTTCTCTAATATCTATGTTCTTTTAGTGGCCTAGTAATTTATAACCTGAGACAAATCGGAGAAATATATTTTCGGATGATCCAATTGTCTTTACTATTCCCAAGTTAAGGTCCAGTATTGACTTCCATATAATGGCAATGACAATGTCTGTTTTTGTATGTTTTAATGCAGCTAGATTTAATTACGCTTATTTTCCTACAGATATTGTGAGTGAGATGTGATCAGCATGTTGCCTCAACAGACACTCAGTAAGTAAAATGAATAAATAAATACATAAAAACTACTTGGATGGTGCTTAGCGCTCAGAAAATAGTAATACCTAGATTAAATATCGAAATACAACTGTAATGTGTAAAATGTATAGCACTAATGGGGGATGATTATTAATTTACCAATTTCAAATGTTGCTGTCCACAGTTTATGTAATAATCACTGTGTTGTATAGCTAGTCGATGGGAGAGGCGGGGGCCATATGTATCATATACTGTACTTATACCACGGAATGATAAACTCCGAAGCGCGAAAGGCCTAGAAGTCCTTGGCCTACCAGCCAGCTGCTGGCCTCAATCCACATGTGTTTAATCATTGAGGTAGACGATCATCCAGTCAGTATAGGCATGGTATGTGGTCAGCATGTCGGGTCCTCCTAGCCGTTATAGCTGGTTTTCTCAACCTGGATCCGCTATTTATCGTGGATATTCAAATTCCTCACGATGGTGTGTGTGGACCAGACCCATATTAGCAAACATTTCATGAGAATATTTCTTCCACCATGGAGACTCGAACCAGCGCGAGTCCAGTAGCTCTGCGCGAAGGCATCTTGCCTTAAGCACTCCGCTACGGCGCAGGACTTATATTAATAGCCTAATGTAATTATTGTGAATTTTACTTGTACAGCTAGTCAGTCGAAGAGGCTGAAGCTGTGAGCAACGTATATTTTTACACCACGGAATAATACGTTACTTTATTATTTCATTACAAAAATCATAGATGCGTTGTTTTCACCTCAGCTGTCGAGCTGCATTTACCCCCCATTGTGGGTCAATCTTGATTCCCTTCTCTTATCAACCAGCAAACAAGCAAAAGCTAATTTCTCTAGTTGTTCGTCTGGGATACAGGGTACTAAATCCTCCTACAACGACAAAGTGAGACTTATAGGACGGCATTTGTTGTTTGTAATTTATATAATTACAATTATGCAAAATGATGTTTGTTGTTAAACAAGGTTGCTTTTCAAGTAGGAAGGAGACTAATAGTTTTTATATTTAAGGCTTTGCTCTTTGATAACATATTTTATTCACCAGTGTAATTAGTGTCAATCGAATCTTGAAATTTTAATATTATTGCGAGCTCTGTAATTTACAATATTATTAAAATGCATCGATTTTTTTATTAAAAAGCTCGTCTCGCAAGAACTGCGTAAACTAATCAAATTTCTCGGCAAGTGTAGTTTATGGTCGCATTTTTCTGGTTACGGAATGTATATTTCTTTCTTTTGTTAGATTGAAGAAACTCAGTTTCTGATATCAGCTTATTTTA
Organism: Diploptera punctata; assembly: GCA_030220185.1. NCBI lineage: Eukaryota > Metazoa > Arthropoda > Insecta > Blattodea > Blaberidae > Diploptera > Diploptera punctata. Next base: position 5,636,719 of record JASPKZ010008379.1, on the reverse strand, counting down.
AAATGTTGGGACTTCAATGAAAACGAATCATATATAACTTACGTTATTAATTATTTGCATATTGTTGTATAATTTGACATCAATTAAAATAATATCCATTACTTTTTTCCATTATTTTATGAAAAATATCTTATACTATACATTAAATCAAGGAAGATAGACGTGAGGATTAAAGATGAGGCCATTGAGCAAGTGAAAAGCTTCAAATACTTGGGTTGCACTATCAGTAGTTTCATGAACTGCCATCAAGAAATAAAACTGAAGACATCAATGGTAAAAGACACTTTTAACGAGAAGAGAAACATTTTCTGCGGATCTTTGGCAAAATATTATGGAAGAGGCTAGTGAAGTGTTTTGTATGGAGTGTAGCATTGCATGGTGCAGAGACTTGGGCATTACGACGGAATGAGGAAAACCGACTGGAAGCTTTTGAGATGTGGATATGGAGAAGAATGTAGCTTATAAAATGAACAGACAACATAAAATAAATATGTGCTAGACAGAGTGAGTGAAGGAAGAACAAGGTTGGAACTCATAAAGAAGAGGAAAATAAATTGGATTGTCACTGGCTAAGGACAAACTACCTGCTGACGGATGCCCTAGAAGGAATGGTCAACGGAAAGAAAGTTAGAAGCAAAAAAAAAAAAAAAAATTAGATGATAGACAATATTAAAATAAATGTTTTGTATGTGTATACAAAAAGAAAGGCTCAGTTAAGGAAAGAGTGGAGAATACCGAGTTTGCAGTGAAAGACCTGCTCTTGGTACACAGCTTTCACATCCATAAAGTAACGTTTAAATAGTTATAGTATTATAAAATTTCATTCTTGTTTCAATTTTGTTTTACTCTTATAGGTCTTGTGCATAGTTCCACAATATTTTTTTGAAATCTCATTAATTTTGTTTATCTTTTAACGTATTATTTCAAATCTAGTTAAGAGAGAAATTTTTCTCTTTAGTGCACCAAAATATCCTCAGTACCAGACTTAAAATAATCTATTTTATTACATAAGTTCCGTAACCTATAAATTTTACCTAAAATATAACTATTGCATGCGTGCAGCAAGCCTAAGTACATTAATTTCAATATTACGTTCGTAATTAGCTGATATAAATCCCATCATTATATCATCTTAGTAGAAGTGATCTCATTCTAATGTGAATAAAAGTTCTTCTTCTTCTTCCTTCCTTCCTTCCAAGTATTAGGCCAAGGCCTGTTACGATCCTATAGAAAATTTTCCCTCCAGTGTTTGAGGGAAATTCTCGTATAAGACTTGAAAGCATAATAATAGTCCCTTCAATTGGTTGCTGGCCAAAGGAAGGCAAGACCAGTGATGGGGCTGCCATCTTATAGCCTCTGGTCAGGCTTTTCTGGAGAAGAAAAGAAAATAAAGGAGAGAAGAAATGAAGGAAAGGAAAGACTCCCTAGCCCTCGGATGCCCTAATAGCGTCGGCGTCAAAAAAAGAGTTAACCAAGAGAGGTTAGATAGTAAAGTTAAAAGTGTGCAAAACACAAGTAAGTGGAAGAAATGTTTTGCACAGCTTGGGCACCTTGTGGTCGCCATCCACATATCCCCTAGATGAGGACCCCTGAGGGGTGAATAAAAGTTCACTAATAGGAATACACGGGATTTCGAATAGAGACATATTTTTGAGTGCTCCTGGATAGCCCAAGTAGCACAACGTTTACTGCAAATGTTGGGGTTCATACCCTGGTTTAGGAAGGAACTGTTTCTTTTAGAGGAAAAGCGTTTACTAATTTATGGCTAAATTTGCGTCGGTGTTTTGTTAATGCTTGGTATAATCTATTTCAGCGATGGGAAAAGAGGTGGAACGAACGCAATCTACATCTTACTCACTTCACATCAACCTCAGCAAAGTCAGGCGTATTTCTTATTCCCCGAGTTTGATTGTTTACAAGACAAGACCAAATCTGTGAAGAGGCGTATTTCAGTAGCAATGCGGTGTAATAGTTGTGTTGTTATCCTCTTGACCTCCTAATTAATAGGGTGCTAATAATGTTAATAGAAACAAACTAGCGTTCACATTTGAGTAATTAATATGTATTAACGTATAACAAGAAAATAATAATGTGTATTAATACCTTCATTCGGTAAACAGATCAAATGAGTAATAAACAAAGTATATAGAATGCAAGTACTTTTCTGGCAACAGTGAGAGGGGTTCAACTATGATTAATGGGAAGGGAACACACTGTAGTATTTTGGGCAGACGAGGTTAGGAGACAACTCCAAAAGATTGGGTTCGATATTGGAAAAAGGGACTGAAAATCGCAAGAACGTGTGGAGAAAAATAAGGAGGAGGTTCTTAGATATAAACCAACAAGATATTTTGGCCGAATGTACAGGAAAACGCTCACTGTGTTTACAAAGAGACCTAAAACACGTTTGGGGAAAAGAACCGTATATACTCAACCTAGGATTTAAAGAGAGATCAGGGCTTGCTTGGTTTAGGCTAGGGGCATGGAAATTTCTAAAAATTAGCGACGATCACGATATGCGAATATGTCCAATGTGCGGGAACTTTGAAGATGAGATGCATATATTAGGAAAATGTGATGATTTAGAATATTGGAGACGTCAGTTATTACCGGAAAGATTTCTAAATTCAAATCGGGAAAGATTGTCATGCTACGAGTTATTGGTAAATCCAGAAAATTGGATAAACTTGGGTAAATTTCTGGACAAAACGCGGAAAATAAGAACAACACTCATTTATGAATAAATATATGTTATCAAAATGCAATACCATTAATTCTTAATTATACATAACTTAATTAGTGTATAATGCTATTGTATTACTATGTAATTGGGGCACGCCGTAGCGTAGTGGTTAAGGCACTGAGCTACAAGCCGGAGGGTGGAGGGTTTAAGTCCCGTTGGGGTCAGGATTTTTAAACTGATCCAAACCCTCTGGCGGCACTATGGCCCTGGGGTCGACTCGGCCTCTAACGGAAATGAGTACCAGACACTTGTTCTGGGGGTAAAGGCGGCCATCACGCAGGGCTGACAACGCGGCTGACATAAAGTGCCGATTGTCTAGAAAAAGTGGGAGCCCTAACCTCCTACTACCCCAAGGGCCTCCGGGTCTGTTGTGGGATCACTTTACTTTTTTTTATTAAAATGTAATTGTAATATTATTGTGTTTTCTTTATGTAATTGTAATGTTATTATTTTTTTCTTTATACTATTACCAATTACTACTTTATTGTAATGGACTGTCAACAGCACGTACGGCTTACTGCCCGTGCGACCCATATTTGTAAATAATATTGTAAATATCTTACTTTTTGTCTAATAAAGTCCTACCACTACTACTTTCTCTCATCGCTGGTCCAAATCTGTAATGAAATAAATTAAATTGTTGTGTTTTATAGATTTTGTTAATTTTATATGGTGCTAATAATAACCCCAGTAGATGAAATACTTTGGATTTTTAGGCTGTATTTTCTATTTAGTATACTTGCAATTGCTAAAGAAATATGGACCTACAATGTGTTTATTTACGAAGCGTTTGAAATCAAAGCATTTTGCACTTCATTGACAAAAAAGGGGTAAAATATAGTTTTCGTTTGATCAAGTAATTAAGACAAGTATTTAAATTATTTAATTAGTAGCAGTTTAAAAAAATGAAATCGTCCTTTGTGAACGGAAGCGTGCAGAATTAGGAAAATTAACCACACATTTTATGGAAGAATGAATTCATTTCAAAGAGCTACTATTTTACAAAAACATTTATATTATTTACGTTCTGAAACAATTTTACACATATGTATAAATATACTTTATCAACGAAACTGTAGCTTGTTTTTGTGTTGACAGAAGTTTTAACCAACATTAGTTCTTTCATCGTTAGAGGGAAGTCATCAAGACTCGAGTTCTATTACTTCCCTGCAGTTCAGATGAGAGCTGTGGCGCTGGATTGCACATATATTTTTTTTTTTACATGGCCTTAGTATATCACAACGCTTCTCTGGGAGAAATGTAATGGTTGACAGTTCTCTTGTCAGAATAGGAATGTATGGGGAAATTATATCTGCGTCACCATGAACCTCATGCGACAGTGTCAGTGAATTATTAAATTAATTACTTAATATTATTGGTACATTGCGATACAATTTTCCATTTGTCGGTTGTCATAAAGGATGGCATAAAATTCCCCTTACAAACTTTTATGTTTGAATCAATTAGGACTCTAAATCTCAAAGTCTCAACTTCAAAATCTAAAATGATGGCTTTTCAGGGCAAAGTGCCAGTCAAAGAAAAATAGTAATAAGTAATGAAATAATAGAACAGATAGCACACTATCTTAGTTCAGATATAACATACAGCTACGATTGGGATATGCACAATAAATTAAACCGATATCAAATCATGTGTGGCACCATAAAAAGAACTCTTCGAAAGACTCGAAGAGGAACTCAGCTCAGGTTTTATAAAATTATGGCTGTTCCTGTTCTTTTTTATGGATCTGAAGCTTTGGTACTTACAAAAAATGATATCTCACACATTCAAGCCACTGAAATTAAATGTTTAAGATCCGTAAAAGGATGTACACGCATGGATAGATTACACAATAAATCAATAATAAATGAACTGGATGTATTTTCAATACTCGATAAACTAGACGAGCGCAAATAACAATGGAAAGAACATTTAGACAGAATGGACAATACAAGATTACCCAAAAAGATCAACACCTACAAACCACATGGAAAAACATCTTTGGGACGGCCAAGGAAACGATAGACTAGAGACCGGAACAGGTCGCATTGACCTAATCCTGGAAAGGAAAAAGAAGAAGAAGAAGAAGAAGAAGAAGAAACTTCTAGGACTTGTAGAGGGGACTGGGTTGATACTATTTAGAATGGGAAACAATGTCCGGAAACTTACCGTTATCGTGCTACAGCCGTTTTAAAACAAGCATTGCCTGAACATATGCCATGTGTCCCAACAAGTAATAGCTTCGCGATTCGTCTAAACCGAAAATTTCCCTATCGAGTATTCCAAGACTTGGTGTTTTTTTTAAGTCAAATTGTTTCGAAATTTTGAAAACTGCAAAAAATGATTTTGGAGGGTGCATCCGGGATTATTAAAGCAAGTCATGATTCTGTTTCCACTTTGTTTCTTTTGTTATTAATGAGTTGAATTGTAAAACAAGTGATGTACTGTGTCACGCCTCATAATAAATTACATGTTAAGACGGTCGTGTTAAAAACATGTTTTCAAACGGCTGTAGCACGGAAACGATAAGTTTCCGGACATGGTTTCCAATTCTAAATATTATCAACTCAGACCCTTCTACAAGTCCTAGAGGTTTGTAAGGGGAATTTTAGAGCACCTGTATATGACCATGAAATACTGAAATGAAATATAGTACGAAACAGGCTATTATAACGGTAGTGACTACTTTATGTGAAATTGATGATAAATTTACAGCCATGTTACTGACAGGCACTCAAAACATCAAATAAATGAAGCATTAAACAATGAAATTAAAGGCTATACATACACTGCACTGTTCCGTTTCTGTAACTTACATACCGATAAAACAAAGTAGCTAATGGATTTAGCGTGACAAATGGCTTCGATTCATAACCCCATTGAATAATTGCCTGCTGACACATTTGTTAAACATTACGCATCACTCATTAGCATGATTAGTAAAACAATCACTCATTAATAGCTAAAACAATTACTTATTACATGTTAACATTATTAAAGTACAGTATATTCCAAAATGCAATTCATTTCATAATCTCAAATTTATTCCATCTTCTACTCTTTCACTTCACGGGCTAGGCAAATTGCCTGTTCCGCCTCAAAGTTGTTCTGTCCATCTTTTTATCGGCCTTCCTACATTCCTTGAACCTCTTGGCTTGTAGTTAAATGCTGCATTTGGTAATCATGTTACATTCGTTATTTCTACATGCCTAAACCACTTATCTCTATAGCCTATTCTTTTATTGTATCATTCGATGGATATATATATACAGTGAAACCTGTCTTAGCCAGAACCTTTATAAGAAGGAAATCTGTAGAGACGGAAAAGAATCTCCAGAACGGTACGCTTTCATATGTAAAATCGTCCTATATAAGCCAGAAACCTTCATAACGCGGAAATGGAATGGTTTTTAAAGTACCAATAGTTAATTTTTACCTCAGTAAGCCGGAAAATTATTCTTAAGCACGTTCTAATTACAGTATTAACGACCACACGTGAAAATTCTGAATATGATGCTATTGCGTTATATCGTTTTACCTTCTTGTGTTGCCGTTGTATTGCAGGGATACCCTCGCTTATGTGTGACAGCGGGGAATCCCTCGCTTTTCCTTGCCTGCTTACGTAACCCTGTTTATCTAAAGCACTGGAACACATAATACACTCACAGTTAACAGACTACCTCACCACACACGACTTACTTGATGAACATCAGTCTGGTTTTAGAACAGGTCATCACACAAGTACTGCACTACTTGACATTGTAGAGGACATAAGAGACTCAATGGACAAAAGCAAACTCACCGCAATAATCCTACTCGACTACAGCAAAGCCTTTGACACAGTAGATATAGACTTAATGCTATCGAGACTAAAGACACTACATCTGTCGGAAAACTGCCTTGATTGGTTTGCATCTTACCTCACTAATCGTCAGCAATCAGTTTCTGTTAATAATCGCATTTCTTCCTGGCGCTTGGTGAGGAAAGGGGTACTTCAAGGCGGCGTCCTCGCTCCTCTTCTCTTCTCGATTTATATTAATGACGTGACCAAGAAACTACAAAACTGCAAGCATCATCTTTACGCCGACGACCTACAGATTTACACACACTTCAGGCCTGACGAAATTAATGAATATATTGACAAAGTAAACACTGACCTCAGGCATATATCTTTATGGTCCAGGCAATATGGGCTAAAACTAAATGTAAACAAAACGCAAGCAATAATTATCGGACATCCAAGGCTATTACACCTCATAAACAATGGCAATATGCCGGCTGTCATATTAGATAATGAACAAATTCCTTATACCGACGTCGTTAAAAACATGGGATTTTACTTAGATTCTAATTTAAAATGGCATGAGCAAGTAAAACAAACATCTAAAAGGATCTTCTCCATAATGCATTCCCTAAAGCGACTTAAACATTTTCTTCCTACAACTCTTAAAAGAATTTTAATCCAAACTTTAGTGATGCCGCATTTTGACTACTGTGACGTTCTACTAACTGACATAAGTGACGGATTGTCGGACAAACTGCAGCGTGTCCATAATATGTGTATCAGATTCATATTTAATGTTCGAAAATACGATCACATTTCTCCATTATTCCACGAATTGTCATGGCTACATCTAAAAGAGAGAAGAAAATCGCACTGTCTAATTCTCCTATTTAAGATCCTACATACCTCGATTCCCAATTATTTATCATCCCGTTTCCAGTATCTATCCTCAAACCATAACCTAAACACAAGATCACAACATAGTCTCCTACTTAATATACCGCAACATAGGACATCACATCACTCCATGTCATATACCATCTCCACTTCTCGCAACTGGAATTCCCTACCACAAGAAATAAGGGGCTGCCGGACATTGACATCTTTTAAAAGAAATCTAAATTTATATTTGCTCTAAACTCGACATCATTATTATCCAGTGTAAGATATATCTATTAATTGGTGTTTCCCGTATAATGTATCATATTTATATTATTATTATTATTATCATCGTATCATTATTGTTATTACCCTATAAAATGTTGTTTGTACATGACATTTACATTGCTACATTTATTGTATCTTTAACTGTTTATAATTAGTATAGTGTATATCTATATTTGTCGAATATTTATTTGTATTTGTGCTGGTTGAGTGGAAGAGAGGGCCTTATGGCCTTAACTCTGCCAGAATAAATAAAGTATTATTATTATTATTATTATTATTATTATTATTATTATTATTATTGTTATTATTATTATTAACCTGCGAGGGAGTTGGGAAACTCTTCAGTCCTTCTGTAGTTGAGTTCCATCTCGTTTTTGTGTAATAAAGTTGTTTTGTATTGACGTGCAAACTGTGCTGGGTTACATACACTATTTTGTCTGTATTTCAGTTCAATACGTTATGTCTTTAAAGCGAGGGTGCATATAAAACCCTTACACTGCGTGAGAAAATTCAAGCTTGTAATTTGGGAACCCTTTATAAGAAGGAAAACTGCCAAGACGGAAATATATTTAAGGAACCGTCATGTTCCTTCATAGACAGGTTTTACTGTATTTAACTGTTCTCTTATATCTTCATTCTTCATCCGATCGAATCTTGTGCAACCTTTTGTTCTTCTACGAAGTTCATTTCTACGCTTTGTATTCTACTTTGTATTTTTTTTATTCCATTATGTAAAATATTTACATTTTTGTTCCAATCACATTTTCTCTTAACAACATTAGGCATTTATTTTAAGTATTGCACAGTTTATGACAATTTTTTTTCAGGCATTAAACATAAAACGAACCCTATTCTACCTATTAAAAATCTAAGAAAATATATTTTATGTTTTTTAAAACCTAAAATTGCAATTTTAAAAACCTAAAAATGCGGTTCCTGATTATTATATAATGTAGCCTATGTAAAATGAAAGGACCGCAACGGAGCTAAAGCGTGGGGAACCAGGTGCACACATACTGCATAATTATCAGCTTCCTGTCCTACCTGCCTGAAGATAATAACTTTATCACGCTGTATTTATATGATGATATCATAGTTATGCTCTAGTTTACATTTACGTTAACTATTTGAAATGATTTGTAGGAACCAGATGCCTAATGGGTCAGAATGTACGATATCCATTTTCACTTGAAATGGTTTTCCAAATAAACATTCATAACGTGGTAAGTGAACGCATTAATTTTGATTTAACATCTGTTCCATAAATATTTGTGAACGTGCTGTAAGTATCAATACACGAATGTTTTATTAATATTTTCTCTTGTTGTTATAGCTTTCTTCCAATAATATATATTTAAATAATGTGATTTCCTTACTAAGTTCTGCTAATAATATATTACAATTTCTAACATTATTATTCAAAGAACAACGTACATAATTTCCAATAAAAAAGCGTCACTGCTATAAACTAAAAATTATCTTTCATTTGTTTACTTTAATAGGCCTAGTAGCTACAGGAGGACAGTGAGACTGAGTTCTCGTGATAGAGAATATATATAAAGAAACATTAATGTTTTGCCCTAGGATTGTTTGGATGGTGTAATCGTTAGCGCACTGAAATATCAATCCAGATGTCTGGGTTTAAATCCCGATTCAGGTATTTATTTTTCTTTTTCATGCCATATATATGTATATCGGTATTGTTCAAACTGTTATAGTATATGGAGCTGAAGTATGGAGTATAAAATGGGGATTAAAGAAGAAACTTAGGCACAGAGATTGATTTATATGAAGATGTAAGAAAACAAGAGTAGATACAATACAAAACATACAAACAAGAGGGAAGAGAAAGAGACATTTTTGAAATACACAAGCGACAGTTAATTTGATATACTATACTATCATGATGACATAGCCCGATGTTGTACCCCGATGAACTCGCGACATTTAGAACAGAGGCCATGAACATAACCACTAGTCCACTGCGGACGACTTAAAGTGGTATGGACACATAGTAAAGATGGACAACACATGATGGCCAAAAAATATGTTAGAATGGGAGAAAGAGATTGGTACGTTCTAAAGACAGTTGGAAAATATAATTTCTAAAAAGGGATGAGAGGAAGGGGACTGGTAGAGGATTGCTTAGACAGAAGGAAATTAAAATTTGGGACAGAGAAACGACATCAGTTGTAATAATATGTAGATTATTATTATTATTATTATTATTATTATTATTATTATTATTATTATTATTATGAAAGTCATATTTAGGTTTAGCTAACTTTTTAATTATCCAAATGTCAATGTGAGTTTATATTAAATTATTTATTATTATTATTATTATTATTATTATTGTTATAATTATAATAATAATAATAATAATAATAATAATTATTATTATTAGCGAATTCCGAAAGAATTAAGATAATGAGATTAACATGGAAATATTTTTAATTTTTTACATACATATAGGCCTATTTATTCATTGATACCATATATTAGACACCGAAAATGACCATGACAAAAATAATGTGTGTATATATATATATTATATATATATATATATATATATATATATGTGTGTGTGTGTGTGTGTGTGTGTGTGTATTAAGGTTCTAGCTGCCTCAATTTTTATTTTATAGGACTAATCATGATATAGCAATCAATTACAGGAAAGTAAAGTCGAGATCGTTAGCCATCAAAATTGTAGTTCTTCGAAAAAAATAAAATAAAAATCCCTCTAGCAACAAACATTTTCGTTATTTTTGTATCGAAACCCAGTATATATTATTGAAATAAAACGAAGAAGGTTTTCTCAAAATATCAGAGAAATGTGAACGTCAGAGTTTGGGGTTTACCTAAAAGCCGAAATTAGAAAATCCGTTTAGAAGCCTTCAGGTTTGCTTTGTTGCAATGTGACTGTACATGTAGCATTTAAATAACGATTGTAAGATTTCTATAAACCAGCAGTATCTTACCATAATCGCTGTGGTCTCGAGGTAGCGCGCTGCCTTGTTATACAACGGGCTCGGGTTCGATTCCCGATCAGTAAAATTTTCCTGGATGTGGTTTCTTTTCCGGGGATTTTCCTCACCTGCAACACAAATGTCAGGAAGCCTAGGGCCTAATGGTCCTCGCAAATCATCGGCCATCATCATCATCATTATCATCCTTATCATTCCACCCGTGTGGAAAACAACGGGAAGCTACTACGCCTATAATTCCTTAGTAAAGCTGCAAAGCATTGCATGAAAATGCTATGATTGCAGTGAAAAACCTGCCCCAGGACATAACACTATAGAATATAATAATAATAATAATAGTAATAATAATAATAATAATAATAATAATGTATTTATTAATAATAGGGGGCACGCCGTAGCATAGTGGTTAAGGCACTGAGCTACAAGCCGAAGGGTCGAGGGTTCAAGTCCCGTTGGGGTCAGGATTTTTAAACTGACCCAAACCCTCTGGCGGGACTATGGCCCTGGGGTCGACTCAGCCTCTAACGGAAATGAGTACCAGACGCTTGTTCTGGGGGTAAAGGCGGCCGTCACGCAGGGCTGACAACTCGGCTGGCATAAAGTGCCGATTGTCTAGAAAAAGTGGGAGCCCTAACCTCCTACTACCCCAAGGGCCTCCAGGCCTGTTGTGGGATCACTTTACTTACTTTATTTATTAATAATACAGATTTTCAATGTTTACATATCTTTCTGTGCCTAAAGTTTTACTTTCCTTCTCCACTCGTCCAATCTATCCAGTCCTCTTGTTCGCATTCCAGTTCTTATTCTTGTATTTATGAGATTCGAGAACTTTTTTCTTCTTACAGATAGACACAATTCCAATGTTTTTCTGAGTAAATTTTCATCTTGCATTCGTCGTACATTCTCATACTAATTTAATTGCTTATATCTTATATAACTAACTATTGAATAGATTTATTAGTTTTATTATTATTATTATTATTATTATTATTATTATTATTATTATTATTGTACATGAACAGTGACAATACAACAATCTGCCAGAATACAAGCTGCTGAAGTGAAATTCCTCAGACCAATAGCAGGATATCAAAGAAGAGGCAAAAAACATAACACAGAAATATGACAACTAAAAGTTTTTTTTAAATGCCCCAGGTTTGTCTTTCGACATTCCTGGTTTCTCTCCTGGCATGGCGTATTTGTAACCCACTTCTGAGGTTGGGGCGCCTGGAAGGCGGGGTTACGTTGCCCCGATGATATGATGGGAGATGGTAAAGGTGCGCCAGGAGAGTCCATAAGCTTAACCTATGATGAATATGAATGATGATGATTGCGCTGGCCATATGATTTCGGGGATCGTTTAGGCCTTAAAGTTTTCCTGACATTTGTCTTACAGGTGAGGAAAAACCGCGATAAAAACCTCACCTAGAAAAACTGTCCCGACCGGGGATCGAACCCGGGCCCGCTGCGTGACAAGGCAGCACTCTACCCCGAGACCACAGCGGTGGACACAACAACTAAAAGTAGAGGAATTAAACACAACAATAGTGAAATACAGAAGAAACTGGAAAGAACACTTGGCAAGGATGACTGAGAATAGAATACCAAAAGCAGCATACAGCTATTCACTACGAGGAAGAAGAAGTTTGGGAAGACCAAAGAAAAGAGCAGCAATTTGGAGCCGGAACAGGCTAGTAAATAAGGCTAAACTGTGAATAAGATTATTATTATTATTATTATTATTATTATTATTATTATTATTATTATTATTATTATTATTTAGATAACAACGAATTCAGACTAAAATCTCTGGAAATGCCGTAACACGCATGTGAATAATATAATGGAGCACATTATCAATATAGTCTAATGTATCACACAAGCCGTGAAAATTGACGCTGTGCAAAATTTGTCTGGAAGACATAGTTCAGTATATGGATATATTGAATTTACTTAAAAAAAAATCATTTGCAGAATTCATCAATCCATTAACGCAAGCCCAGAGCATGAAATCTGGCATGTGTACATTTCACCTTTCAGCTATTCGTAGCATGTTTAAAAATTATCAAAGGGATTCAATACATTGTAACTGACACGTGATAATGTTACATCATTCAAATAATTCTTTTTTTTATTTGTAAAAGAGAATTCGTTTGGAAACGAATATTAAACAAAACACTTGTTCGATACGTACATAGTTGCCGGCTATATTGCTGCAAAGAGGCCATGTGCCCATCCTTTGAATAATGAGGGCATTACCCTCAAATGATATACTAAAATTAACTAACTGACTCACTGGTTCTATCGAACCGATAGGTTCATGGCCGTGCCACATAACCTATCCATACATCCCTATCCTGAATTAATATTTACCAATCATCCCTGTATAATCTTACTTACTTAATACTTAATACAGGCTTTCCACTTTACAGCAGTTTGCCCTTGATTCCTGCTTTCCAGAGATTCCTATCGTCCCATTGTCCTTCTTCCATACCTCTCTTCATCATGGCATCATATATATAATCTACTTCCCCCAAAATAATGATGTTATTATCCTACCTCATTCTTGGTCTACCAACTGGGTGTTTACATTCTGGTTTTCCTACAAGAAGCTTCTATGCACCTCATTCATTCCCCATTCGTGCCACATATCCTGCCCATCGTAGTCTACGAGACTTAGATGTTCTTATTATATCTGGCTACCTATACATACCATGTAGCTCACTATGTAGTTTTCTCGATTTACCTGTCTGTTCATCTCTCTTTGGTCCAACAATTTTCCTAAAAACTTTATTCTCAAATACCCGTAATCTCCTTTCCTCCCTTAAAGTAAGAGTCCATGTTTCGCATCCATGTAATATAACTGGGAGAATAACAGTTTTATATATTTTCAGTTTAACGTTTTTTGAACTGAGTTGGGACGACATGAGTCCCTGTAATGCATAATAGCATACATTTACAGAATTGAGCCTATGTTTAATTTCTTTGTGCATCTCATTTCTATTTGTAATTATTGTTCCTAGATATTTGAATTAAGCCACTTCTACAAAAATTCTCTCATTTGTCATTTCCATTATATAATGCATTTATATGTGTGAACATGTATTTAGTTTATCGAAGTTTACTTCCAGTTCCAATTTCTTAGTGTTACTCAATAAAGTGTGCGTGTTGGCCTTTAGTACCTCCTCGCTATCGCTCAATAATACTACATCATCAGCATACACTAACAGCCTATTAATACCACTGAGTTGTAAGCCTTCCTCATTCTCCAAAGTTTTGAAGGTATGTTCTAATACAAAGTTGAGTAGTAGAGGAGATAGTGCATCTCCTTGCTTTAACCAATTGTCAATTTCAAATGTATCCGAAAACTGTTTGCCTACACGTACCCTACTCTTTGTGCCATTTAGACTCATTCTTGTAAGTCTAACTAACTTTTTGGGAATTCCGAACTCCAGAAGGATACTATATAACTTCTCCCTCTTAATTGCATCATATGCCTTTTTGAAGTCCACACATAGTTGATGTACAGTGTCATTATATTCCCATTTCTTTTCTAAAATCTGTCTTATACTAAACTCTGATCTGTTGGAGATGTTTCTTCTAAATCCAGATCAATATGGATTTAGAAGAAACAGGTTTACAACAGATAATATTTTTAGTATAAATAGATTTTAGAAAATAAATTAGAAAAAAAAGTATTGCTGTTTTTATTAATACTATTATTTATATTCAGTAAAAGTTATTACAAACCAAGTTTGAAGTAATTATGTAAAAAGTTAAAACAAAAAAGTATGTATGTGAGAACCCAGACACTAACAAGGGAACTGTCTACCATTGCATGCCGAAACCTACCTCGAAGCGTTGTGGTGTAACAAGGACGTGTCTAAGATAAAATTGTGTGTATGGAGTGAAGTGTTGAGACAAAGAAAAATATAATTTGGAAAATTTGAGTAAATATTTACAAATGTGAAATAAAAAAAACTAGGCCTGTACCCAAATCACCACTATGCCCTCATATATATCAGCATATTATTGTTTATTTTTAACTATACACAAGTAAATATGTTAATAATAAATGTTCGACCAGTCCCTTGAAACCACACACACACACACACACACACACACACACACACACACACACACACACACACACACACACACACACACACACACACACACACACACACACACACACACCCACACACACAAACACACACACACACACACATATATATATATATATATATATATCTTGTGTGATTAAGAAAGGTTTCTTGGGTTTTCCGCGTCATGGATTCAATGTTAGCCTCTGGCCATTGATTCTGACGTTTCGACATGATCCCACATGCCATTATCAAGGAATTCCACGATGCGGAAAACCCAAGAAACATTTCTTAATCATACAATACAATACAACATATATATATATGTGTGTGTGTGTGTGTGTGTGTGTGCGTGTGATCTGAAGGGACTAATATAATTGTATTATTAAATATTTCAAGGATTTCCTTTATAATGTCATGTGGGATCATGTCGAAATGTTGGAATCAGTGACCAGAGGCCAACCTTGAATCCATGACGCGAAAACCCCAAGAAACCTTTCTTAATCATATATATGATAAAATTTTATTAAACATATTGCTTATGAAACATAATTATATAAAAAGGAAATTACAGATAGATAATCCATATTTAAATCTGGGTTCGCAGAGTACTCTCTTTTGAAGAAATTATTTGTCATTATTGAATTAATTGAGAGAGAAATAAATTTATAATATCAAGTGTACTAGTTACATAAACTGTATGATTAATAACTCAAATATTTTACACGGCAGTTCCAGATAGTTGTAGGTGACTATACTTATGTCTTTCAAAAGGGTCGCAGAAGATAATAGTCAAAATAATAATAATAGTAATAATAATAATACGGTTCCCATTGTCAAAATGATGCAGTTTCTCAACCTTGTTTTCAGTTTTCTTAACTGATTTTCGCCTCTTAGAATGACAAGCAGCTATATAAATTAATGTAGTATTGTTATAATGAAGAAAAGTATAAATGCATGCATTATTATATATTATTTCTTCTGCTATTATCAGTAATATTTATATAAATTTTATTTCTATTTTTAATTTAATCATACAATTCAATAATTCAGGGCATTTGAAAATGAGACCCTCCATGGTATCTTTACCTTGTCGTGGTGGAGTCGCTTGCGAGCTTAAATGATCCTGAGAGCTATGCCGGCGGTAAAATTCCTGCCGATAGGGTTACCCATGCCGGACTGGTCGAAGGTGATAAGCCAGACGAAAAAAGTACCTTGGGCGAAAGAGTGACAATCTTTCACCTAAAAATACAACCGTCAAGAAATGCGGACATTGGTTCAACTGGGGTAAAATTTTCCGGTGGTCTAATAGTCCCCCATTCGGTTCTCCGGGCGGGGACTACTTCAGGGAACCCATGCCAAAGGCTCAAACCCAGGGACATGTTCCTAGGAACATGGAATGTTAGGACTTTATACAATAGCGGGGCACTAGAGATATTAACGCGGGAATTAGATAAATCGCCCTTGGATATAGTCGCTTTACAGGAAGTTAGGTGGCCAGGAGAAGGTAGTCAGGAATCAGGAAGCTTTGCATTATACTAAGGGGGTGCAGAAAGACCTGCATTTGGAACGGTTTTTTAGTCAGAAGGAGGATCCTATCCGTTATCCGAGATATTAAGTTTGTTTAGTGTGATAGGGTATCATACATAATTCTAAAGGGTAAACAACATGATTTTATAATTGTAAATGTACATGCCCCCACAGAAGATAAAGATGACAAGATCAAGGATGAATTCTATGAAGAATTAGAATGCTTATTTGATAGCCTTTCACGATATCATATGAAAATTGTCTTAGGAGATTTTAATGCAAAAGTGGGGCGGGAAGATATATTCAAACCAACAATAGGCAAATTCAGTCTTCATGAAGATAGTAACGACAACGGGGTTAGATTAGTCACATTTGCCACATCAAAGAATCTCATTGTTAATAGCACAACATTTCAGCATAAGGATATTCATAAATACACCTGGACGTCCCCAGATGGAGAAACTCGGAACCAGATAGATCATTAGTGGATAAACGCTGGCACAGTAGCATCATCGATGTTAGATCAGTTAGAGGGACAGACTGCAATTCGGATCATCATCTGGTCAGAATGAAAATCAGAAAACGGCTATCGCTTATGAGAGGAACAAACGCTAAAGATGATTCTGTAAAATATGAATTAAAAAACTTGAAAAATGATGAAATGCGGCAAGAATACCAAATCAAAATTGCTAATAGATTTGAAGTACTGGAATCTTCAAATGACAATGTGGCAAATGATGAACAAACTGATATAAATAAAGAATGGGAGGCTATAATAAATACTATTAAATTGTCAGCATCAGAAAGCATTGGTTGTTTAAAAAAGAGGCAAACAAGAAATGGTTTGATGAGGAATGTGCCGACATAGTAAAGAAAAGAAAGCTAGCAAAAATGAAATGGTTACACGAGCCAAATGAGGTAAATTTAGAGCAATTGGGTAGTATTAGACGGGAAACCACCAAGTTACTAAAAAGTAAAAATAGGGAATATTTGAGAGAGAAGATTAATGATCTTGAAATGAATGCAAAAAATAGGAACATTAGAGAATTATATCA
Source organism: Diploptera punctata (assembly GCA_030220185.1). Taxonomy (NCBI): domain Eukaryota; kingdom Metazoa; phylum Arthropoda; class Insecta; order Blattodea; family Blaberidae; genus Diploptera; species Diploptera punctata. The sequence continues at coordinate 5,619,350 of JASPKZ010008379.1, read as the reverse complement.
GGGAATTAGTATAGAGAAAAAAGGGTTTCAGGCTAGAATAAACATAATTCGGAATGAAAAAGGGGATATGATTGCAGATTCCATCCACCAAATGCTGTGAAGCCATGCTTCTATCTTGCAAGATTTTGGTGGATGGGAATTACAATGTATATAGAGAAAGATTTGCGTTTAGATCGGTACTTGCTCAGGTAGCTCAGTTGGCAGAGCACTTGGTCTAGAGAACCAAGGGTCCCGGGTTCAAGTCCCGGTCTGAGCGTATAATTTTTCTCTTCAAATATTTTATGTTGTTATAAGGTATTTTAAAGCGAATTTTCTTTCATTTGTAGTGTTGGCCTGCTATAAAATTGGAGCATTTGAAAGAGAAACATGGAGAATTAACGTTGGTTATGAATCTGCAAATAGCGTTACAATAGCGATTATTGTCAAATGCGGAGATAAGAGAACTAGTCCAGGGGGCAGATAGTATAAACCATAAATAAAAGTGACGTCAATCCTTGCTTTGTCGTATTAAATCCTGATAGGTGATGCAGATTGTGTTGGTTTATACAACGTTGTCACAAACTTTATTTTCCGCCATCATTTGTGAACTACAGCATGGTTGTAGCAGAAAATTATAGTCTTAACAGCAACGGTTTCTGCAACACTGTAAAACTGTTAAAACGTCAGTATATATTGGAAAATGTTATAAATTGAGGAAATAAGGTCAAGGAAGTAGATGATAAGTGGTAATATTTATAATACTTATTAGTTTTATTTTTCGCTTAATTCAATTCTCGCAGGTCGCGGGTTCAAACCTAACCGTGGATGATGGATTTTAGGATGGAAAAATCTAAGGAGCAAGTTCTCCGGGAAGGACTTTAAATCCTGGATCCCGAGTCTGAAGATTTTCAGGTTCGTAAAATATTTTTAAGTCTGAATAGAAAGGATCTAAGCAAAATTTACCGTTCTCAAACATTTTAGTAATAGTTTAGTTACCTGCTAGATGTCTGATTGAGTAGGTGTGTTGAACACATGCCACTCATAACATCCATAGGCAAATAAGGTATCTGAATTAATTTGATCTATTAACTCCTAACAAAGGAGAGGCTATGTCTCAACATTGGGTATTGCCATTACTGATAGGAAATATATCAGGAAGAGTGGTAAAATCATAATTTAAGAACGTTTCCTTCGAGGTATGCACGACGGAAAATTCAGTTCCAAATCTTGATCCCATTTTCAAATCATTCCGTCCCAAACATTAGTGAATTCCGAAGGTGTGAAGCAATTGAGGTTGTTTTCATGAAAATATTTTTTAAAAATGTTTACAGATATTCATTGATCTTATTAGACATCGAAAATTACCATGACCAATATAGTCAACATTTGTAAGAATTTTAGGGTTAATAAATTCTATCTTCAAGCCACAGTTAGTCCAAAAACATTCAAGACTAAAAGCGTATAAAACATTGGCTCTTCCAACTCTTTTATATGATAGCGAAGTAATAGACGTTGAAACAGAAGGATGTACAGAGTCTTAGATCTGCTGAAATGAGATACCTCCGGAGGACTGCTGAATAAACACTACTAGATCACAAAAAATGAAGACATCTTAGAAGAATTACACATAGAACCGTTAGAAAACAATATTTCTGATTATAAGTCAAGATGGATGCAACATGTTTATCGAATGGAAGATCACAGGATACCCAAACAAATGTTAAGGTAACAACCTGCAGGAAGAAGAAGACCAGGACGTCCACTCAAAAGATCTTGAAGCCGAAACAGGTCAACAAATGGCCTAAATTCGTGAATGTACTATGATGATGATGATGATGATGATATAGTCTATGCCTGTCAACAATCTAGCAGCAACTTTTTTTCTGAATCAAACTCGGCATATATCAATCAAATAAAAAAGTAAGGTAGAGTTCATTAACCAACAAACTCAGATTTTATTTAATTTTTATTTTATTTAGCAGGTTTCACAATATCTCACAACATCTTCCTACGCCCAATTAATCTACTGCCATTCTTCTCCACATCTATCTGTCATTCCAATCCATAGTCCAATCCTTTTTCCCTCATGCTGTTCAAAACACAATCAATACACGTTATTTTTGGTTGTCTTCTTCTTCTTCTACCAAGTGGCACCCATTCTAGTATTCGTCTTGGGATTTGTCACGTTATTCTTTTTACATGACCATACCATTTAATTTGTTTGTTTTTTATGAATTTCACAATTGAAGTTTGAACACCATACTTTGTTTAATTACGCTGTTTCATTTTTATCTCTTCTAGAAATTCCAGCTGATCGCCTCCAAAAATCCATTTTTGTAGAATTTAAATTACTTACTGCTGTAAATTTTAATTCCTATGTTTCTGCACCGTATGCCATTGTAATCCTCATCATTGCATTAAAAATGTTTATTTTTAGAACTTATATTCTTATCCCATAAAACACCATTTAATTTTGATATTGCTGAGTTGCCCTTATTTATCGTCAATAATTTCAGCATCATGACTTCCATCTTCATTAATGTTTGTCCCCAAATAGATGCAAAAAAAGACCATGGCAAAAATTTAAATATATCTGCTTGTGCAATTTCACTTTCTTCGAGACCAAACTCGGTGTGTATATAGATCTAGTAATCGTTTAAGAAAAGTAAGATCGAGTTCGTTAACCAGTAAAATGGGTCCTTAGGAGTGGGGTTTAATCATCATCATCATCATCATCCAGGGATATTGGCTCGTTCCGGTTTCATGAAAGCTAGAATTGTTAAAATTATTCAGATCATCTTTTGTGTGGGTGTCCAACATTTCTCCTTCCGTGAGGTTTATAATTAGCAATAATTTTGGAAATTGAGGTATAACATGACTGTGATTGGTTGTAAAATAAAATTCATTGATACGTGATTGGTCATTGACTACCATTTGGGGCATGAGTTAAATAGTCTTTTAAAGAACAAAGGAGAGTGAAGAGTTTCGCAACATTTACAGGAAGATGTTCTTTCTTTTCTGTAAATCTTCTGCTTTACATAGAGTTCTGTAACATTATTGCTGTTTTCAGAACTACTTTTTTTTCAAACTTTTATTAATGACAAATATTTCACAGCTGCCATACAATCACAAGGAGGTGAAATTTCAGGTTAGGTAAACTTAGCCCTAGATTTGATATTACAAATTATTATTATTGGTATACTATTAACTAGTAATTACTATCACAAGGGTCAGCTAGGAGAGATACAGTATGGTTCATATTTCACGTAGAAGTTGGATGCAGTAGCTATAATAAATTAGTCTAATTGCTAACACAATACAATAGATGTTAGGAAACCTATCTCGTTAACAAGTTCGAAACGTTTCTGAGAGATGTGAACCCAAGAACCTAACCTATTATAACACAAAATGTATGTAATTTCATCAACATTAAGGATTAGACCTTAAGTTCTTTTCCGATCTTAATTAGTTACTCAATGACACTATCGAACCCGTAGGTTCATGGCCGCGCGGACATAAGCTCTCCATACAGCCCTATCCTGAGCTAATGCTTTCCAGTCATTCCCTGTATAATCTACTTCCCTCAAATCATAGTTAATATTATTATCCCACCTCATTCTTGGTCTACCAACTAGGCGTTTTCCCTTTGGTTTTCCTACAAGAAGCTTCCATGCATGTCTTTCATTCCCCATTCGTGCCACATGTCCGGCTCATCGCAATCTACGAGACTTAACTGTTCTTATTATGTCTGTCTTCCTATAAAGACCATGTAGTTCACTGTTATGCAGTCTTCTCCATTCGCCTATCTGTTCATCTCTCTTTGGTCCAAAAATTTCCCTAAGAACTTTATTCTCAAATACTCGTAATCTGCGTTCCTCCCTTAAAGTAAGAGTCCATGTTTCGCATCCATATAATATAACTACGAGAATAATAGGTTTATATATTTTCATTTTAACGTTTTTGAAAGGAATTGGGACGTCGAGTCCCTGTAATGCATAATAGCACACATTTCCAGAATTACGCCTGTTTAATTTGTTTGTGCATCTCATTCCTATTTGTGATTATTATTCCTAGGTAATGGAATTCAGCCTCTTCCTCAAAATTTCACTCATTTGTCATTAGCCGTCCATGTCCATTATATAATGCATTTCTTCGTATGACCTTATATCTAGTTTTATTGATATTTACTTGCAGTCCCAATTTTTTAGTGTTATTCAATAGTGTGTGCGTGTTGGCCTTTAGTATCTCTTCGCTATCGCTAACCTTCCAATATTGATCGTCGCCTATCAGCAGTTCGATGGGAAGATCGCCGCAGTCATCCTTTGGATCCGCGAGTTCAAGCATGTTGATATCATGCGGTACCGTAGGTTGGGAAGAAAATTGATGCTCGCTTTCGAGCGCGGTAAGCTGAACGCTGAAATTTCCCCATATTGCTTTCATATCTAGCTGGACAAGTCTGCGCCTACTAGACAGAGGTGAGAAGGCCTCGAAGGAAATGACAGATAAAGTTCTACTATCAATCACCTGCAACTGTAACTCCTCAATGAGTGTCTTACTGATGAAAGTGGACTGAAGGTTATAAGAGACAACCTGGCATTGGACAAAAAAAAAAATTACAAAATTTTGTTTCCATAAGAACTATAAGAATTAAAAGCCAACGACTGTTAACTGTAATAGTATATTACAGTGCGAGGATATGACTAAAAACCCAGCGATAGCGAGGTTTCCAATATCCGAGATTTCTGTAAAACACTTCACAAACGTGCGTTTGCACGATGTTTTCAAAATCATAAATAATAGTAAAATAATATCTTTGTTGGAAATATTTGCGTTCATTATAATCAACTGACTAATGTTAACAGTTTGGCCAATGTTTATGTGGTAAATACCGAAAATAACTTATTTGAAACTGGGGGCACGCCGTAGCGTAGTGGTTAAGGCACTGAGCTACAAGTCGGAGGGTCGAGGGTTCAAGTCCCGTTGGGGTCAGGATTTTTTAAACTGACCCAAACCCTCTGGCGGCACTATGGCCCTGGGGTCGACTCAGCCTCTAACGGAAATGAGTACCAGACGCTTGTTCTGGGGGTAGAGGCGGCCGTCACGCAGGGCTGACAACCCGGCTGGCATAAAGTGCCGATTGTCTAGAAAAAGTGGGAGCCTTAACCTCCTACTACCCCAAGGGCCTCCGGGCCTGTTGTGGGATCACTTTACTTTACTTATTTGAAACTATAGCCGGCCGTGACATCAATCAGTCATAAAATGCCGGCTACTACGAATTTATTGTTTTGTGTTGTTTCAAATAAAGTTCAGTTTATTTAAAATGCAGTGATTTGTTTCGTATAATGTATATTAACACTACCTTTTGGATATGTTTTTGTATACATAAAGGTCCACCGCTGTGGTTTCGAGGTAGCGTGCTGCCTTGTCACGCAGCGGGCCCGAGTTCGATCCCCGGTCGGGGCAGTTTTTCTGGGTGAGGTTTATCGGGGTTTTTCCTCACCTGTAAGACAAATGTCAGGAAAACTTTAAGGCCCAAACGGTCCCCGAAATCATATGACCATCATCATCCTTATCATTATCATCATCATCATCGTCATCCTTCACCGGTGTGGAAAGCAACGGGAAGCTACCACACCTTCAATTTCCTAGTAAATCTGCAAACATAGCATGGAAATGCTATGATTGCAGTGATGGACCTGCCTTCGGGCAGAATTACTATGAATGGATGGATATACATAAAGGGTAGTGGTTTTACTTCCCGCACTAGGTAGGTAATATGCAAGATTACAGTATAGTTATTTAGTTATTTATAGGTTGCAACCCCGAAATATAGGAAATTGAACTTTCAATCATGGTCTCCATTGTTGTTAGTATGACAGAGCGTAGGCCTACTATCGTGCAAAAAAAAAACAATGACAGAATCATGTCCTTAGATTTAAAACCATTGCCGTGGAACATGTGTTATTTTTATAGTTATTACGGAAACAATTAAAATGTATGAATCCGTGGTCTTAGTTTAGACTTGGTTTCTGCAATTGACTAATATGGTTTCACTCTGTACTTAGCTGATAAGTAGAACAGATATTATGCATGTAGACAGATACTGTGTGTTATGGGATGTGAGAATCTGAACACGCAGGCTCAGCCATGAGCTATTCCAATCACGAGCAAATTACGTGATCTGTTGTAATGACAAGCGTGCTGCAAGCTGTGAAATATAACAATTTACAAACTAATATCACTTTAAGCTTTTTATTACTTCTGGATCCTAAAATACTATATATATATATATATATATATATATATATATATATATATATATATATATATATACACACAGATATTTTACTTCTATTCACATAATTTGAATCGCTATATTGATATAACAGAATCTTCTTCATAACGATATATGTTATACATATTAACAATAGCATCCAATCACCAAACAAAAAATAAAAATATTTTGAGCGATAGTGTGTTTTGTCGAACTTACAGCAATGGCGACCATGATTGAAAGTTGAGCTTCCTCATTTCGGGGTTGCCAACCTAAGTAACTATACTGTAATAAAATAACTATGCTGTAATATTACATATTACAAACACGCGTGTGGGAAGTAAAACCACTGCCCTCTATGTATACTACATACAATGTATATACAAAAAATATCCAAAAGGTAGTGTTAATATACATTATATAAAACAAAGCACTGCATTTTAAATTAACTTTATCTGAAACAATATAAAAAAATAAATACATACTTGCCGCCATTTGATCACTAATTTGGTCTCACGGCCTCCTGTTTTTTCAACTAATAAACATTGCCCACAATGTTCACGTTAGTCAATTGTTTATAATGAACGCAAATATTTCCAACAAATATAATATTTTTTTTAATATTATTTATTATGTTGAAAACATCATCGCGCAAAAAATAATACACAACGCACGTTTGTGAAGTGATTTTTACAGAACAGAGGAAAATGTTTGAAAACCGAGCGGTAGTCAGGTTTTTAATTTTCTGTATTCTGTAAAAACCACTTCCCAACCTCGCATTGTAATATACTATTAAAAGACGTCGACGCGTTTCAATAGCTAAACTATCATTATCAAAAATGAGTATAGTATGAATTAAAGGTACCTTAAGTTAAAACTATATAAAAACAAAAACAAAGTTACAAAATCCAGGTTACGTCACATCACGTGACTGACATCATAAATTACCTAATGGTAACACGGTGGACTAGTGGTTATACTCTTTGTTTCTGGACCCGAGGACTTTATTTTATATCTTTAGACTGGCTCCCAAATTTAAATACATATATGCCTAACCTTTTTTGTTCTTCCTATCCATTTAACTAAAACTTTGTAATATATACATTCTTTATGTATTATTTCTGTAACTACGTCCACCGCTGTGATCTCGAGATAGTGTGCTGCCTTGTCACACAGCGGGTCCCAGTTCGAGCCTCGGTCGGGACAAGTTTCCTGGGTGAGGTTTTTTATGGGTTTTTCCTCACCTATAAGACACATTCCAGGAAACCTTATAGCCGAGATGGTTCCCGAACATCATTTTACGTTTAGGATTAAGGACTGTCCTGGCGTACCACTATAATCATCATTGCTCATCATATCATCAGGACAGCGTTACACCGCCTTCCAGGAGCCCCAACCTCAGAAGTGGGTTACAATTACGTCAATGCCACGAGAAAAGACCAGGAATGTCGAAATAACAACTTGGGGGATTTAATAAAACAACTATAACTAAACTGCACCGGAGCACGATAACTTGCTTGTTCGGGTGTCACTACTGTATACAAAATTTATTTTTGAATAAAAAATATTCTTTTTCTTAAAAGATACATTTAACATTGGATATAAATCATTGAGTACCAGAATAAGTTTTTACATTGTTAATCTGATTTTTTTATCTATTTATTTTACCTCATGATTATCTATCTTCGGGTTTTTACAGCTGCTGCCGTCTTCCCGTGCCAAACCTCCAAAGCCTACGGTCTTGGGCATCTTCGATGCTTAGCCCTCTAGCTTGCATTACTGTCTTCATGTTTTCCTTCCATGTTAACCTTGGTCTCCCTCTTTTCTTCTTTCTGTTCGAATGCCATTCATATAGTTGCTTCGGCCATTGCTCATCTTCCTTTCTTAAGACATGTCCTAACCACTTTAATTCCTTCTCCTCAATTCTTTCAATTATGCTTTCTTCTGCTTCCATTATGTTTCTAATTTCCTTATTTGTGACATGCTCTAATTTAGACTTTCTGGCACTTCTGCGTAAACAATCCATTTCTAGAGCTATTAGTCTATTCTTGTAGTACTTATTGATTGTCCATACCTCACTTCCATACATTGCAACAGATTCCACCAATGTTTTACCAACAATTTTTTTGTGTGTTTCCAAATATGGTTATCCCACAATATGGAATTTAACGATATTATTATTTTGCTACTCAATTCAATTCTACGTTTTATGTTCTCTTTGCCTATACCTTCAATGTTATCCATAATTATTCCCAAATATTTAGTTTGTTTCACTTGCTTTATTTGGATTCCTTCTTCCAATATTAAATTTTCTCTTTCATTGCTATTTATTGCCAGATATTCTGGTTTTTTTTGTAAATTTACTGTGAGACCCCATGATTCATATGCGATTTTCAACCTTTTTATCATGAATTCCATATCAAATTTGTCTTGCGCTAAAACCAGTTGATCATCGGCAAATTGTAATGTCAGCAAACATCTGTTGCCTATTGGGATCCCCACACCTTTGCAGCTTTGTTTCCATTTCATTAATATAAATTCTATATAAATATTAAATGCAATTGGTGATAGACTGCACTCTTGTTTCAATCCCTTTGTGGTTTTTATAGGATCCTCATGGTAATTAACCCTTAAATTAAAGTATAAAATCGTGAAATATTTACCTAAAAGGTCCGTCTGCTCAACTAATCTGTAGCGCTTTCGGGACTAGTCCCATCATCAGCAGGATTCAAAACTGGTGTTTTATGGAAGATCTAGTAGAGGGTACATTTACACGTACTGGGTTCGTTTTAATTTATCAGATGGTCGCTGTTGTTGTCTGTCTTTAACATTTCCAAAATTTTGAAGGCGGTCAATAACAACGACCCCCTCTATCAGATCTTCAGTGAAATACCAGTTTTGAATCCTGCCGATGATGGGACTAGGCCCGAAAGCGCTCCATATAAATAACTAATAAAGTTGAGGAGACGGACCTTTTAGGCAAATATTTCACAATTTTATACCTTAATTTTTAATAATACCTCAACGGAACATATCATGAATCTTATAAAAGTTTTCGCTTAAATCAGAAAAACACAAATTACTCGTGTCAGTTAACTAATTGTGGTTGACCGCAGTGAAAACAAAACCACGGATAACTGTTATTATTAGGTATATTTGTATTTCGACATACATTAAGTAATTTCTTCTCGTTTGTATTCTTCCGTTTTGTTAAACATATGAAATCAATTAAACCCGTTGATGTATCTTGTAAGATACATTGCGAATTTAAGGGTTATGACCTTAAGGTCTTCTCTTCTACTTCATCAGGGTTAAATTATACATATAGGCTAATAACAAATATGATTTATATACATTTTGATTAATGATACATAGTTGGCATAGGCTACACAGTATAGAGTTGACAATGGAAGGAAAGAAAAATAGTAATGATAGTAATAATAATAATAATAATAATAATAATAATAATAATAATAATAATAATAATAAAAATAATAATAATAACAATAAGAATAATATTAATGGTAATAATAATAATAATAATAATAATAATAATTAACATTGAACTACATGATATTTATAGGAAGCCAGCTATAATAAGAACAGTTATATCTCATAGACTGCGATGGGCAGGACATGTGGCACTTACGGGGAATGAAAGACATGCATGGAAGCTTCTTGTAGGAAAACCAGAGGAAAAACGCCCAGTTGGTAGACCAAGAGTGAGGTGGGAGAGTGGTATTAACTATGATTCCAGGGAAGTAGATCGTACAGGGAATGATTGGAAAGCATTGGCTCGGGATAGGGGTATATGGAGAGCTTATATCCGCGCGGGCATGGACCTACGGATTCGATATGGTCAGTAATTAAGTAAGTAAATAACCTATAATTTGATTAATTAATTGGCTAGGTAAAGAACGTTTTTGCGCGATAGTGTGTTTTGTCGTACTTACCAGCAACGGCGATCATTATTGAAAGTTCAACTTCCTACATTTCGGGGTTGCCAAACTAAATAACTATATTGCAATAGTACATTTACACCCACGTGCGGGAAGTTAAACCACTGCCCTCTATGTATACTACGTACAATGTAGGCCTATATACACAAAATATCCAAAAGGTAGTGTTAATATACACTATACAAAACAAATCACTGCATTTTAAATGAACTCAACTTTATTTGAAACAATATAAAACAATAAACACGTAGTTGCAGCTATGTTATCAATAACTGTACTCAAGGCCTCCTGTTATTTCAACTAATAAACATTGCCCACACTGTTAACGTTAGTCAATTGTTTATAATAAACGCAAATATTTCCAACAAATATGTTATTATTTTACTATTATTTATTATTTTGAAAACATCATCGCGCAAAAGATAATGTACAACGCACGTTTGCGAAGTGTTTTACAGAATCTCGGAAATTAAAAACCTCGCTATTGCTCACTTTTTTTAAATTTTTCCTCGATTCTGTAAAAACCACTTCCCAACCTCGCATTACAGTGTTCCGCGTATTATTTTATTCTTCCTTTATATTTCAAAATGTCTTTACCATGTCAATTACATAATTAAATTATAGGTTTCACCACTGTGGTCTCAAGGTAGCGTGCTGCCTTGTCACACAGCGGGCCCCGGTTCGATCCCTGGTCGCGACAAGCTTCATGGGTGAGGTTTTTTTCGGGTTTTTTTCCTACCTGTAATACAAATATCAGGAAATTTAGAGCCCAACGGTCCCCGAAAATCATCCGGCCATCATCATCATCATCCTTATCACTATCATTATCACCCTTCACCGGTGTGCAAATTGACGGGAAGCTATCACACCTATAATTCTCTAGTAAAGCTGCAAAGCATAGCAGAATTGCTATGGATGGATGGATCGCGTTCCATGTATCCTCTTATTATTCCTTTATATTTCAATAGTATAATTGACTTGGTAAAGAAATTTCTCAACAATAATAATAAGGGTATATAAATATAAATATAAAAATAATAATAAAAATTATTGACTGAACAAGTCAATAATTTAACATAAAACATGAAATATAAAGGAACAATAAAATAATACACGGAACACGGTAATATATTGTCTAAGGAAATATGCAGTAAGTTTTTTTTATTTTAGATAGATAAAAATAACTTAGCTTTTTCTGTGTTTATATATAAACAAATTTTGTTGCAGGGGTTTGATACACAGAGTAGAACACAAATGCAACTGGCAAGCTGGATAATTTCCAAATGTGGAAGGAGAGCTCCTGTCATTGTCTGTATTACATTGACCTAACAAAGCACGTTGGTGCCCCGAGCAACTTGTACAGTTATTAGTCTACTCTCGTCCTGGTCACGCATCTTGTGACGCCTCTACAATTTCTCTTAATTGTTCGCCGGATTCCTCTCATAAGGGAGATGAGAGAGTATGATGGAGCGATTTATAAAATCACTTTCAAAGTTGGAGGCACTGCGGTTATATAGCGACACTTTTCTTCTCTCCAGCAGGTGTGAAATGACATGTCCCATATATCAAACCAATGTTTTTTCCACGCATCTAACTGAGGAGATATCCACACACTCTCTCTTGCAGATAGCATGTGATTAAACTGATGGGCTGTCCTACTTTATCTCATCTGTTGACTTGGCGAATAAAATATCGCTTCGGTATATAACTTTACCGCTATAGTCTAGAGTGTTCAGACCTTGCTTGTTAATATTTTACTAGCTTATAGACTGCCAGACTACATCATCATTCAAAAATATGTTTGAAAATTATTGAATAACTAATACATCTCACGTCAGTAATAATATTATTTCAACAATTGAATAGTTGCCATGAAAACAGATTTAGCCCATAAACTACAAATTTTTGGGAAAACGAAAAAACGCACAATGTTCAATTTGAGGCTATTACCTTTATCTAATATATGCAAATAAATGTTTGTTTTTTCGTACTTCATGCGCGGCCATACCGTTGATCCGATTGTGATGATGCGTTTTGTAAAATGTTCAGGAGATTCCCGGGATGAACATAGGCTATAAGAGAGTTGTGAGACTCAACTCCTACACCCTTAAAAATCGCCCTTTGTAGTGGAAAACGCGAAAAAAGTAGCTCTTTGGACATTTACATGGCTTACGATGCCTAAACCATAACAAATACACAAAATTAATGTACACAGAATTGAATATCTCAAAACGCTCTACACAAAAGTCCGCGAAAGCATATGTTTATCTCTTACGGATAACTCACAATAACCATTTTTGCCTTTCATTGATGCCAGGAAGATCGAGACAAATTCGTAGGTTCATAGTATCACATGGCGGGTATTCTTTTACGGATAACTAACTCACAATAACGAATTTTGTCTTTTAGCTCATTTATGCCAAGAAGATCGTAATAAGTAGATTCCCGTGCAACACCAGGTAATCAGCACAGGAAGTCTCAAAATAATTACGATATACATTTATAATTATTTTTCATTTCACTTATTCAACTAATCATAAAAAAGTACATTAATTTTCGTCTTTCAGCTCATTTATACCAAGAAGATCGGGATGAGTAGATTCCCGGACAACACCGGGTAAACAGCACGGGGTATCTAAAAATAATTACGATATAAATGTTTCAATTTACTTATGTAACTAAATATAAAACACATTAATTTTCGTATTTCAGCTCATTTATGTCAAGAAGATCGGGATAAGTGCATTCCCGGGCAACCCCGAGTAATCAGCACGGGGTATCTAAAAATATAAATGTATAATTATTTTTCCTTTTACTTATTCAACTAAAGATAAAAACACATTAATTTTCACTTATTTAGGCGTAGCAGCGCACTCCGGGTATTAGCTAGTATCATATTTATTTTAATCTCTCATCCTAATGCACACATATACAACCAATTTTAATGCAAAACAATATGCTGTAATAACTAAATATTAACAATTTAATACAGAATTGAGTGCAAAGGTGATCTATCTTTGTAGAATAGAAAAATTATCTAACCCAAGTTTAACTAAAAATGCTACAACAAGAAATAGAAAATACATATTGAACACTGATTCAGTTTGAAACATTTATAAATGAATCCGTGTTCAATATTTATTTTCCATTTAATGTTACTTCGTTATATTCATTGTGTCCCTCTTATTTTCACTGAATTTCTCCAAGATTCTGATAGAATTCACAGAACTGTGGTGGAATGAATTTACACATGTGTAATAATTGCTTTTCTGCATTGCTACTCATGACTTGACTAACTGCTTCCGTCATTTTGTTACAGATAGATCACCATTCGCTTAAAAGTCAACTTTGAAAATAAATAAAACAGTCTGGAAGAGAGTAGGGATAGATTTACATCCAACATGCCGTGATACTCTCCGGGTACATTACTAATCCACTGAAAACTCTTTTTTTTTTATTTTTTTTATTTTTGTTGTTTAGATCTCTTTTCCGGGCAACTATCCAAATGATAATTTATTTAATATTATTTTAATTAAATAGCATTAATACTGGATGTGTTCGTACAGAGCTACAGAACTTGTATTGGTTCTAGTCCCCATGCGAGAATACTTTTTTTTATGGAATTTTGTCGAGTATGGGATCGGTGCCACCCAGCATCCTGAGCAATTTAGGTAACTACACTTAAGTAGTAGTTCTAGGTTGAGAAAACCAGCCATAACGGCTAGGGATCCGTATCCGTCATGCTAACCACTGTCACCCCAATACTGGCTGTATGATTATCACCTCTGTGATAAATACATGTGGATTTCAGACCAGCAGCTGGCCGGTAGGTCAAGGAGAACAATCTAGGCCTGTCGCGCCATTAAAAAGAAAAGCGTTAACATTGATTAAAATTTTAGAATATATATATAATATATATATATATATATATATATATATATGGTATGATAAGAAAAATAAATGCCTTGACGGGATTCGAACCCGGAACTCTGAGATACAGACTCAGAATTCCGGGTTCGAATCCCGTCCAGGCATTTATTTTTATCATACCATATTAAGCTTTCATTGCTCAATGTTAAACATTTAATTATAATATATATATGACATGATTAGAAAAATAAATGCTCGGGCGGGATTTGAACCCGAACCTCTGGATTCATACCCCAGTGCGCTACCGATCACGCTACAGAGCAAATCCGATGCAAACATGAATTTTTCTTATATATTGCTCAATGTCAAAAATTTAATTATAACATCGATAAAGCATCACTGCTATAAAGTAAAAATATTATCTTTAATGTGCTTACTTGTAAGGAGCTACTAAATGACAGTGGATTCCGAGTTCCCGCTACATCTCGTAATAAAAGAGAATATTTATATACATATAAGAACAATGAATGTTTGTACTGGATTCGTTCGGTTGCGTAATCGGTAGCGCACTGGGGTATCAATCCAAAGGTCCAGGTTCAAATCCCGTCTGAGCACTTATTTTTTAAAATCATATTAAGCTTGCATTGCTCAATGTCAAACATTTAATTATAACATATATATTATTTATTAGCTTAGTTTTTCTCAGATTGACATCTTCCTGTTACTATTTCAAGATTCTACAGCCAATCTCCAATCATATTTTTCTTCCCCTACATTCAAGCCTCTTTCTTCCATTGCTGTAACTACTCCTGATATCCGTGTTAATTTTAGGTTTCCTCTCTTTCTTCTTCCTTTCGGATTCCATTCATAAATCTTCTTCGATCACATGTCTTCCATTTTTTTCATACGTCCAATTCATTATATCATTATAAATAACAATGTTCCTGGGTGAGGGTTTTTTTGGGGTTTTTCCTCACCTATAAGATAAATGTCAGGAAACTTTAAGGCCCATACGGTCCCCGAACACCATCTCGGCATCATTACCATCAATATCATATTCGCCTAATTAGCTTAAGTTTAGTTTAGGGCCTCTCCTGGCGCATCATTACCATCATCATCAACTCTCATACCATCGGGGTAACATAACTCCGCCTTCCAGGCGCCCCAAACTCAGAAGTGGGTTACAAGTACGCCATGCCAGGAGAGAACACCAGTAATGTCGAAATGACAACTTGGGGCAGTTGGAAAAAAAATATATATAGCCTACATCAAAACCAGTGATTATTCCTTGTAAAATGCAAGAGAGGGGAAAATATTACGAATAGGCCTATTATCAAAATACCTCGAGTTTCAAGGGTCGAGGGATCAAACCCGGCGGGGTCGATGTATTTTTACGATGGAAAACTTCAGTAGACAAGACCTTGAGGAGGGACTTTATGCCGTGGGTCTCGATTCTGAAGATTTTCGGCTTGTAAAATAAAGAATAGCCTGAATAAAAGGCCACTGTGTTAAAAATAACAGAACTTCATTCATTCAAGTAATGAATTATTACCTACTAGATGTCTCCTCAATGCGATGCAATTAATCATACGTCATTCATTGACATCTGTAGGCAAATAAGCCTAACTAAATAAGTTTGATTAACAAACTTCCCCGCTAAGGGAGCACCATGTCTCGGAGCTTGACGAACGAAGATCAATCAAGGGAGGTATGATAATTAACATTAAGTTATGATTATAATATTTAGATAGTTTGAAATAAAATAATTGAATCAATCAGAGAAGAACTTGGAATCTTTAATATTGGACAAAAGGATTGTAGTAACGAAGAAGGATTAGTATGCATATTTATAACGGATGGAACCACATAGCGCAACTAGAGAGGCATATGAATACAGGTGGAAAGTGATTTAAGTATTGATTCTGTAACAGTAGAAAAATTTACTGAAACAATAAAGAGCTTAAAAAACATACAATCACCTGGAATTAATAGAATCAATATCGAACTTATTAAATGCGGATCTCAAGCTCTTATATATAGAATATTAAACTTCATAAATATCTGTTGGCAATATGGTGTGTACTTGAAGAATGCAGTGAAGCTATTGTTATCCCTATATACAAAAAGGCGACAGACATAACCCAAATAACTACAGATGTATAAGCCTTTTGGGAACATGTAGTAAAATCTATGCTAAAATATTATCAAGAAGAATCAGAAAGATAAGTAATTACATTATTTCAAATGAACAACATGGGTTCAGAAAAGGCCGCTCTATAATTGACTGTACTTTTTCACTCGAACAGTTGATAGAAAAAAAGAGAAGAGAATTTAATCTAGAGACAGACATATTGTTTATCGACAATGAGAAGGCTTTTGATAAAATTATGCATTCTAAATTATGGGATATATTAAAAAATAAAGGATATCCACCTAATCTTATTAAAGCTATAAAAAGTTTATACGAAAACACAAAAAATCGTATAGATAAAGGAAATGATCCTGGAGAAACTTGCGTAGAAATCAATAATGGACATCGACAAGGTTGCCCTCTTTCGCCAATACTTTTTTTAATATATATTTAGATGATATCATTAGTACATGGCAAACTCTTTAGATGAACATTTTATGATAAATGGCATGAAAATTAACTTTCTTTTATTCGCAGATGACCAAATCTTGTAGCTTCCTCGGAAAATGAACTACCAAAATCAGTTTATAAATTATGGAAACTAATAAAGATTATAATTTAAATATATCAACATAGAAAACAAAGTCAAATGCATTTATTGGAACTCAGCATAAAATGACAAAAATTGTAATTGGAGCAAACATAATTGAATAAGTAACTTGTTTCAATTATCGGGGATGCATGATATCGTACCTGCAAAAGGAGAAGAAATTAGGGAAATTTCAACAGATATGTGGTTCAATAAGAATATATTTGAGAAATAAGACCATAAAGAAAACTCAATTGAAATTTTACAAAACAGTAGCCCTTCCAACGTTATCATACGGGTCTGTGACTTGGTCTTCAACGATCTAACATAAAATTGAGGCAATAGAAATGAGATTTCTGAGGTCAGTTGCAGGTGTATCTTTAAGGGATCAAAAAGAGAAGTCAAGATATCAGAGATGAATTACAAATATATAATTAAAAGAGAGAATATCTACAAATAATTGTAATTGGTTTGAACATGTACAAAGAATGCCAAATAATCGTTTATCAAAACAGATGCTTCATTATAAACCTCAAGGCCGAAGAAATGTAGGAAGACCAAAACGACGTTGGAAGGACGACCTGCACCTGCACGATATAGTGCACCGGAGAGCGGAACGAGCCAACAGGTCCATGCCCGAAAGATGATGATGAGACCTATAGGACGTCGAGGTACTGGGCGTCCCGTGGAGATTTGTAGACGATTTGATTTCTGTATGAGCGGAACGGATCTAAGAATCCATTATGAAGATGAAGAAGGAGAAAAAAAATTAATAGTACTCGATATTTAACATTTTAAAATAGTCTGAGAAATTAAATTGAATTGTTATTTAATGTACATTTTCTTAACAATATCATGAGTAAACAGTGACCGTTCTTAGATTTTTTTCATTATTTAATAATTAATATTTAATAATTTAAAATTAAGTACCATTTTCTCCTATGTTTGTTAACCGACTTTCTTTTTCTTTATTTTTTCTTTTTTTTTAGTAGATATCGACGAGCTTTTTTAGTGTTATCAATAAAAAAATGGAAACAGTTCTGCCATTTTCAATTGCAAGGCAATGTTTATGGAAAATCTCCATTGTGCAAGAGTTAAATTTCTTCCAGAGAAGCATGTGATGTACAAAGGCCATGCCCAGAAGAAATCTATTTTTTTAACTTCAAGGCACTGTAGCATCAAAGCTCCCATTTAAACTATAGGGAAGTAATACATGTACATGTGTTAATCACAGAGGTAGACGATCATCCTGCCAGTGTAGGAATAACATGTGGTCAGAATGTCGGGTCCACTAACCGTATAGCTGGTTTTCTCAAGCTGGAACCGCTACTTATTGCAGCTACCCAAATTCCTCACGATGCTGGGTGCTAATTTAGAATACTATCATCCCATCATCAGTTAAACTCCAACTTAAATATACATATGTTGTGTGGTATAAACATTTCTGATTAAATTATGATTATGGTCAAATTTCGACCACTTTGCGAACACTAGTTTTATTTAATGGATGTTGTTAAATACTTATAATACTTAAATTTATTTAATTCATGTGAAATAGAGATTTTATTTTAGAAGACAACTGATGATATTTAAATATATTAATACGTTTCTAAGGCAATACATTTCTTAAAAGAAAAATAGTACGAACTCTTTGATATGAATTTATATCAAGGCCTGCTGGATCTTCTGTTATCGTATAATATAATCTCTTTACTGATCATAGACTAGGTCTCCAATGGAGTGAAAAATCAGCTCATTTTCTGGTAATTGCATCCTCTATGTAATCGGTTTACCAATCAATAGACTGGAAACTGATCCAACTACCGGTACCCCAGGGAATTGGGAGAAATGATGAGGCTACTAACGTTGCATGAAGTGTTCTCATCAGATATACGGATAATATATTCATTAATTTATAAAAAATGTCTTTTACATGAAGGAGAATGCAGGATGGAATTTTTAGTTGCAAATTAATACAAGTTATTTCTTTTAATAAATAACTATACGATTTTTTTTTTCGTTTTGGAATTTATCCAAAATGCAATGGTTTTACATCACTATCAAGAAATCCGCCTCCTCTCTTTCTAGCGGTCCTGAACATCCCAGTTCATCCATATTTCTTCTTGCACAATGCACCAACCCCTCTTTTCCAACTATTCTCCATTCCGGGTTCTTCTTATGATTTTATCGCCTTGAGACGTCCGTACTATTTTAATTATCTTTTTTCAATTGTCTGTAACACATTTCTTTCAAGTTTCATAATTGTAATGTTTCTAATATGTTCTAATTTGTACTTCCGCGATGATCATCTCCAATAATCCATCTCTGTTGCAAGTACCTTGTTTACTTCCCGCTTTTAATTGTCCATATCTCTGATCCACATAACATATATATTACCTATAATAATAATAATAATAATAATAATAATAATGACAATAATAATAATACTGAAAATAAAGTAACTCACTGGAGTTATGGAACTCGGAGGTTCATGGCCGAGTGGACAAAGGTTTCCAATACATACTTTTCCTGAGCTAATGTTTTCCAATCATTCTCTGTATAATTTACTTTTCTCAAATCTTGGTTATTGTTATTCTCCCATCTCATTTTTAGCCTACCCTCTGGTTTTCCTACAAGAAATTTCCATGCTTTTCCGTCATTTCCCTTTCGTGCCACATGTCCTGTTCATTCCAGCCTAAGAGATTTAACATTTCTTGTTACATTTGGATTCCCTTAAGAATATAACTTGCTGTTAAGTCATCGTCTCCATTCACATGTCTGTTCGACTTTATTTTGGTCCAAAAAATTCCTAAGAATTGTATTCTCAAATACTGTACACATATCTTTTTCCTCTCTTAAAGTGAGAGTCCACGTTTTGCATCCATATAATATAACTAGAAGAATAGCACATTTATAGGTTTTTAACGCTTTTAGAGAACAGTTGGGTTTACAAGTCTCCCTGTAATGAATAATATCATGCGTTTCAACAGTTTAGCCTATATTTAAAGTAGCCAACGTAACTATTCATTTCGGTGTTTGACAGCAGGTGCATTAATACAGTTGTAAAAAAAATTAAATTTTATAAAGTAATGGCTGTTCCTGTAGGCTATTGATGTATGGATCAGAATGTTGGACGATCACTAAAAAACAAGAACAAAGATTGGAAGCAGCTGAGATGCGATTTTTAAGAAATATAGCAGGATATAGGCCTACTCTGCTGGATAAGAAAAGAAATTAAGATGTAAGAAAGGAACTAAATATTTTCAAACTTACAGACCGAATAATTAAGTATAGGAACAACTGGAAAGAACACATTGATAGAATGCCAGAAGGAAGATTTCCAAAATTATTGCTAAAATATAAACCGTGCGGAAGGAGAAATGTTGATCGCCCACACAGAAGATGGTCTGAATAATTTTAACAATTCTAGCTTTCATGAAACCGGAACGAGCCAACAGGCTTAATCCCTGGATGATGATGATGATGATGATGTATATATGTGGGTTTGTAGTGTGTACCAGTTGTCAGAGTAAACAGACTGTACCATGTACACAGACCAAAAGACATCACTATCTTTCCGTCTGTCTTGATATTGCCTGAGCTAGTCTCTAGCACTTTAAACAAATGAAGTTCGTTAGTTTCTTAACTTCACATCTCGGTACTATTTCCCCGCAGTCTGGTGATAATTTAAACCTCAAGATAAGTACAAAGATTCAATTTGATATTAGGGTTATCGATATTTTAAATAAAGTGCAAAGTGAACTGTTTTAGCGAGTTTTGATACATCTATGTCGACAATTTATAATTTCCTTGTGTTCTTTCCTGGGAAGAGAGGAACTGTTTTACCGACCGAACTACCAACCTAATGTTATATGCTGAGTTTAAGAACCAGCTGTGGGGAGGGAACGAACGAAAACAAACCAGATGGAAGAGCTATAAAGTATATCTGCAGGAAGAAATCGTTTATATTAATCCAGAAATGTTGAGTTTCAAACTGTCACCCCCAGACTTACTATTTTGAATAATGTAAGGAGTATGTTTTGAAAATGTATAGTACTTCTGACTGAACACGCTCACCCGATCCCCGACGTCACTTCAAACACGTTGCCCCTACAGCGGGTTGCTCAGATCAGCATATAATAATATGCAATGTCCTCCAGTGTTAATCCTGCCATACAGCATACTGGAAAAAAAACATTATTTTTTCAATACCATTTCAATAACTCAGTTTAAATTCTCACCATAAAGGTACTTTTACATGCCACACGCCACCCGGGTCTTATAGTGGCCCGACCTTTGGGAGAGGGGTTTCAACTACGGATCACAAACATATTTCCTGACCACACAAGGGCATGGAGGGCTTCCCAAATGAGTGATCAGCTCAAGTCAGAGCCTCCTTCGTGACAAAACAAGATTATGACGAAACACATATTCATACATATTAATTCTAAACATGGCTAATATGATGATTATTATGATATCCAGATGATATTAGGGGATCCTATGGGCTTTAACGTTTTCTGGCATTTGTCTTGTAGGTGAGGAAAAGCCCTGGAAAAAGAAACAAGGAATCTTGCCCCGACCGATCATCGAACCCGAGCCCGCAACCTATAAGGCAGCAACGTTATCTCAATGCCACACTGGTGTGAACTACACGATAGAATAAATTAGAAATATCTCAGGCCTAAGAAGCGTTGGGTCCCGCACCATAGCCGGATGGTTTAGGCACGAAGCCTTGTCGCAGAGCTATGCGACTTGCACTGGTTCGACTCCCCATGAGATAAGAAATTTTCTCATGGAATTTCGGCCAGTATGGGACCGGTGCCCATCCAGCAGCGTGAGGCATTTGGGTAGCTGAAATAAGTAGCGATTCCATATCGAGAAGACCAGCTATAACGGCTGTGGGCCCGACATGCTGACCACATGTCGCCCCTACGCTGGCTGTATGATCGTCTACCTCTGTAATTAATACATGTAGATGTGAGGCCAGCAGCCGGCTCGTAGGCTAAGGGCCTTCTAGGCCTGTCGCGCTTGGAGTGTTAAGAAACGTTGGAAAAATTATCTGAATCCAATATATGGAGCAAGCCCAACAACCTAATCCGGATACCATTTGATGATAACGATTATTAAAACTGTATCGAGTTATTATTTTCACAGAAAACGAAATTTAGAAATATAATCAGATTGTCCATTACCTAGTGCGATAGAAATATACAGACTAAAGTAATGAAATTCTCCTGGTATAGATTAAATCCCAGCTGAATTAATTAGAGAAGTGGGTGGCAAATTGTGCAATGAAATACAATATATGTATTTTTTAATATGCAATAACGAGGAATTGCCACAAGAATGATAGAAATTCATCACCATACCAATCCATAAAAAGGCTACAAAGTAGAATGTTATAATTATAGTAGAATTTCTCTTTTGTCGATGTAATTTAAAATTCTATACAACATTCTTTTAGAAGTATTAATTCCGTTGAAATCGTAAAAATGACCAATGCGGCTTTAGGCGAAATAGGTGAGCAATAGATCGGATATTCAAAATATGCCGATACAGCACTCAACTTACGGTTTCGATAAATAATGGTCCGTTTCGGTCATGAAATTAAATTTTGTAAACTAAATTTTATTTTTCATTTCGTGGATTTCTAGAACGAAACGTAAACATTAATTTTAAAAATGGTGATTGTATTTTATAGTTTATATTAAATCGGCCACGATTCTACAGTGGTTATTTTTCTTGTATCTAGTCCCGAAGTTCCCGGGTTCCGGGATCGTTGGATTTTTAGGATGGAAAAATCAAAGGGGTAAGTCCTCCGGTAGGGACTTTAAGCCGTATGTCCGGAGTATAACAACTTCAAGCCTGAAAAAAGATGCAGGAGGTGGGTAAAATTTAATCCATCATCTTCTTCCATCCAAGTACTGCCTTAGAAACCTACTTAGATATCTCATTGAATCGGCATGCTGACCACATGTCACCCACTAACATATGTAGGGGAAATATGTAAAAAATAGATTGGCTAAATAACTCCCCTATAGTGGCATCCAAGTCTCAATATGGGTATAAGAAGAAGTTTTTTTTTAAAGCATACAATACATGTAACCTAAACTTTCTTTCCTTTTTACTTTACATTAATTCAATCCCTTCCTTTGAATGACATACGTCATCTTGCCATTTTGGGGACACGACCTTCCGGGATAGGATTTTAAGCTCTAAATGACACGAATACTTTTATGACCACACAAGTACCTCTGGATGAGTGATCAGCTCAATGCCAGGGCCATATCCAAGATAACTCAAACATTAAAAAAATACACAATTTGTATTAATTTATTAATCGATGGTTGAGTAGAGAAGAAGACCTTATCGCCTTAACCCTTCCAGCTTAAACAAATTAATAAAAATAATAATAGTAATAATAATAACAGTAATATAATAATAATAATAATAATAATAATTATTATTATTATTACTATTATTATCATTATTATTATTTTTGATTGCGGATGAACCCATGTAGGACTACGCAAAGTACTTGGAGGCGTTTCCTTTGAGCCCAAATTTCTTTCATTCTTTTGCTATAAGCTTGTTTTCTATCATCTGTCCAAGTTGTTCCAGTTTTTTTCTTCCGTTTGTCAACTTGCCACTTATTCACCTTAATTCTAAATATATCTCTATTTGGGATATCTTCATTAATTTTAAGTGCTTTTTGACTTCATCAATCCACTTCATAGCATCCACTGGAGCTTTACTTCTGTTTTCGTAGAATTCCATTATCTATTTTGTAAGCCTATTTGAGTTCATTCGTTTAATAATAATAATAATAATAATAATAATAATAATAATAATAATAATAATAATGATAATAATAATAATAATAATAATAATAATAATAATAATAATAATAATAATAATAATCATCATCATCATCATCATCATCTGCATTCATGGATTAGGTCTGTTGACCCGTTCCGACTTCAGCCCATCTCTTTCTAGGTCTGTCCACATCTCGGGTGCCTTCAGGCTTGTATAATAATAATAATAATAATAATAATAATAATAATAATAATAATAATAATAATAATAATAATAATAATAATAATAATAATAATAATAATTGTTGAGACTTGGACTTACACAAAGGAAAAATTGAGTAGAACCCAAGGTACAGAAATTAAATTCTTACGAGGAATGGTACTTAAAACAAGGGGAGATAGAATGAGAAACGACTAAATCAGGGAAACATTAAATGTAGAAAAATTAACAGACATAGAAAATAATAGACGTTTGGTTTGGACATTTGAAAATAATGGAAAAGGAAATACTATTACAAAGACTGTTAAATCTCAAGATACAAGGAAAACGACCATGAGCTAGACCACGAGAAAGATGGATTAACCAAGTGAAAAAAAAAAGTTTACAAGAAAGAGAATACGACTAGGAGAAACTAAAAGGGTCATACTGAAAGTCACGAGCAACATTTTTTTAAACAATCATAATATTTATTTTAGACAAACCAAGTACACCATGTTAATCTACAGACCTTTGTGCTACTTTTCAACATAGTCTCCATTTCTTTGCACACATTTGTCCAGCGTTCTACAAGCTTGAAAATTCCCTTATGATAGAAGTCCGTTCCAGGTGCTCGAAGACACTGACGCACTGCTTTCCGAATATCCTCCAGCGTCTCGTAGCGTTGGCCTCTCATCTGCTCCTTCACAGAACCGAAAAGATGGTAGTCGGAGGGTGCCAAATCGGGACTATAGGGAGGATGTGGAAGAGTTTACGACCCAAATGTCCTGATCTTCTCCACAGTGGCACGAGCAGTGTGAAGACGCGCGTTATCGTGTTGCAGAATGATTTTGCTTTGAGGGCGTTTGTCGTGCAATGCACGACGGAGCTTCAGAAGTGTCTGGATATAGCGGGCGGCATTTATGGTTTGTCCAGGTTCAAGAAATTAAACCAGAATGCAACCTTGCGCATCCCAGAAGACGCTGCCCATAACTTTCCCAACAGATTGCACTGTCTTCGCTTTTTTCTTTGATGGCGAATTCAAGTGGTGCCATTCCATATTCTGGCGCTTTGTTTCAGGCTCGTAGCGATGAAACTAGCTTTCGTCACTTGTCACAATACTCGTCAGAAAATCATCACCTTCGTTTCGAAATCTCTGAAGAAAGTTATCGGTGATGGTTCTTCTCTGAAGTTTGTGGTCTTCACTCAATAAACGTGGAACCCAACGGGCACTAACTTTTCAGTAACCTAAGCTGTGAATCATTTCTTGCACTGCACTGTGTCCTACTGTAAGTTTTGTAGCGATTTCATTCACTGTGATACGCCTGTCGTCTCTAATGAGCGCATCAACTCTTTCCTTGTTGCAATCCGTGGAGGCAGAGCGTGGGCGACCGCTACGAGGCTCATCTTTGATACTCGAGTTCCCAACTTTAAAATTTTTCACCCATCTTCTAACACTGCTGGCACCTATGCAGGCATCTTCGTAAGCACATTGAAGTCTTTGGTGAATATCAACAGCAGATTGTTCCTCTTTAACAAGGAATTCAATGACAGCGCGCTGTCGAAACGAAACATTGATGTCTGCCATTTTGGAAACACTGCATGTGGTCACATGATAGAAGCTATGACGCCACAAAACGGCAATATTGTGGTATAAAGTCTGTAGATTACGATCCTGCAGTTGGTTTTGTTACATTGTTGAAATTTGAATTTTAACAATGGGTTGCTCACGACTTTCAGTATGACCCTCGTAATAGACGTTTGGTTTCGATATTTGAAAATAATGGAAAAGGAAATACTATTACAAAGACTGTTAAATCTCAAGATACAAGGAAAACGACCATGAGGTAGACCACGAGAAAGATGGATTAACCAAGTGAAAAAAAAAAGTTTACAAGAAAGAGAATACCACTAGGAAAAACTAAAAGAAGGAAAGTGTAGAAAGATAGAGATGGTTGGAGGTATATATGGAATCCATCTTCCGAAAGGAGGACGCGATAAGAGGAAGACGATGATGATGAATAATAATTGTTATTATAACAAGGAAATGACGTAGACCTAAATAATATCAACGCAACAGGTACTGTAACACATGTATTGAATTATCTGTTGTTCACATCTGTATTAAGCTGTGCGAAAAAGTTGAAGAAATCTGTATGAGAGAGCGCATCTTAATTTTTTTTGTCTGTCACGTAGATGTGAAGTATGAGAGGGGACGTTTAGCATTTTTTTTTTTTTTTGAATTTTGAAACAACTCGCCCTGTTGAAAGTGTTTCTTGTTACTTAAGTAAAATTAATTGAAACAGGGATGTTTACATAATAAATTAATGAAAGCGAAGAAACAGTATTAATAAATCACCCAACAAAAGAACAGTGATGGTAATTTATATTTATTCTTAGTTCATTCTTAATTCCATGTCGACAGTCTTTTTTTTAATTCCTTTGTATAAGCAGGATCCTTACAAGCTGTCATATCTTGCAGAATTTATAACAGACGTACATGCACCTTAATACATAGTTCTGATTAATACTTACATAATGTAGGCAAATTGTGTTATCTATTTTTTGTTGTGTTTTATGATTTTTAAGCTGCTACGAGACAGTAATTTATTGATACGGACTGTCAACAGCACTTACGACTTCTTGCCCGTGCGATTCATATTTGTAAATAACATAGTATGTATCTTACTTTCAGTCTAATAAAGCCCTACTACTAACAAATGTATATCACCATTGCCAATTGTTATCCCAGTCTAAGGTAAAATTACCCCTCGATGCCAATTTTTTACCCATTATACAGTATAGTATTATTGATATATTTGAAGTCATCCATCCATCCATAGTAATTCTGCCCGAAGGCAGGCCTTTCACTGCGATCATAGCATTTTCACGCTATGCTTTGCAGCTTTACTAGGGAATTGTAGGTGTGGTAGCTTCCCGTTGCTTTCCACACCGGCGAAGGATGATGATGATAATGATAAGGATAATGATGATGGCCATATGATTTTGGGGACCGTTTCGGCCTCAAAGTGTTCCTGACATTTGTCTTACAGGTGAGGAAAAACCCTGATAAAAACCTCACCAAGAAAAACTGTCCCGACCGGGGATCGAACCCGGGCCCGCTGCGTGACAAGGTAGCACGCTACCTCGAGACCACAGCGGTGAACTATTTGAACTCATAATGAAATGCAAATACTAGTTTGAAAAGGCAGGATGAATATTTTTTAGTTTTTTTACTGTTTATATTACCGTAAATCACTGCAATGTAGATAAGCCACTTTTGATGTAATTTAATTCACTTGGGTACTATTCAGCCCATCGCGCTCCATATATACACAAAAAAAATCTTGAAACGCTTACTTTCCTTTTTTCCCTCCATTCTTAGGAAAAAAAGAAGAAGGGGGGAAAAGTAAGACAGAAAAGAGAAGTTTTTTAAAGTTGGCGTAAAGCCTGCTCGAGTGGTGGGCGTATGGGCAAGAAGCCTAATGTGTTTTTGTTTTTACGCAACAGAGGAAAGAGAAAGAAACATTAAATATTGAAATATTGCTAGCGTGACGAAAGAAGGCAAAGAGAAAAGGGATGAAAAGATTCCATCTTCTACCACAATCGGCAATCGGAAGATGTGATGTCGTACATTTATGTTGTGAAGAGGGTGTCTATGCTTGTTTGATCATAATTCTCCATTATACGCGTGTCCCACCCACGATTCGTCAGAGAAAGTTATATATCCGCCATTTTCTTGAGCTCTTCTTTTATCCTTCAAGAAAAGTTATAAGGCCTTCTTGCTATCGTAATGGGAAATGGCATTCACCCTACCGGCTTTACCATGCCAAAGTTAAATTTTTCGCTCAGATGAAAATATACATGGGACACAACTGAAGACACTGGTATGCATACAAATCCTCTGTTATTTAAAACAATGTATTTAATGTATAACACAGCTCTGTCAAATTAAATAATAACATAATAATAATATTAATAATAATAAATAATAATTATACTTACATCATTTTTATAACACATTAGTTTTTAGTTCATCTGAGGCAATTTTATTCTTCTAAAAATTCCTGCCTTGCGCATTTTCTCCTGTTAATTCCATTCTATTCATACTCCTACGGATCCCATCCTTCCATTGTTCCTGTGGTTTTACTCTTCTTCTAACTTCAGCATTCCATTCGAAAATAATAATAATAATAATAATAATAATAATAATAATAATAATAATAGTAATAATAGTAATAATAATAATAATCTTTACTTGGAATTTCTCTACAATACAGTAGTTTTCCTACAACTTATTGTAATTTGAAGAGAAAAATTATACGCTCAGACCGGGACTTGAACCCGGGACCCTTGGTTCTCTAGACCAAGTGCTCTACCAACTGAGCTACCTGAGCAAGTACCGATCTAAACGCAAATCTTTCTCTATATACATTGTAATTCCCATCCACCAAATGCTGTGAAGCCATGCTTCTATCTTGCAAATGGCGGCTCCTTTATTAAGAAGACATATTTGGGAATTATACATTACAGCCAGTACGGCCAGTACAAGTAAAAAGCCGTACTGGCTGTAATGTATAATTCCCAAATATGTCTTCTTAATAAAGGAGCCGCCATTTGCAAGATAGAAGCATGGCTTCACAGCATTTGGTGGATGGGAATTACAATGTATATAGAGAAAGATTTGCGTTTAGATCGGTACTTGCTCAGGTAGCTCAGTTGGTAGAGCACTTGGTCTAGAGAACCAAGGGTCCCGGGTTCAAGTCCCGGTCTGAGCGTATAATTTTTCTCTTCAAATATGATTTATCCATCATTGAGATGTACGAAATCAATAATAAAAACTTATTGTAAATTTACTCCTCCATAAATCCCTATTCCCTGCATCGCTCTCTGTTAATCCTCGCGACACCACACTCATACACACTCCTTGAATCCACTTTTCTTTTGGTTTCCCCTTTCTTGTATTCCCCTCCGCATCAAAATTAAATATTATCTTAGGTCTTCTGTCATCTGACATCCACTCGTTACTTTCCCATAAAATAATAATAATTATAATAATAATAATAATAATAATAATAATAATATTTTTAAATTTATATACAAATTTTCAATGTTTACACATATTTCTGTGCCTAAAGTTTTATTTTTCTTCTCCACTCGTCTCTATCCATCCACTTCATGTCCAATGATAATTATAATATTAATATTAATATATTAATATTATTATTAATAATAATAATATAATGATAATAGGTAAAAAATACGAGTATTTCAGAATAAAGCACTCCATATCATCCCTACTATCTTCATTTCTCGCAACTGGAATTCCCTACCACAAGAAATCAGGAGTTGCCGGACGTTGGTGACTTTAAAAAAAATCTTAATTTGTATGTGCTCTAGTCTTGGCTTCATGATTACCCAGTGTAAAGTACATATATTAATTGGTGTTTCTAGTACAATTTATCATATTTATATTATTATTATTATTTTTATTATCGTATAAAATATTGTTTACATATGAAATTTACATTGCAACATTTAATATATATTTTAACTCTTAATAATTACTAGTATATATGTAATCTCTACTGTTAAATAAATATTTGTAATTTGTACTGGTTGAGTGGAAGAGAAGCCTTACGACCTTAATTCTGCCAGAATAAATAAATTATTATAATTATTATTATCACTTAGAAACATTTTTGTACCGAAGAGAGACGAATGAAGAAAACATTGATCTAAATATCATCTTTAAGGAAACGAGATGAAATGAACAGTTAAATCTCGTAGACTGTAATGGACAGGACATGTTGTCCATATGGGGAAGGAATGAAAAATATGTAAACTTATTTTAGTAAAACCAGAGAGAAATAGCTCAGTAGTAGGGCAAGATTGAGGTGAGACGATAATATTAACCAGGATTTAAAAGGAGGTTAATTATATAAGGAATTATTGGAACCCATTAGCTCAGGTTAGGAATACATGGAGAGTTATGTCCTCCGGGTTCGATAATGCCAATGAGCGAGTTAGTTATTTACTTATTTTATCAAATGAGAGGAGATAGAATCTTTCAAATTAATAGCAAAAACAACTTTAATATCTGATAATTCGGATACTTTTCGTCTGAGATCCTGGGTTCCATTTTTCAAATAGCTTGTCTGCAACTTTTCTACAAGAAAATAAATTTCCACTGTTGAATTCTGAATCACCCTATTAAGGAAAGGTGTAGATTGCAGTTCCACTTGTAAGAAATACAATAAAACTATAAATAACAATGGAACATAGTGGTCCATTCTCCTGAGACTGCCTGAAAAGAAATGTGAATGCACTCCTCTCGCTACATGTGCAGAAGTCTCTCGCACTACGAGAATTGCAATGAATTAAACGTCGAGTTTAGCTCTAACGCCACAATTGCTTTTCATTCTTTTCTTCTTCTTTCAGATCTTGGTGTGCAATGTCCATTCTGAGTTCATGATACATTACTATAGTGATTTCGTTTAGCCAGAGGTTTCAAGGACGTATGAGTGTCCGATATTCTCCGCTGGCAACCTCCCACTCCTTATAACACAACTCCTCACGTGACAGTCACATGATATGCTGGTCTTCTTGCAGAGTTGTTCCCATATATATATATATCATATTCATCATCATCATCGGTATCATGGCGGCTGCCGCCGACTTCCGGAAACCAAACGCCATTCCTCTCTGTCTATCCATTGATCTTCCTCCAATCCTCTGATATTCATAGCTGCTTGTACTCCTTCTATCCATGTTTTTTTTCGGTCTTCCCCTCTTCCTCCTTTCTATTCGGATCCATTCCATAACAATTTTAGGCAAACTTTGCTCTGGCATTATTTTGACATGGCCATACCATTATAATCTTTTCTTTTCTATAATGTCTATGATGTCCGGCTCCTCTTGTACGCCCATAATTTCCCTTATTTCTTTATTTCGTATTCTATCCATTCTAGATTTTCCAGTTGATCTTGTTAAAACATCAATTTCTGTACTTAAAATTCTTTTCATTTCCCTGGCAGGAATTTGCCAGACTTCAGCACCACCCATCGGGCGCCTCCCCAGGTGGTGGATAGGGGAATGCTCACCAGATATTAGGGGTACTGGGGAAATAAAATACCCAGGGCGGACCAAAACTAGCACTGCTGCCTTGCAGTAAGATACTGGACTATCAAAGGCTAGAGGAAGAAAACCTTGAACAAAAACTACCCGTCCCCCAGGTTGGGGGTTGATGCATCGGGCCAGCTCCTCGTTCATCATAAAAAGAAAAAAATGCTAAAAAATTAAACATCATACCTTCCATATAATATATATATATACATATAACGTCACCTTAGAGTCGAAGAAGCTGATTATTTCGATTTTAAATTTATCAAATTCAAACCACTCTGATAGAGTTTTCGGTGGTTTTCCCTAGCGCTAAGACAAATGTCGGAGTGGTTCCCTAGACTCCATCAGTAAATGATTACTCCCCCAATTTAACTCTCTAAATTAATTAATTGTTTACTCGTTTTCTAAATTCTGCACAATCAGCTTAACCTAAAAAGGGCTTTTTTTCTAAATGGGGCCCTGTTGGGTACTTGGCGACTTCTCCTCGGATATCCAAAATCTATATCTAAATGTAATCCCACACGATTCAGCCTTTAAGCAAAGCTTGCGGATGGAGCTCCAACACCTACGACGGCGCACTTTTGAATAATAATTCACTAGAGGCGCGCTCTAAAATTAGTCGATAAACCGCCCCACATTGATCCTTCCGGTGGAAATACTAGGTAGCACGGTACGAAGCCATCATAATTCCAACCAAGCCAAAATGGGCTATAACGGGTAAAGAGGACAGCAAAATAACTTAAGTCCCTATATTACCAGGGTCTGCTACGGCAGCCCTTAACAATGTTGATTGATTGCCTGCGCAGCTTCACGGAGTTGAGGGTGGGTTTTCGTGTAAATAGTGGGAGATAAGTAACCTGACCTTGA
The DNA here is from genome assembly GCA_030220185.1 of Diploptera punctata. Classification (NCBI taxonomy): domain Eukaryota; kingdom Metazoa; phylum Arthropoda; class Insecta; order Blattodea; family Blaberidae; genus Diploptera; species Diploptera punctata. The sequence continues at coordinate 5,587,539 of JASPKZ010008379.1, read as the reverse complement.
AACTTTTTGCGAAAATGAAATCACTATAATCAATTGGCTTAATATGTTCATAAATTCTTTAATGCTAAAATTGTCAAAGAATCTCTTCAAGTCCCAATGGAATTACGGTCAGTATGGGACCCATCCATCATTGTGAGGAATTTGGGTAGTCACAATGAATAGCGGCACCAGTTTGAGAAAATCAGCTATAACGACTGGTAGACCCGACATGTTAACCATATTTTACCCCTATACTGGCCCTGGATGATCATCCACATCTTTGATTAAGACATGTTGATATGAGGCCAGCTGCTGGCTCATATGACAAGGCCTTTTAGCCTGTCGCGCCATGGAATTTTATCCTTTCAGACACACTAGTTTTATATTTGATTGGTATTAAAAATATGAGTATAAAAACAAATTAGCAAAATTTACTTAGGCTAAATTTGTGCAAAATTCTACAAGAAAACAATAATAACTGGGCACGGATTGTTATGTATTAAAAATCAAGATGCAACACAGACAATATATCTTACTAGAATAACAACATGATCCATTCGAAATATATTTTGGGTCTTCCAATTCCACAAGCAGTTGGAACAGAATTTTTGAACGACTGTCATTATTCTAAATTCTTAATAACAGGAAAGTTAACATTCACTTCTAGCGAATCAGACTATTTCAGTAGAAGTCTATTTTTTTTGCACAACTTCCTACATTTGACAAAATCGCTTTTCAAAAATATATACATTGTTTTTTAATATAATTAAAAAATTCTCCGAATATCCCCCTAACTCTATTTTATTTACTAAATGATCACTTATTGCCTCTATCGATCTTCATATATTAAATCAAACAATTCTCTGCGAGTGACGATAAGCCTCAACTGTTGGCTGCCTCCTGTAATAAGAAAGCTAATTACAAAAAAAAACGCGATAATTTGCACACATGTTATTGTGCGGAAATTAAAGTCAATAAATCATTCTATATTCTAACTAAAATATGTACTACCGTTAAGTGCTATTTTTTTCGTAGCACAAATTTAAAATAAGATGATTTGTAAATGTTTTAGTGTTTTGAAGGTATGATTCTACGTGTACTTAACATAATATCTGATTGTATAGAAAAACGTTAAATATAACAATGAAAAGTACAAACCTTGAGCTGAAGTCTCCATACATAATAATAAGAAAAGTTCACTAAACTTAAACACAAATTGGATGCGGACCAGATGAGGTCTTAACTATCGGCAACTTCCGATGTTTATGTTGTCTTCATAAACTATAGAATCCTACCCTCCTTTGCAGATAAGTGAAGAACAGTCATATGAAAATTATATTAGAGTAAAAAAGAAAAGACAAATTGGTAAGTGTGAGTGAAAATTGTTTTTTCCAGCTGGATTTCGTTTCTGGACCATTGTGCATGGAGCCGCTCCTGCTAGAATCATAGTACCCAAATGTGGGTCCTGCTGCCGGTTCATTTTGTTTTATAGACCTAATCTAACCAGCATCATCAGAACCTCCATCTCTCGTTTGCTATGGAAATCTTATGGAAGATATTAAGGGGAAGACATAGTACCAGATAGATTGATTTGAAAGAGACGATTTTAGGATTATGAAAGTGAAATATTGGAAAAGGTTAACAACGAATAGGGCAGAGAGGAGGAGTGTTGTTAAACAGGTTAAAACTCATTCTGAGTTGTGACGTCAATTAATTTATTATTATTGTTATTACTATTATCATCATCCAGGAATATGAAACATGGGGAATGCAAATTAATGTAAAGAGAACACAATATTTAACAATCAATATTTATGAACACTATCTTACAGGAATGAATGGCATTAAACATGTTATAAATAGATATCTAGGATAAATTTTGGAAAAAGAATGTTCATCACAATTCTTCTTCTTATTCTTCAATTATATGATTTTCGTCCTGTTTATTTCCCAAATCACTCCTCAGAGGAAGACGTATTGGATGCTGGCCTTCCTCTTACTCTTCTCCCGTCCATTGATCTATCTTCTTTAGTTCTTTTTTTTTTGCAAGTCTATTGTCTTCCATTTTTTTCTTCATCGCAGTTAGAAGATGAAAAAAGAATACTTGATGGACGGAGAGTAAGTAGCATGCTGAACTCAGCATTATGGTGTAAAAACATCCTTTGCCAAACAAAGAAATTTATTTATAAGGCCATTATAGAGAGTATTATGTTAGGCCTCTATGGATCTGAGACATGGACAATTAAAAGGGTCAAGCTAATAAGTTATTTGCAACAAAGATGAATTACTGGAGAAGATCATCGCGGAAGTCCAGATTAGAAAAATTAGAAATATTAAAATTAGGAATATCATGAAATTGAAAGAAATGTATTACAGACAATCGAAGAGAGATGATTAAGTTGGTATGGATATCTCAAAACGATGACATCTGATAGAATCTATAAGATCTTGGAGTGGAATATAGATTGGAAAAGACGAAAGGGAAGATCTAAAGAGGGTTTAATGGTTGTTGTGAGAAGAAATATGTGTGAACTGGGACTTAAATATGAGGATGTTCAGGAATGTTACAACTGTGGAAGGCGAATTTGTTGAGGGTGACGAAAAAGCAATTGTATTGTGGAAATGTTTGGAAAAAAAAATATTATTATTATTATTATTTCCGCACTTGATACGACTATTACACTATTTTATAAACTTAATTTTGTGTTCGCAAGTGATCTATTAACAAAATAAGCAGCCTGGAGAAAGGGATTGAAGCAGCTAAGTGAGACCATTAGCAGAGTTCATGGGACATAAGAGTAATCATGAAATTCCAGAAGAACTTTAGACTAAACTAGACTGAGTTTTATAATAGCAGACATCTCTTTATGTATCCAGTCCCCTTGTCTTCGAGTAATTGTCCTTGATTTATTAGATTGTTTTTATGCCAGTATAAGACCAATTTGAGGCAGGACCGGCCCTCTAAAACTCAGGAGACCAAACACTGTAGGGTTGTGTATGTAAATAATTATCTGTACCTCTGTAATTAGCACATGTAAATGTAAGGCCAGCAGCCGGCTGGTAGGTCAAGGGCCTTCTAGACCTGTCGATATTTTCTTTAGAAAGTGTTAATGCAATGTGTTTGTTGATTAATGTGTCAGGAATATGTAATGAGCTACAAGAGTACAGACAGAAATAATATGAACATCTTTTAAGAATATCCCAAAGCTATATACCGAGCAAAAATATCAATATAAACCCAGAGGGAAAAGAAGGGAAGTAAGAACAAAGAAGATAAGAAGAGATCATCTATAACAATGCTTGAACTCCAAACAGACAACTTTGCCTAAACTGTACATACATTTGATGAACAAATTAACCCACCCGATGCTATTTAATGTTTGTTTATGAGGAGTGTCTAAAAAAAACAATGCAAAACCGCTGTAATGCTGAAGTAAGAGGTGCAATAATATCAACGCACTAAGCGGTGCTGTTAACTGAAATAACAGTTGACGAATGAGAATTTCAGCTTGTGGCTATTGTTCGCTCACCTGCCGACTCCCACAATTAAATGAGTGTCATTTGTTAAAAGCTGACAATTGAATTTCTCTGCACCTTCACTACTCTAACTATAGCACTGGTCTGGTCTGACTTGATAAAGCACACTTTCACTGTTTTTACTATTCTCTAGAATTTGGTGGATTCTTGAAAGAATTCTTCATAAGAAAAATCGAAAATAAGAAATGGAGAACAAAAAAGTGTTTAGCTTAATTAATAAAGTAACTAATTAACTTACTTACTGGTACGATAATATCCCTAGTTCATGTCCTTGCTTATCTATATTCTTCATACATCCACATCATAAGCTAATGTTTTCCAATCATTTTCTGTATAATTCACGGTTTATATTATTCTTCCTCCTCATTCTTACGCTATCTATAGGACGCTGAAAATCTGGTTTTCATAGAAATTTCCGTGTCCATATTCATACCCTATAAGTGCCACGTCACAATCTAGGAGACTTAACACTTCTTTTAACATTCGGTTGCCCATAAGATTATGTAGCTAACTGTTATAAAGTTTTCTTCATTCATCTGTCTGTCCGCTTATCTTTAATCAAAAAATAAATAAGCGCTTATTCTCAAATACATACTTGCACAATGTTTTAATTATTTAATTTTTAATTTATTTTTAAAACGACTTGGAAAATCCCATTGCTTTCTTAACTAATGTTAATTCAATGTTTTATCGATCTTGGTTGTCTAGTGGCAAGATGATCGCCACTAGATACATAATACAAGTATATTTTGTTATTTCAAGACGTAAAAAATCTGAGTTGGTTTAGTATCTTTTAAAAGCTAGATTACGAGTATTTTCTAGTAATATAGTATATTATTCTTATTCATATTCTTCTTATTATATTATTATTATTATTATTATTATTATTATTATTATTATTATTATTATTATTATTATTATTATTGCTGTTGTAGCAGATGACCAGGGTTTCGACTTCACATAGTTTCGGCGTAAATAATTCACACAGTTGTCGTGTAATATTGTCACAACCACTTTATTTAATTCTACAAAATATCGGTAACAGTTGTATCTTTAATTCGCCTTTGTGTTCTCTGAGAATATTTTATAAACATTGGCGTAGAATATTAGCAAAAAAGATGTATATGGTATATATCATCCTTCAGATATGACAAACGACTACTAATTTTTAGGTACAATTTAATCAAGTAAAATATAGACCTATCATATGAGCGCGATTTTCTGAAATAAGAAACCTTCATAAAATATGAGTAAACTCACCCCCGTCTCTTAACCCTGTCGATAGTTTTCTACTCTAAGAAGCAATAGGTAACATCTAGTTTTTGTTTAGCCAAGTTAGACATTATTATTTATTATTATTATTCTTGTAAGTCCTTGTTCCTCTCTACTTGACTTAGGTGCTCCCCCCTACAGGGGATAAATTGAACCACAGTAATTTATTTACACTTATTTTCGGATAGATGTTATTGAGTGAATCGGGGTCAGCGTTCCGAATCATAGTGACATCTAGGAAAACCATGATAGTACTATAATGGGAAAATTTTGCTTAGGGGCATTTTTATTTAGGCTTAAGGAACTTTTACGAGTGTCATGGCGGCTAGCTACTAACACGCACAAGTTACGCTCCAGGTTTTAAGTTACTTTTCAGCAGGTGCCTTCGTTATTTCATAGTTAAAGTTGTATATTCGTAGTCAGTTTAAGTTTAAATTTATATTAGTTAGTGTCAAAAGTGTGTACATTTAACAACATGGGTAAAAACACACGTAATTCAACAATGATTCGACAAGTTCTACGGAGGAAGCAGTGAAACGTGTGGTGAAAGAGGCGCTGCAGGATCCCAGCACTCTGCAGGTGTTTGTGTCCATGTTGCGGGACCAGGTAGTGGCGGAACTGCAGAAGACCATCGAGGACAACACTAAAGTAATTGAGGATCTGAAAAAGACCCTCGATGAAAAAGACAGAAAGATTGAGGTGTTGGAAAATAAATTAGACGATCTAGAACAATACCAGAGACGTCAATGCCTCAGAATTTTTGGTGTAAAAGAAGAGGCCGGAGAGGACACTGACCAGAAAGCCATCGAGGTGGCCAAAAAAATCGGTGTCGATCTATCAGTGACAGACATTGACAGAAGTCACCGTGTTGGTGTTAACACATTGGTGACGGGCCACGGAGATCTCCGTGTTTAAATGGCCAGCGCTAGACGACGGGCTACGGAGATTTCCGTGTTTACGTTTTCTATGGTATTTCAGCCTCTTCCCTTTTGAAGGAGCGTGCAATTTTGTTTTTTCTCATTGTGAAATAAACTATAGTTGTTTTTGTACCCTCTCTTCTCTTTTATGAAATTGCCAACTTTACAGAAAGAGTTGTTTACAATTTTAAGACAGATGGCTGGTGAAATATGGAATTTTAGTGCCGATAGTTAGGCGATTACGGGATACGTATGTAACCTGTAAATATATGTTGCAGAGGGGAAAAATTAAAAGAAACACTATTTTGCGTTCTGGAGCCGAATTTATATCTGTGGCATCATGTGTACCAGGATAATTATTATAAGTGTGGCTAAAGCTGAAAATTTGCTCGAAAGAAAGACGAGAGTTTCTGAAGCAATAAAGATTAACAGAGGGCTTCCAAAATCATTTGTGGAAGCAGGAAATAAACTCAAACCAGGAGAATGTGTGTTTTGAAGTAAGGGGGACCTTTTGCTACAAACATCGAAAGATAAAAGAGACGTAAGAATGGTTAGGACATTGCATCAGGCAACACGAAAGTGGGAGGGGTAAAGTTGTAAAAATGTCCTATTGAATACTTCAAAATAACAAGTATGTGAAGGGTGTAGACAGGGCTGACCAGTACCTATCATATTACTCCATCCTTAGAAAAACAGTGAAATGAAGCAAGAAAGTTGTATTGTGGCTTGTCCATTGTGCACTCTTTAATGCTTTTTGGGTCTATAAATTTCAAAATCCTAGCAACAATATGTCAAACAGAAGTTTTTGCTTGAAACAGCCTCTTGTTTGGCAGTCGTGAAATTAGGAACAGATGACAGGGAAGAGGAGGGAAGATAGAGTGAAAAGGACACCATGTCAAGACCCACCAAGAAGGCTGAGACATATAGAAACATAAATTAACACCAACTGTGTCTGAAAAAAAAAACCTTCCAAACCTTGCCACGTTTTTAGTGAACAGAAGAAAAGAAACTCGCTACATATGCTCTTTTGTCCTGTGCTTTACATAAAGGGAAATGTTTATAACGCTATCAAACCCTCAATTTCTACTAGAAGGTCTGATGAGAACACTAACAAAGATTTACTTATGCAATATTGTTATTGACTGTAAATATATTGATGTAAAAATCACACTGTACTAGCGCGGTTTAAAATTTAAAAGTCCACGCTACTGACAGAAATGTCCGGTCCAGCAGCGGTGGATGGAACGCACAGCAGTCGGTCACCAATGTGTTAATAATGCAGAAAGACCGCGGGCTATAATAGTGAAATTTGTTAGTTACCGCAAGCGCAGTGAAGTTTTTCTAAGCAAGAAAAAGTTGAAAGGAAGTGGGGTCACTGTTCGCGAGGACCTAATGAAGTGTCGCTATCGCCTGCTACAAGACAGTATACAAAAATACGGTATTCAAAATGTATGGACAATGGACGGTGCCGTCATAGCCAAAGTAAATGGCGAAAAACGCAAAATTAGATATTCTACGGATATCAACTAGATAGGACCTGAGTGTAAAATATGTTTACTTTATTTGTCTTTTCTTTGCTAACAATTATATTGTTAATTTATTTCTAATTTAGGTAAGTTTTAAGTTTATTATTTTTTATTTAGGACAACTTACTTGTTTTATTTTAATTTTTTAAGTTATTTGTTTAGCTAAATTATTTTAATTTTATTAGAGTTATTACAGTACATAGTTTATTTTTACTTTCTGCTATTGGCAACATTGAGCTGACAAATGATGAATTATTTGGAACCCCTGACTCACTCACCTTCTCCAATCACCCTCTTATTGTGCAGACAGCTTTTAACACAGGTAGCAACATTCCTCAATCCCTACCATCCCCTCCAAAAACAACTACCAGTCTACTTAGGAATGCATTTTCTATTGATAAATCATCACTTAAAATCGCTCACGTAAATTCACAAAGCATTCTGTCCCACTTTGATGAGTTTGAAACCATATTTTCATCTCTTGGACTGAGCGCCATTTTAATTTCGGAAACCTGGCTCACCCCATCCATACCTTCGTCCCTTGTTCACCTAGACGGATATACACTGCTCAGAAATGACAGAATAGATAAAAGAGGTGGAGGAGTTTGTGCCTTTATATCAAATGAGCTTAATCCAAGAATTGTCCATAAGTCCCCTTCTGTATATTCCGCTCGCCCCGAGTTCTTATCCGTAGAAATTCAAGCCAGTCTAAAAAAAATGTCTCTTATGCATTGTATACAAACCTCCAAAAATTGGGCACCTTTCGGATCTAGAAAACGCTCTGAACGATTCATTGCCTCATTATGAACACGTTATTGTCGCAGGCGATTTTAATACAAATCTTCTTCAAACTGACTCACCAGCCATACAACTTAAAAATATGTTCCAAAGCTTTAATATGGCCATTGTTCCTCTCTCTGCCACACACCATACTGCTACTTCCGACACTCTACTGGACTTAATTGTGACTACACATCCACAGAAAGTACTGTCATATGGACAAATTCCTGCTCCTGGCATATCTGCTCATGACATTGTATTTGTAGAATACTCACTCCAATGTCCTAAAAGACGCTCTAAATTGATTACGTACAGAAATTTACAAAACATAGACGATACTAAACTAAAATCAGACGCTTTAGAACTACCTTGGTATTCAATATGGAATCTTAGATCAGTTGATGAAAAAGTAGACACATTTAATACACTGATACTACAACTATACGACAGACATTTTACTGGTCCAGTAAAAACCCGACGATTTTCCCGCTCCCCTGCTCCCTGGATGAATGATTCAATACGTGAACTTATGTCAAAACGAGACAAAGCATACCGAACATACAGACGACATAAAAATGACGAGAACTGGCAACTGTACAAACAACTTAGAAACACAACTACACAAACTATACGTAATGCCAAACTACGACACGCCCACAGTATAATCGGACCTGAAATAAGTGCACGGGACACTTGGCGAAAGCTCCGTGCAATGGGACTTAGACAGTTGAATCCCTCAACTGAGTCTATAGACATTTCTGTAGAGGACTTAAATGAACATTTTACCTCAATACCCATGACACCTCCAGACAACAAGACTAAAATAGACATTCTTAAAGACTTATCCCCATCCCCACATATAGGAAGAGATAAATTTTACTTTTACGACATTTCGCCTATAGACGGTAAAAAAGCACTCAAGCGGATTAAATCCAATACGCAAGGAACAGATAACATCAGCATTTTAATGCTAAATAAAATCATTGACATTATTCTACCCACAGTGACTCATATTTTCAATGCTTCCCTTATAACTTCTATCTTCCCTATTGTATGGAAACAGTCTAGAGTTCGGCCTATACCAAAAATAAGTACACCTACTAACTGTAATGACTTCCGACCGATTAGCATCCTTCCGACATTATCTAAAGCCCTGGAATATATTGTACATACGCAAATGACTGATTATCTCCAAGAAAATCACCTCCTTGATCCTTATCAATCCGGCTTTAGATCTGGTCATAGCACAACCACAGCTTTGCTAAAAATTACCGAAGATATTCGTGAAGCTGTGGACAGACGTCAATTGACTCCTTTAACCTTACTTGACTTCAGCAAAGCTTTTGACACAGTAGACCACGACTTACTTATGATAAAGCTCAAGCACCTACATTTGTCTGATAGCGCTGTATCCTGGTTCGACTCATACCTGCACGGTCGTCAACAATACGTTTCATTAAACTCTAGATCTTCGACTTGGCGTAACGTGCCGGCTGGAGTCCCCCAGGGCAGTGTTCTCGGACCTCTTCTTTTCTCAATCTACATAAATGATTTGCCAACTATACTAAAGCACTGCCGTTATCACCTCTATGCTGATGATCTCCAAATTTACCTACATTCACCTCCTCATTCTCTCTATAACAGCTTGATGAAAATGAATGACGATCTCATATCCATCTTTAACTGGTCTTCAAGTATCGGTCTAAATCTAAATCCTAACAAGTCACAAGTAATTCTAATGGGACAACAACGACTGCTTACAACCTTTGACATATCTACACTTCCAAACATTACTATAAATAATATAATTATCCCTTATTCTTCTTCAGTAATAGATCTTGGACTACATCTAGACGCAAATTTAACCTGGCAAACACAAGTGAAACACATATGTAAAAAGACTTTCTCCATCTTACATTATCTTAGACGTTTAAAGAATTTTCTCCCAGTTTCGTTAAAACAAATCCTAGTGCAGAATCTTGTGTTACCACACTTCGATTATTGTGACATTATATATAATGATCTAAACTATGCCTTGTCCCAGAGACTGCAGCGTGTTCATAATGCTTGCATTCGATTCATTTCCAATATCCGCCGTTATGACCATATTTCCGAACACTTTAATAACCTCTCTTGGCTCCGTCTTACTGACAGACGTAAATTGCACTCTCTTTCGCTACTTTTCAAGCTTCTGAATTCCTACATTCCTACTTACCTGGCGTCCAGATTTGAGAAGTTATCCTCCTACCACAATATTGACACTAGGTCACAAGATAGCAGTCTGCTAACAATTCCTCTTCATAGCACTTCCTCCTATTCTACTTCCTTCACAGTAGCCTCCGCCCGCTCCTGGAATCTCCTTCCTCAAGATATCAGGGGTTGCCGCACACTTGGCACCTTTAAGTCACGCTTATACAGTTACCTGTTGTCTAATAATTAATTTTTCTCTATTTATTTAATTTTATACTATGTCATTAATCTTTTCCTCGTTTTTTTATATATCTTGTACATATTATATATTTAATTCGTTAAATTTAGAGTGAATCAAAATACATTATAAATATTAATTGTATTGTATTCATAACTTGTAATCGTTTATATATATATATATATATATATATTGTAATTTAGATTTAAGACTTTTCTTTTGTATTTTTTTTAAACCTGGTTGAGTGGTAGACAAGGCCTTAAGGCCTTAACTCTGCCAGGTAAAATAAAGCTATTATTATTATTATTATTATTATTATTATTATTATTATTATTATTATTAAAATCTTCAGACTCGGGATCCACGGCTTCAAGTCCATTACGGAGGATTTGCTCCTTGGATTTTTCCATCCTCGACACTGGCCGAGTTTGAACCAGCGACCCTCGGGACCAGAGGCAAATTATTATTATTATTGTAGTTGTTATTATTATTATTATCATTATTATTATTATTATTATTATTATTATTATTATTATTATTATTATTATTATTATTATTATTATTATTATTATTATTATTATTATTTTAACGCCGTTCTCTTACAAATCTAGGCGTGAAATTATTAACATATTTTGCTCAGATACTTCTATCACGTGCATTAAATTGGCAACATTGGGGACCATGGTTTCAGTTCCCTTCTGAAGGAATCCATTCTCACGAATTTTCTTCTTCTTCTTCTTATTCTTATTCTTCGGCTTTCCCCCATTTATAGGTTTGCCGTCTTCAGTTTTCATTTATCCCTATCATTCCAATCTCCCTCTCCCAAATTCCTATCATCTATTATAGTTCTGACGTAGGTTTTCCATTTCCATCTTGGTCTGCCACATTTATTTCTTCCAGGGGGTGACCATTAGTATATATATATTGGCCATCTTTCATTTTCCATTCTTCGTACATGGCCATACCATTTAAGCGTTTGATTTTCAATCCTCTTAACAACCGATGTGGTGACATTCATTTCTCTCCAAAGGAATTCATTTCTTATTTTATCCTGTCTTATTTCTTGGAGGCTTCTTCCAAAATAATCAAATTCAACTGTTCTAATTTTATTCTTTTGTAATTCCGTCAAAGACCACGTTTCACTTCCATATGACAAAATATTCTGTATTGTGCTCTTATACATTTTCATTTTAGTTTCCTTTGTGATATTTGTGTTCCAAATTATTCCATGTAATGTTTTAGTTGCATTTTTTGCCATTGCAATTTTAGTCTGTACATCTCTCTCACAGGTACCTAAACTTGTAATTATTGGCCCAAGATATTTAAAAAAAATATTTTTTTTATTTTCCTTGTTTCGAGTATGCGATCATCCACATCCTTTCCCAAACACATATATTCTGTTTTCTGTAAATTTATATTCTCTATCTATCTATCTCTATCTATCTTCGGGTTTTTACAGCTGCTGCCGTCTTCCCGTGCCAAACCTCCAAAGCCTACGGTCTTGGGCATCTTCGATGCTTAGCCCTCTAGCTTGCATTACTGTCTTCATGTTTTCCTTCCATGTTAACCTTGGTCTTCCTCTTTTCTTCTTTCTGTTAGGATGCCATTCATATAGTTGCTTCGGCCATCGCTCATCTTCCATTCTTAAAACATGTCCTAACCACTTTAATTCCTTCTCCTCAATTCTTTCAATTATGCTTTCTTCTGTTTCCATTTTGTTTCTAATTTCCTTATTTGTGACACGTTCTAATTTAGACTTTCTGGCACTTCTTCGTAAATAATCCATTTCTAGAGCTATTAGTCTATTCTTGTAGTACTTATTGATTGTCCATACCTCACTTCCGTACATTGCAACAGATTCCACCAATGTTTTTACCAATATATTTTTTGTGTCTTTCCAAATATGCTTATCCCACCATATGGAATTTAATGATGATATTATTTTGCTACTCAATTCAATTCTATGTTTTATGTTCTCTTTGCCTATACCTTCGATGTTATCCATAATCATTCCCAAATATTTAGTTTGTTTCACTTGCTTTATTTGGATTCCATCTTCCAATACTAAGTTTTCTCTTTCATTGCTATTTATTGCCAGAT